>BSAI01000123.1:7432739-7552454 GCA_036245035.1 Adrianichthys oophorus
GTAGAGCCGCTTCTCCTCCACATCGAGAGGAGCCAGTTGAGGTGGCTTGGGCATTTGGTTCGGATGCCCCCTGGATGCCTCCCTAGGGAGGTGTTCCGGGCATGTCCCACTGGGAGGAGGCCCCGGGGAAGACCCAGGACACGCTGGAGAGATTATGTCTCTCGGCTGGCCTGGGAACGACTCGGGGTCCCCCCAGAGGAGCTGGAGGAAGTGGCCGGGGAGCTGGAAGTCTGGGCATCTTTACTTAGACTGCTGCCCCCGCGACCCGGTCCTGGATAAGCGGAAGAAGATGGATGGATGGATGGATGGATGGATGGATGGATGGATGGATGGATGGGTAAAAGAGCACCAGGGGACTTGTTGGCAGACAAGATGGCGAGTGAAAATCATTAGCCAGAAGGAAGTCCAGAACTGTTCAGTGGTTCTTCGCTCATAGCGGAAGATAGGTTCTAAAAATAACCAGCGATAGACAAAGTCTGCAAAGAAGTAATCCTTATTTCTTACAATAATTATAAGTGTGCTAAGGCTGATAAACTCCACAGACTTTAACACATTTTTAAAACTTTTTTTTCTATTGTTCTTTTTTCTATTATAATTTCAAATGTTTGTAGAAAAATAAGTACAGTATTATGGAATGAAAACAATCTGATTGTGATCAAAGTGAATTTGTGTAACTGAATGAATTTTGTACTAGAGACACAGCACCAAGGAGATTGATTGACAGTGGTCAACAGCCAATCAGGATGCAGAACACAATGCACTATAAAAAAATAGATGGGCAATTACACAAAAAAACAAAAATCTGCAAGAAAGCGAGACTACAAAACGTGAACTGTGACATTGGAGGAAACGCTTTTCTTTCTGAAACAATGTCTTCAGCACCTGTAGGTTTTTCTTTCTTTTAGAACAAAACCGGGTAGTTGTCCAATGAGCCTTGTTTGTCAATGCAATCAAGGGGACAACAATACTGGACAAGACTTTACTGGAAGAACTCAGAGCGAATATATGGATTTAAATAAAAACTATAACCTTAAACACTAAGCTGAGGACAGTTAACAGAAAGAAGCACAACTCTGTTGTGATCAAAACGGATAGAAAAGCAAGAATAGAAGACTTAACAAAATCATCTGAACAAAACAATTTAAACACAGGTTAAATTTGTCGTGCTCCCATTTCCTGGTTCAACTTTCATGGGCTTGCAGTTTCTCTATTATTTTTGTACAATTTTGCTGTTTTGTCTTTTTTTTTTTTTCTACAGCTCGGTGTTCTGATTGGCTGTAGACCACCGTTACTCTCCACCATTCAATATCTATGGTACAGATTACATTCAGTTTGCCAACTTTACATAATTCTTCGACAGCGAGCAGATCTCAGTTGTTATTCTATAAAACTGGACTTGTTCTATAAATGTTTGCATTTTTAGAGTTTCAACAAGCAAGAAAAGTGTGAAAATGTGCATGTCTGTATGAGAAAAGTGTATAAAGTGTGTAGTGAGGAGTTTTACAGCCTTTAAAACATCTAGAATCCTACTTTCCAGATTTAGTCTATTGCGAGAGGTAGCAAATAATAAATTAAAGCCACAGATGCTGTTAGGGAAATTTTTCTCATCAAAGCTAGCACCTTCTGCACTGCTTTTTAAAAAAAAAAAAAAAACTCCTGCATAAAAAAGTGCTGAAAACAGCAGGAACATCTCTCACACAAATTCATGGGTGACTCACAGCTCCATTGTATTACCCATCATTCATGGAGATGTGTTCCACATCCCACCCAAACCTGTGCAGATTCTTTGCTGTTCATCACATCCACTGTTTTATTTGTGGAAGACCAGTGATTGTGATTTTTACAGCAGCTTTTCATGTAAAATAGCAGGTTAGCTCATGTATTGGTCTGCAGAACAAGCTCTATTTTCATTTTTTTAAACATGTTAAACAGAGAATGTTGCAAATGGTTCACCATTTTATTTTTTTCAAACGGCTGCTGTCCGCGTCAGAAATTGAACAGTATCCTCCTGTTTGTGGGACCTGAAGCTGTACAAACATACATTAAAGAACATTTTTTCCATAGGACTGCTGCGCCACAAATGTGCAGTTTACACACGTCCAGTCCAATAAATCGTCTGTCTTTGGGACCCAGAAAAACAGCATGAGTTCTAACAGATGCCTCTGTGTCTGTGTGTTCTTGTGCCTGCCTCTGAGGGGATATCAGAGTGCTTTATTTGTCATGATAAAGACAGACAGAAATGCTGCACTGACTGCAAATGGCAGCCCTGGCCAGCACACTCTGACACAGCAGACTGTGTGTGTTTTGGGGTTTGGGGATGTTGTAAGACACTGTTGTCTGCCCTCACACTTCCTACTGAGTTAACTGATCAGCTTACCCTTATTTTTTGATACAAGAAAGTCATCCAGTCTCAGGAGATTTTTGTTTTCCCAAGTTAACATGAATAATACCTTGAAATGGATATGGAAACTAACAGTACAAATGTTTTATGGATGTTTCATTTTAGATATTCTCTTTTGTGCTTGAAGTGCATCTCTTCTTCTGAATTTAAATTACTAATCTTTTCCAGGAAGCGGGACGCTTTGCACTGCTTCCTCAAAAGTTTGGCTTCCTGCAAAAAATAGCTGGAAATAATGATCAAAAATTAAAATTTAGAGCAATTTTTAAAGCTTGCATGCAATAAAAACTACCTACTTCTACTGCCTTACTCTTCTCCACCTTTTTTAGCATCACAATAATAGACACATAGATTTCAGAGAGGCTTTATTTTAAAGATATGCATTACAGCTTTACTTTGATCGAAGTTTAGAGTAGAAAACCTTTATTTCCATCGCACTTTTCACAGAAAAAAATCAGAAAGTGCCTTGCAAAAAGATCATAAAATCAAATCAAAACACAAAGAGGTAATAAAATCTACTTATAACGATAAAGACTTCCCAGTTGTCTTTTATTTTGATGATGCCGTTTTTAGCCAAAAAAAAAGAGCAGAAAGCTTGTGACCCCAACCAGTGTACTCTCTACATCCAATATATTCTCTTAATCGGAAGGCATTTTTTGTATGCTCCTGATCTGCAAAGAAACACTCAGAAATGCAATTGTAAGCTTCATATTTTGAAAAATATATTTTATCAATGTGTGTTTATTAATCACACCTGAGTCAGTAAATGAATAGAACCAAGGGAATGGAAATGGAAGGGTGGAAAACATAGATCAAGATGATCAACCACTGATTTAAAAGTCACAGTGTTGCCAGTGTGGCTCACTTTAAATGATTTTTTAAACCTTTTCCCTGTCTTCTACCTTAAATAAAAATTCTTCAAAAAAGTATTGTAGCAACTTGTGCACACAAAAAGTATGTAATTCCTTTTTTTTTTTCAGGGAAATCTAGATAATTCAGGCCTTATAGCAGATAAATTCAGGTAAAATGATGACAACCGTTATCATTTATTGCATCAGTTTATGTCTTATCTATTCTGAATATAAAGCTTGTTTTTAATCCAAGCAACCAACGCCCAGCCACTGCAATCTCTGAATTAATCTTTAAAATAGAGGTGCAGAAATGTACTCCTGCTGAAAACCAGAGAATATTCAACCATCATGTACACTATGCTGCACAATATAGTGGACAAATTGCATCATTCTGACAGTCTGCTAAAGTAAAGACTTTTTTTCTGCCAAAACCATGCAAGCATGATGTCCATGAATGTTCAAAGAGAGATTTCTGTGCTTTTGTATTTTAGTTTGAGGGTAGATTTGGAGCTGATTTATGACTACCTCCTTTGTCCTCTTTTGTTTCAGCTACCTCCCCCAAATATCTTTGCATTACCTCCAATATAGATAAGCAGCAGGGTTACAAGTCAATCAAATGGTGGTGGCTTTAATACCAACAAAATTCTGAACAAAACAGCATCTGTGGAAGCCGACCTGGTGTCAGGAAACAACCTGTTCGGTGGTGCTGTAGCACATTAACACACAATCACAAGGCTAAAGGTACAAAAGACCCAAGCTGGCATGGTTTACAACATATGCTGAATCTTGAAGTCCGTCCGATTATTTTTTAATAAAGACCCTTTGTGATTTGCTATAGAAATCAAATCTACTTACTTACTCTCCTGCTAGCATATAGCTCCTCACACCTTCAACCTAACATTACTGATGCAACAAAAGTGGCAAGCAATATTGGAGCTATTCCGCCATACAGATTTGACAAAGGTCCCAGCTCGGACGAGGAAAACTAAAACGTACATGGATCTAGTCGTCTAAAAATCTCTGCGAAAACAGGGATTTTGTGACCCGCCCATCTTATTTTCTATATCACAAATACACTCTTTTGCAAATGGCATTTTTTTTCGTCTACTCCTGATTCATAACGATTTAAATAAATACAGAAATACAGTTTAAAGCTTATTTTTTTCAAAATATGTCTTCCATCATAAATATTCCACAAGAACATGTTCAAGAAAACAAAACACAATTTACACAATTTCTCCTTTGTGTCCATAATCATCCAGGCAGCTCTTGAACCTTAAAAATATCATCAGATTTCCACCAATACATTACATTTCTTCACCTTAGCTTTGTTTTGCTTGTCTCTGTTGGAATGATACACCATCTCAAACATGCAGGAAAGTTACTGAATTTCCAGAAAGACCCTTATAATAAGTTCAAAGTTAGTCATTCAACAAGCAAGGGATTAAAAAAATGCTGACAGATGGCATTTAACAGATTTTTTTTCACTTGGGGCCAACGTGTGATACTTTTTGTAGAAAGTCAGCCGACGAGCTACTTTAGAGAGCACAGCAGCGACGGAACAGGCTGTGGACAGTGTGTCTGTGGGTGGACCTCAACTTTTCTTTCATGTCACTCAACGGTTTGGCACCAAATGAAAATTGTCCTTGACCTGAAAATCACTGGGCAACAATATCTCCCTTGTAGCTTTCTCCGTTTGGGTCTTAAAGCTAAATGATAACTTTGAAATTCTTTTTTTGTCAGAGCCGACTGTTTTCTTACTGGACAGACTTGAGGTTTGCCTTGGAGCAGACCTTTGTTATTTTGTAAAAGGTTCCACAATGCTGACTCATCAAAAGGGCAGTTTGTCTTCTTCTTTTTTTTTTATTTTTTTATTTTGTTTTGCACCAACCTGTTTGACTGACACAAAGCTGCTGCTTCATTCTGCCAAAGCAATAAGCTAATGCTCCCTGGCATTGTGTGTTTCCTGCTTGATAATGATAGTGCTGAACTACATGATACTCACTCTGGGGATTATTTATCCGCCACGACAGTAAACAAAAACTGCACACACAGGCTTACTTTAATGGATACACTTGTTCTGTGATATTCTGTCTGTAATAGCTGCCATATATTTTTTTTATTTTTAATAGAGTAATTGTTTAGGCTTTTAATTAAACTACCAAAATATGGTCACAATTCAATCTTTGGTTACTAGTGACAACATCTGAGTAGAAGTGAGAAAAGGTGCATTTCATTTGTAAATTTTGGCCCATATGTTGAATTAAAGAGTGCTCAGACACCCTCGTTGGTGAGTATATTAAGCTGTTTGCTGTAGAGTTTGAGTTTTGGCTATAGAATTAAAAAGTAAATTTCTTTCCCCTTAATGATGTGTCAGACGTGTCTTGTAGCTCTTAAAAAAATAATGTTTTTTTTTGCCATGCATGTGGTAAGTGTACTGAGAAGTATTTATGTGCAAGTTTCACACACTTATGTCGGGGTGATGCTGTCACACTGTGCCCTTACGGCACTCTCTATTTGTTCGTAAGGTGCATGCACTGGCTTCTTACTGCCCATGCAAATGCTGCATGCACGGGTCATGCAGGTGAAATGCAAGTGCCTGTGCACAGTGTGCAGGATTTGGGGAGGTTGAAAAAGTGGAAAATCTATACGACGCATCTGCATATCATGACTCCTACTTCCCCTTACGTCTTGTGTAAGCGTTTACTACACTGTTGTTCACAGTATGCTCAAAGTGGGATATTCTGATGGGCTGTAAATCTGTGTCTAGCCTCTCAATGTGATTGACCAAAAGGGACTGCCCGAGAATTGGGAGGATACTTCAAAAGTGCAAAGTCAGAGATTGGGTAGTGGTTGTTTTGGTGGGAAAATCTGAAACCACCCTTAGGTAAACGCTTGGTAGGTTGACCAAAAAAAAAAAAAAAAAAAAAGCAAAACACAGCAAATCTCAAACCCCTCAAATCTCTATCTGTGGTTTAGCCTCAATAACATGTTTAAGCCATTTTCCTTTTGTTGTCTTCTTATACACGTCCTGGGTGTCATCTGGCATAGAATTCTGCCGCGTTGTAAAAACAAGATAAATGCACCAAATTCTGAATCTAACATGAGTAGGCCTATGGGTAAAAAAAAAAAAAAAAAACTTCTGCAAACACACAGACACTCCAGTTATTCAATTTTTAAAGAAAAAAAAATGGATGTCTATATTTTAACAGGGAGCTACTTAAATCAGTAAATATTATGACTCCTGATGAAGCCATTTGAGCCAATAAAGTGCCGCGATGCATTATGTGAGTCCTCACTTTAAGAAAAAAGGCTCTGCTTACTCTTTGTCAGGGAATAAATTTTTCCTAGTGGCTCCCGTTATTGGCTGCATTGGGAGCAGTAAACTGCTAATGACACTATTATGCCATGAAATACATCGGAATGACCCAAGTGTTTGCTTTTCTCATTGGTATGTGTTGTACAACAATGGCCATAACCTAAGTTTCACAAATGTGCATTATTGAAACGCTATATGACTTACACTACTAAGCTAGCATTACCAACGGGCAGAAGATGTCTCTAGGATAACGAGTATTTACTCGTGTACTGTAGATGTATTTTAGCCATCTCCATTTGAAAGATTTCTGCATAATAGAAATCTCCTACACATTTACTCTTTTAAACATTTACCAGACATCAATAAACACTTAGTCAGCATAGTAAACAGCATAGTCATTCCTTCATGCACATCTTAATTTATCAACAATCTCACAAATCAAAACTCAACTTGGGTCATTTGAACACAAAAAAAAACAAGTGACTGCAACAGAAACTGGGTTCAGTAACCTATGCTGAACCTACTTGTACACGTATGCTTTGAATGGTCACTTTCACCAAAGTGATCCCATTTTAAGACGCCATCAGGTGGTCCTTTATCACTGCAGATCTCGTTGAATGCCTTTTCACGAATAATGTTCTCTGTTGTGTTATCAGAGTTTGAAATATGGCTGCATAGGCACACAAAACCACCATTTATGCACCTTCTAAATTATTATTTATGTTTTTTACCCTATTTAATTAACCCTAACCCTTCTTGAGAAAAATGGGGACTTGTTTACAACGCACGAGGCATGACTGGACCACAAGGCAATTAGCTGTGGGAAAGTTGTCTGTTAGAGATCTAAACGGCAGTAGGTCTCTATGAATTGATGTCTGTCAGATACATAATGCATATCTATAGTTGTGATCATCAAAATAGCGATAATTTAGATATCTAATAGATGTGTCTATGCTCAGTGGGTATAATAGACAGTATACAAATGAGTATACCATTCTTCTGCTAAGGAACAATCAATATTGCCTAAAATAAATCAGAAGGAGGTAATGAAACACTATTTTAGATCAGAAGGGGTTTTTTTATGGCTGGAAAATGATTTCATTCAGCCTCAGTCTTGGCCTTTGGTTAATGAGGTATCAGCACATATAATAAGTGGGCAGGGCGTCATCACACAACAAAATCCTGGCATCTTACTCCACTGCCCACAGCCTAAGGATAGACACTGAGAGGAAAGTAATTGACAAGAAAAATAAAAAGTTTTTGATCTCAAACTGAGAGGTTTACAATGTTAAAGCTGGAAAATATTGAGGAGTAAATGTTAAGGATTGGTCTTCCGTCGTAAAACCAGCCATTACAATTTTGTAAAACTCACATTCAATCTGCAAATCTATGTGATAGACATCAGTTGAAAAATTTAATTAAAAAGTTCTCAATAGGTAATTAGTGCCAGAGGAGTCAGTTCACTTCAGCTCATTTTAACTACTGCATGGGCTAAAATATTGAACAGAATTAAATACTGTGATCTTAACTTTACTGTTTAGAGAAATCTGAAACAAAAATAGACCACTTGATGTGTGTGTTTCAATATTTTGACTCGAATAGAACTTTTTCTGACATAAGTTAATGACCTCAGGAGAACATGAAGGGTGTTTGAAGAAAACTTAGCCAGTTCTGTTGAAATAGAAACCAGTTTCTAAGCTCCTAAGTAAGATTTAGGCTAAAACGGTACGCTCTCAATAACATACATTCCAACCAAACCACTTACATAACACCGTGTATCTTCCAATGGTAGTTTGGGTGTTTATTTTTAAAAAAAAGTCGGCCGACCCAGCATTTATTAGAGACCAGTGTCTATTGGAGACCGACATTTATCCCATCACAGACAGAATGGTGATGGTTAATGGGTTCATTTTGCGTAAAATTCGATCACAAAATGCAGAAAATAACAGATAAACATTTCAAGATTTATTGAAATGATGAGAACATTTTATTTTGTTCTGATTCACACTCGCTGTGAACGTCAATCTCCGTATGAAAAATCTGTTTCTCTTTCATGCTGATCATTTTCCTGGAGACACGCGCACCTTTCCCTTTGCTCAGTAATCCATGTTCGAACCAGTTCTTCTAATTTGTTGCTGCTTTCTCTGCTCACCAGGAAACCAGGCTTGCTCCTTTTCTTTCTTTCTGCTGTTTAGGATTCACCCCAGAATTGATACATGGAGCTAAAAGCAAATGTTTTTAGCTTTTAGCTACTAGCTACACGGAGCTAGCAGCTAATGTTTTTAGCCTGTTAGCTTTACAGAGCGATCTCTGTTTATCACATTTACAATGCACGAAAGACATGGATGATGTTTAGGTTCATGAAAACATTTAGAATCTCCAACACGCTACAAGAGCTTCTCTCCACTGTGTCTGAACGGCTGCTTCCCGGTGTTTCGTCTCTCTCTTAAAAAGTTTGACTGCTTTCTATCCCGCATTAACCCCAAGAATAAAATGAGGGTACCTTTTTTGAGGCGTTGATGAAGCTAAAGTTCAAGAGGCCCCAGCAGGCTGCCTTCCCATCCCGCGTCGGGTCTCTGTCTGGCTGCCAGCTCCTCCCCGGTGGCGGCATAGCTAGCTCCTTCGTCTAGCCCCTTTGTCCAACAGCAGCAGACTGGACGGGCTCCAGAAATCTTGCTGCCCGGAAAGGGATACAGTGGGATAAGAAAATGAATGAAGTTCAGGAGAATCCAGGGATTGATCCACTATAAACACCAGGAAAACGGTTTGCTCCTTTTCTTTCTGCAGCCGTCTTCACTCCTTCACCCATCTGCTTGCTACAATCTCTGATATGTTTAGGATTCATCCCAAAATGTGGTTCAGATTCATCACCAGAATGTTCTTTGGTATATTCCAAATGTTTCAACAAAATGGAATGATCCAAAATGTTGTGATTCATGCTACACTGGCTGAATGCTACACACACCCAGCCCCCACCCTCTGCCCACCTCAGTATGAAGCAGGCGGGCAGGGGGGTGGAGTGTCTTAAAGGAGCCCGGTCTCTATTAGAGACCAGCGTCTATTACAACTAACACCTGTTAGACCGGCTTTTATTGGAGACCAGCGTCTATAGAGACTCAGATTTGTGATTCATCCATACGTCATTGACAAATGCATGGCACCCCTTTTAATTCATGGAGGTGCTAACCATTTAAATTGATCATGGAAGATAAATTAATAATTGTGGTTTGTGCCCGGCCAAAAATACACAACACCAAGTATTTCATTTATCAGAATAGAGTTGTGAAAGAAAAAGCCTGGAGCAAGACTTGTAAGATTTGACGTTTCGGAACAAGCCAAATGTAGGTGGCGCACATGAGCTAGTATACAGTAGAAGAAGCCCCTCCCTGCTTGTCCAGGTTGAACACCATGGCCTAAATGCGGTTTTAGTAGGAACGCTCACGTGTCACATGCCCGGTGTGAACCTAGCATCAGATTATGTCAAAACCTGAACTGGGATAAACAGTCATTAAAAGTCAACAATTTGCATCAAGAGAACGATGATTTCAGACCGTCACTGGTTACAAAGTTTTATTAGAACATAAAATATACATGTTCCCAGGCTCTTTTCTCCATCATTCATAGTAATTTGTTACCGCACCGAAATGACACCACTTCAAACATGCAGGGAAAATACATTCAATGTGCAGTAAATACTCAAACATGCACAACCCTTGTGATGCACAGCACACTTTAGGTCGGATACAGATTCAACAGGAAAGAAAACAACGATCAGGAGTATGAACCGAGGGAAGTGACTTTAACAAACAAAAGTGACAAAATAGAAAATAGTCCACTCCCACACCTGGTCAGCCAACCAGGCTGAAAGTTCTGTGGGGAGCAAACAAACAAAATACAAAACAAACTTAATAAACAGGACAGCAGAGCACAGTATTCCAACTCTAAAAAAACACCATATTACACATTTTTCCCCAAAAAAATGTACTTTAATAAGTATCTAAAATCTACTTCAGCTGTCATGAATAAAACCTAAGTTATATACCTGGTGCGTCGCAAAACCTCACACCCAGTCCATTAAACCCGGTCAAGCAGGATCTACCCCTGCCGTGATCCTGTCATAAAATACATCAACCACAAATTAAAACCGTTAGCCACGGGTAAGAACAAGAACAGAGTCACCACACGCAAGACTCGAGTCAGCTACCGCAGCTCCATGAACCACCTTGTTCCATAACAGGAAGTTAGCTCATGACAACCACACAACATCCTTTTTATACCCTCTGTACTGTGGGGACAGCGACACCCACAGGTTTCCCGTTATAAATGGAATGCCCCAAAGTGGGAAGCTCTATGCAGACCTGGGAAAATTGATCTTTTGAAGGTGTTTTAAATCTCATACTCGTACTAAGTTTATTCCTGTTGTAATTGATGAGAAATTTTTTTAATCAAGATACTTCTGGTGGACTTTAAAGAATGATATAATTTTCTTTGAAACCAGATATGAAGTCCCAAAATGTGGGGATAAACAGGCTATCCGTTTTCTTTTCATGGATGGGGGCAGTAGACAAAAACATCAAATATTCATACATTCTAGATGAAATCCAGAAACAAATGACACAATATTTTTTAAAAAGCAAAAGTAAACTTGTTTTTTTTTTTTATTAAATATTTACATTTTTAAGGAAAACTACCCGGAAAATACCATAACCAACCTATAGTACTAGTAGTGTATATTTTAGTTTCTTCAAACACCGAAGATGTCTTCAGTGACACCCAAAAACCCTGCTCTCTGACATACCGTAACCCTAACAACGTGAATCAGCTGATTCTGACGCAGAGGAAAGCGGCCTTTTTGCACCACCATATAACACATCGCTGCAAAAAATGGTGCATTATGGTGCAAAGCGGCTTTTCTCCGCTTCAGAATCCACTGGAATTAAATTCATTGGGTAAATGGTTGTAGAGTTACATCAGTGTAAAGAATATCAACACTTGAACAAATGCTTTGGTGTCAAGGGGTTAAGACTGCAAAACATTAGACAAAATATGCATTTTTTTTTAAATAAAAACACAGTTTGTTTTTTATGAATCAAGCTTCCATGGCAATGAAAGCAGCTTAAAAGATCTGAAATTACAAACCAATTTAAACAGCAAATGTTGGTGAAACAGGTAACATAAGAAGATTATTTTAAACAATTAGTGGCATGGTGTAGGTTTACAAAAATGTGTAAGGTGTTTGTTTACATCTACAGAAAATTCTAAAGACAGAAATCCTCCATATAGAAAAGTGCCAGGAGATGAAGACATTCTTGTATATATTTCAATAATGTTTATACGGTTTAGAAATTAAAAATGGCATTTATTTTGTCACTCAGTAGTGAACAAATGCTGTTTTTACTTAACAAAAGAACCCCAAACATGCAGAGTTTTATCAAAATCCAGTCTAATCTAAGTGAGATGCCACCGAATTGTCAGTAGAGTTGAGGTCTAGTACTTTCTGCCTTTAATTGTGAGCGTTTTTGTGTGCTTAGCAGAGTCACAGACAGATAAAGAAGCTCTTTGTTCTTTTTCTTGCCGCTCTGCTTGATTTGAGCCTCCACGGTAAATAAATGATTCATGCTCACCACTGCGTGGTGTTGCAGTCATTACAGACTTGCTGCGTCACCCTCCGTCTGGCGTAAAAAAGAAGCTCAGAGACGTGTATTTGTGTCTGCACGTGCAGTGCACTCTTCCTCCCACCGCCCCCAATGCTGTCTGAACAGACCGTTGAGCAGCAGCTACCTCTGGGAGAACCCAGCATTCTCAGCCTGCAAACCTTTACAAGCAGCTGACAAGCTCCTTAGTGTTGGGATATCTGCTCATCAAAAGCCAGAACACAGACTGACTGCGCCTCACTAGGGCTTTGGGAACGGGGACACACACAAAGATGCTGGTTTGCAATGGAGGACGGGGACGCTGTTCCATAGAGGTGCCTGTGGCGACTGGTTACAAATCACAAAACCACCCACCAACAAACGACGAGAAAACCACAAAACAACACGTTAGGACGAGCCCCCGATTTGTTACGTCTGGCTCTGAACGGGACAAATAAACGGGGAGACGAAACCGGTTTTAGCACTTAAAAGCACTTTATTATGCTTAAGGAACGGATATGGACATCACCCTAAGCCCAGAGGAGGAGTCTATAAAACACCTCTACGGAGGATCTTTTATCCCCGTCCTCAGAGTGCAAAACAACCATCACCTGCGCCGGAGGAGGAGCAAAGGGGCAGGCAGCAGGAACAGACTTAAACATCCCAGGGCCGTAACTGTGTCATGCTTTGGAGAAAATAAAGTCTCAAAACATTTGTGTGCGCGTATTACTTGATTTGTAACTTGTGTCTGTCTGTGTGTAACTTTGGATTTGTGTAAGACTTGATTTGTATCTCATACAGATTTTGTGTGTTCTCTCCATTGTATATTCACATGTACACTCAAACATCCAAAACATACAAACACGAAATACAATTTACTTAATTATCGTCCATATCTGTTTAAGAAAGTGCAACAAGGAATTTTTTTATTAGATAATTTTTACAATCTAAGTTCAACAGGGCCGATAAGAAAACTGATGATCCAGCGTTCTACCAACCTTTGAACGCATCATGGACGCACAAATCTGGAGAGGAGAAAAGAGTCTTAAAACCCTTTGTGTACTCGTAAAGCTACATTCACACCATGCATGTCAAGAACACGCTATACCCAGTTCCATGGGCGCACACTCAGCCGGTGGTGTCCACACACAGGTCAAAGAAGGAGGTAGGGAGGGGCTTCTTCTTCTTTCGTTTTATTACTGTTTCGTAGCGCTTGTCTGCAACCTACAGTCGGCAGAGGCTTGGTGCAAAAAGTCAAAGCGGTGCAAATCCCATAAATCCAGTTGGGATTTAACTGTAATTATTCATTTCTCCTTTGCAGTGTTTTGAAAAGGATGCCATTTACACGTCACTACCAAATCTAAGTTCCTAAGTTCAGCTGTTTCACGATTTAGCAGTGAAAAGTTCAACTGGTTGAACTTCCAGTGCGCGATTCATGAATGCCCGTTTGTAAGTAGTAGTTCCTGAAACTTGCATCGGGACACGCAAAAGCGAAAGTTCTGAACACGGAAGCCCAAAGCAGGGTTTTGAGTGCATTTCCATTGACTTTTCATTGAAAAAGGCCACTTCAATGCAAGTTTCCATAGCTAGTGGGAATGTAGCTTCACTCTGATCTATGCATAAATGCGGTTTTGTCTGTTTGCACAATTTAAAGATTTGGGTAACGCTTCCTTTTACAAGAAGTACCGTACTATCAAAGGAAGGTTACCAAGATTGGGATGCATAGGAGCCCTTTTGAATTCGTAGTTCATGTTGAGCTGGTGTAATTTAAAGTTGTGCGTGCATAAATTGTATTAGGATGTTTTTGGGCGTACATGCAAATACACAATTTCAAGCACACAGTTATGCACAAAATGTATTGTGTGAGTTACAAATCAAGTATTAGACACACTCAAATCCAAAAATACAAACAGGTTGACACAATTACAAATCAAGTATTTCACGCACACAAGTGTTTTGAGGCTATTCTATCCTCATACGATTCCCAGATAATTACAGAGATTGGTGGCTTCACTTTGCACTGTTTCATTAACCTCTCAGAATACAGTGTGAAGCAGAAGGAAAAGGCAAAATAAATGTATTGCTTGCTGTGTCTCTCACTGCGAGGCCCTTGGGGAGAGCTCAAGTGGTAAACATGCTCTTGCAGAGCAGTGTATTGCTTTTCACAATTACCCATAAACAAGGCCGGGCCTCCTTTGACGAGGTATTCAACATTTTTCTTTTTTTTAGCTTTCACTCCTCCTGGGTTGTTATCGAGGATAAAAAAATAAAAAGAAGAGGAAGAAGTCATCTAAGCCAGAAACTAACAGGGCAATAATGGATGTAATTAACACAGTGAGAAAAGCAATATGATGTTTGGATCATATTTATTTTGCGTTCCTTTATCTTCTTGTTCCGTACGATTTTCTCAAAAAAAAAAGGAAAATTAAATGGTGTTCTTGTTTTGCCTCGGAGCCCCTCCACTCCTGTGCTTCTTTCTTTACTTCTTTAGCTCATTTTCTGTGCCTCTGGATCTCTTCCAGCCCCTCACCATATCTTTCCTCCGCATTACCCTCATGCACTCCTTTCATGTCACACGCCAACATTCCGTCTTCAGTGCAACAGCCCCACCTAGTGAATTCTGTGTGCCGGGGAATCGTTTTACATAACCCCTCATGAGGTTTTTCCGTTTGAACATCTGCTCTTTTTTTTGTGTTGCTGCAGCTCACACTGTAGGTTGATTTAAGTTTTCTCTGGATTCACAAAACAACACTTTTCTTTTTCCAAAATTAGATTTTTTTAAAACATTTTTTAAACTTAAACAGTTGGACTGTTTCTTCTCCTGTACATGTCTAAAAAACAAAATAAAACCTAATAAAACAGTGGATGTGCCATGTACTGTATCAGTGCACAGTACAATGTGTTCTTAAGAAAAACTTGTTTTATTTAATACTTTTTTTTCTGAACACACTGATAAGATGACTCAAAATAAAAGCTAAAACCAAATCTAAATCAGTTTATATGTTTGTTTATGAAGAAATATAATTATTTATTGAAATTAAACATTTACATCATAGTTTTTTTTACTATTTATATAATTAGGAAATGTCCATAAGGGTGTAGAGTAACTTGGATTTTGTATTAAATCTATGTACTGTTAATGTATTTTTTTGCTTTAATACATCTTTGACTTTAAGAAAATAGCACGTCAGATGCAATTGCAATTATTTTGAAGCACTGCTACAATAATTATTTAATCCATCTATTTTCTAAACCTTTCTATTCCCTTTTTCCCCAGCTACTTGTGGGCGAAGGCAAGGTAAACTTCGGGGGGTCCCAGCTTGGACTTGAACTGGGGCCTTCTTGCTGTGAGGTAAGAGCGCCAACCACAGCGCCACCGTGTAGCCCCCACTATTAAATCGATCAAATGATTTTTTTCAGCCTTCAAATGAGTCTTTTTGGAATTATCTGCATAAAAACCTGAGCTACTACTATCCAGCCGCACCCGCAGTTTTGTTGTTTACAGAAACCACTGCTTTGGAGTAGCTGCAGGTGTGATGCTCTTCTTTTTTTTTTTTTTTTTTTGGAAGCTTTGATTTTCCCTGCTCGATTGAAACGTTCTGAGGCTGAGATGCAATCATGGCAGGGGGTATCATCGACTCCAAACACTATCAAAAAGAAAATTGCACAATTTAGGTGACGCATCATGCCACATCCTTGTCATCTGCTAATCAATACTACAAAAACAGTGTTCCTGCAATGGAATCGCATGATACAATTCAGTAAAAAACTGTCATTAAATCTGGAAACTACTACAGTTACTGTATGTGTGCTTTAGTAACAGGAAACTGAGGATTCAATGATACAAAAGGAAGGAAGTGAACAACAGCCTTAACGTTGGATCTATGTATGTTTTTCCCCAAGTCTGTCAACACTTCCAGCATTATACTGACACTTCTTCAGATTAATCTTGTGTGCTTTATTGTTCTGATTGCATTAATACACACCAGAGATTTTTTGTTTTTTCCACATCAAATTTCACAAAAGCCTTCACTGCTGCCAAACCATCCTAAGAGAATGGAAATCTGCTTCTATTGTGTTAAAGTGCATAAACAGATGAGAGGGACAAAAAGAACCAAGTTTTGGGATCTTGTAACGGGGACTTACCAAACTGGACACATAAACAGACTTCTTTGCTTTTTATTTGTCCACTAACAACCTGCACTGTATGTGTATTTGCTATTGGCAGCTGTGCAGAAGAAGTTACATCCAAAACAAACATGGATGAGAATCTGATCGTTCTCTTCCTGAACTTTTTTTTTTTTTTTCTCATTTGCATTGAGACAATATTGTTCTTGTTCATTTATTGTTCTTCTTTGGACTAATGCAGGACAGAAAGTCAACAAACTGGGTTGTAGAGAAATGGAAGTATCGCTGAAAGCGTCCATCATTCAGACGCAGCTCCTTCAGTAGATGGTAAAGCTGCTCACCGTACTGAGAGTCTCTGAATGATTTCATGAACCCAGACATGATTACCGATGTTTTTATAGAATTCTCAAAATAAATTAACCTGGTCTCTCAATATCCTTCGTGTCTTCTATCCATGCATTGTATATGACACATTCAATCAATGCTTCCATGCAGCGATGAGGCTAAAAACGTTTGTAATTCCTCCTGCATGTGTGTGGAGCGTCTAGCATCACATCTGACGTGCGAATCCTGTGCGATGTGAACACATTTCATCAGGCTCGGCAAAATTCATTCAGAAGCATCTTACTTTTCTTCCAAAAGTGCGACTTATGTATGATTTTTTATTAGGCATTTTTTTGGCTGCTGTGACTTATTCTCTCTAGTGCGACTAATTTATCCAACAAATACTTTAATTTAATTGATTTCTCTAGAGTCACGTTGAACCCCCTATAAACCCAGGGGTTTAATAATTTGTGCAGAAAAACAAGAATAATGCATATAAAAAATTAAAATAGTCATTCTGTACAAGTACATTTTTAACTCTTATTTAAATTATTTGCTCAAAAAGAGTTTTAGCAAATTAAAGGTCCAGACAGAAGTGGATCATTTTTTGGATCTTATCCATTTAACCTGTGTCAATTTAAAACTGTAAATTTTTTAACTGTTTTCTTTTAAGCCACCTTTCCCCTTGTCTGTGGTAAACTGCTTTAGTAAAGCCGTGATCACATGCACACAAACATTGGTTGACTCGAATGGGACTTCTCTCCAAATGTAGCATTTTATGGTTGTGGCCAAAAAGTTCAATCTTGGTCTCATCACTCCAAATTACTTTGGTTCAGAAGTTTGGAGGCTTGTCTCTGTAATGTTTGGCATATTGTAAGTGAGCTTTCTTCTTGCAACCCATCCATGCAGCCCATATTTCCTCAGATGCCTCCTTATTGTACATCTTAAAACATCCACAAAATAGTTTTTCCAGAGTGTCCTTGATCCCGCCCAAGGTATTTTTTTTTTATTTTATTTTTTTTTTGCATCCCTAATGATTACTCTGGTAGTTGTTACAGACATTACTGTGACTGTGGTTTTGTTTCAAGTGAACCCCCCACTTTCCACTTCTTGATCAAAGTTTGAACACTGCTGACTGACATACTCAGTTGGATATCTTCTTATCGGAAGGAAATCTCCTTCCTGTATAGTATAGTTCAGTTACCTTTTCCCATGGATCTTTTGATAACTCCGGATCCAGAAATGTCAGTGCAGCACTGGATGAAGGATGTAAGGGTGCCCAGAGACTCCAAGACCTTATGTGCACTTACATTGATTACAGGCAAACGAGTCACAGGTGAGGATGGTTACCTTTAGCTGCCATTCAAACCGTTTTATATTCGTTTGTGTGCATGTTTTCAGAACAACGTCAGAGTAAACTTTAAACAGGCGTCATTTGGGAAGCTTCAGTCATTTTGATTTAAAAAGGGTAAACAGATTTTTTGTTGACAATAATTAGCCATCCACTAACTATGATATAGTTAGAAAAACATTTTTCATGTTATCTGAAAATGACCAAGAAATCACAATTTCTGCCAGGGTATGTAAACTTATGAGCCCAACTGTTTTTTGTGTGTGGATAATTGCTTTGAAGGTTGAGAACAAGCCACTTGCAAAGTTTTGGTTAAAGCCGACATTTTCAAATCTAAGGGGGATTTACCAGTATTTTCAATATTTGAAATTTTAAGTGGAAAGATGGATATTTCTTTCCTGATTTCACGAGTTAAAGTCAACATGTCTTCTAATATTTACACAAGAATAAGCTTTTTATTCAGGACAAAAATAACAAAGAGTTTGCCATGTTGTGAACCAAGTTAAGTGAAGGGAACCAAATATCAATTCTTTTGCTACAGCATGCTGCTTAAAAAACAAAACTCCAACAGTGCATCAAAGAATCTTTCTTTTCCTGTTTCTTTATAATAGGTATCAGTAAAAGTGTTTGTTATTTATAACTTTGTTTTTTTATTTATTCATCCTCGGTTTTGGTTGCCAAACATGACAACATGAAAAAGTAAAAATTACACACATTGTACTCTGATTTTAACTGATAGGTCAAATAGTAAAGTTCTTTTTAATTTGATTATTATTTTCATAAAATCAAATAATATATTTCATTTTAAAAAATACTATTAAAAACAGAATTAAATCAGAAAATTAAAGAAGTTTTAACGAATTACAATCTGAAATTGTGACAAATGCAGTCAACCATGAAGGCTCTTGAGGAGCGGTTACCGAGACAAAAGTAGGAATAACAGAGACATCATAAAATGTAGGGGGATCTTGTTTTGGGTTTCAGCTGTAATGAGCTTCAGCTACAGCATCTTAATTCCTGCTCTGATGCTTTTCTTCCCTGTCCGACACCGAGCATCTTCTCCCCAGCTTCCTGCAGCCCTGAATTATTTCATTGTCCCGCAATGGCAGTGCCAATCCCACAACTAACACAAGGCTGAGCTAAACTGTCTGTGGTGTCTGCTACTTAGCTGGATATCTCTGTGAAAGCCCCGGGAAACGTGACTGGAGTCCCAAACTGTGCAAACTCCCACACTGCTTCAGTGCTGAATAAAAGGTGCTGTCAATCTTGGCTGGGTCGGTCAGAGGGAGGCCATCTGCTAACCGTCTGCAGGCGGCTAAAGTCGCACAATTACCACCTTTACAACATACTTGGATTCCTACTGGGGGGCTGACCTTCTTCTCTTCTCTTTTCTTCCTGCAAAAAGTGCCTTTAGATGTTTGAGTTTTGTGAAAGTGTTGAATCTCACAGCAGAAAAATGACAGTGAAAGGAAAATTACCACAGAAATGTAATTTGCAGAAAATTCTCACATAGGGGTCCAAAATCATAAACTCTCATTTTTGCAGTTAACATTTACATTTCATGTAGGTATTCAATCTTCGATTGGGATAGGCTCCAGCGACCTTGTGACCCTATTCTGGTTAAGGAAAATGGATGTCTCTAAACTTCAAACTTATTCCTCATTTCTTTTAATTATATGAATTTTAAAGGGATTTTTTTAAACAATTAAAATCAAAATTACAATCAAGAACAAGTGAGACCAAGTGACAAATTTAGACTTGTAAAACATCCAGTTTAGAGGAAAAAAAAAATCTCATGGCAGCAAAAAGACATATGAAAAGGAATAATTTGAATCACATCCAAAGCCTATTTTGTTGTTTGAAGTCAAAATGATCCATTTAGCTGAATGTGTTTTATGAGCTCTAATTTTTAAATAAACATTATAACGTTGACGACTTCAAAAACCATAAATAAAATGAAAGAATGACGTTTTAATGCAAGGAAAAAAAGGATCTGATTGTTGCAAAAGAATACAACTGCAAAAGATGCACACATAAAAATGCCTCAGCTAGTTTCTTAAAATTCTTGACATTTGAACAAAATAATTAATTTAAAATTTGAATCTGCTTCTTATGAAGATTTGAGTGTGAATTTCATTACATACTATAAAGTTGAAGGATCATTTTGCTAACATTGTGCTTTTTTTTTGCCATGTTAAATACTTTACCACAGTTTTTGCTTTTATTAGTTTGTTAATTTAAACACTAAAAACATACTTCAAATTATTGATGATGAAAGTTTTCCCTGCTCTATACAGCAAACAATCATTAACAGACAGCTGTCACCACGGGCTTCTGTCATTTCCGTTTTTTCCTCCTGCACAGTCACCCAAGTCTAATCTCCAAAGACAGCTGTGTAAATGATCTAAATTTCCTGCTGCTCTGAAGCTATTGGTTGAATCCATAATGAGTGATTTTGTTTCCAACCGTCACTGTGTCATGGCGAGGTGATTCATGTGGCATTAGAAAACAACACACTTGTTCCTCTCTGGTTCAAAATATCACAAAAACACACAACAAGCCTTCAGGTTTCATTATGTTTTCCACTCACTCACCGGACCTTTGATTGAATTAGTCGATCTTTATAAAGAGCTTTTGTTAAAGTCCCACTCGGATCATCTTTTAAACACTTTTACAAGCTTTTAACTATGATTTATTTTGTTTTTTTCACATGTTGTTGTCTACAAGTGGATGCATCAGACTGGAGCAAAGCCTGCCCAGTGTATCTAAAACTATCTTTGTTACGCTGCATTTTTTTGTCTCATTCTGATTCAGGGTGTTTAGAATAAAAACACTTTCAAAAAAGCTATTTTGATCCTTATTTTCATTATATATGTACTCCATCATCAGGAAAAAAAATGCACAAGAACATGTTAAACCACCATTGTCATCAGCGTGGGTCTTTGTAAATTCTTGATCAGAATTTTAAAGCGTAGCTGTAAGTATTTCAGAAAAAAAGTTCACCAACAGTTGGTCGGGTGTGACGTGTTTAAAAACAGCTGATTGTCACTGAGGCTGTCAAAGTTTGACAGGTGACCCCGCCCCCCGTCGTCCGCCCACTGCTGAATGTTGCTCCAAGTATGGGAGAGCAAAGCCCCGTCATCTCTGTTCATGGTTGTCTGGGCTCGCTTTCTGATCTCCACTGCCTCCATGATCCATCTACGATGTCTGTTTTCATCAGTGCGGATGACTTTAGTCTTTTCCTGGTCAATGATATGCTTTACTTGCTTGCAGTGGACTGTTAAGGCTGATTTTGGGTTTTCCTGAGATGCATGTTGTCGTCCTGTTCTTGTTAGCCTTTTTTTTTTAAATTTCCTTTGTCACATTCCTCCCGCTGTTCTGTTTTCCTTTTGATGAAATGTCATCCTGTTTCTCCAATGTATGTTTTATTGCAGGAATGACATGGAATTTTGTAGATGATGTTGCATTTATCGTTTTTCTCAGTATTGTCTTTTGGGTGTACCAGGAGTTGTCTGAGTTTTTTATGTGGTTTAACCGGAGTCCTAATGTGGTGTTTTTTCATGGCTCTTTGAATGGGTTCAGTTAATCCTATGGTCATGGTCATTTGGCAGTATTCCTTCATTCTGTGTCTTATTTGTCTGTTTTTTTTCCTTGTATTTCCCATGCTCCACCTGTTTTTGTCCCTTTTTTATTGCCCGTTGTGGATATTGACACCTGATCAATGTATTTTCCTTTTCTTTTCTGTCCACCTCTTCCGTTACTAGGTCATTTAAAGCTTTTCTTACTGAACTTGTATGTGTTGTGGGGTGTTCTGACGTCCATAACAAATATTGGTATGTGTGTTGCTTCCCTGTATACTTTGATCTTCATTGCGCGGTTTGTTGTACGAGTAATGTTTATATCCAGGAAGTCAATGGAATTGTCTTTTTCCCTCGTCATGTGTGAATTTAACTTGTCCCGAGTGGTCAAGCCGACAATCCGGTTGTTCACTTCTTGCTCTTTCTCGTCTGAAATATTTCGCTAGTTGCATCAGAGGTGTTAGCTTAGCATCTATATCCAACAGTGGGATTAGATTAGCTTGGATGTCGGCAAGCTCTGCAAGGTCAGATGTTTCTTGGTTTTACTTTGGTGCCATGCTCAGCTTTCTATATTGCAGAATTCAAGATTAAAGTGTCTTATATCAGAAGAGCTGTAGACGCACGTCCTCTCGTGACCGCAACTGAAATTAGAAACTATAAAATTACTGCTGCTTTTTTTTTTCATAAAAAATTAATGCAACAAAATGAAAATACCTTAAAAAAAAGCCTTGCCTTAGTTTTTTATTTCTTCAAAATTTCTACTAGAAGATTTAGATAATCTGACGAACTTCATTCATTCATTCATTCATTCATTCATTCATTTTCCAATCCGCTTTATCCCTTTCGGGGTCACGGGGTTGCCGGAGCCTAACCCGGCTACTCATGGGCGAAGGCAGGGTACACCGCTGGACTGGTCGCCAGTCTGTCGCAGGGGCACGAACTTCATACATTAAACTAAGAAAAACGTGTAAAAAAATAGCCTTTTGTTTATTGCACCTATGCTTTTTCTTTTAAGTAGATGCTAAATTCAGATAATTTGGTGCTGGCATGCTTTAATGCACATTTCCATCAATAAGCATCACTTAATTTCTTAATCATTCCTGCCTTCTTGTTAAAGAAGTTTGGCCCACTATTATTGGTCGAAAAGTTTACATACTGCCAGACTGGATTATCACGATAGCAATTGTACATTGACTCAGGTAGGCTTGGTGGTATCCTTTGGGTTGTGGAACGGCTATAAAAAGAATCTAAATGCAATTTTGTGTAATCAGAATCTGATGGTGACTTTGGCCCCCCAAGCAGCTCTAAACCTCATTGATTCCATTTGATCAGCGTCTTGTACTAAAATGCCTCCTGATTGGAAACCAGCAGGACGAGAAATAAAAGCTTTACCGAGCATTCCTTGCCTAAATCTCTAAGGCGTTGCAGTCGCTAGCTCGCATGGCCTTTTTTCAGACAGTAAAACACACTGTGCTAAAATATGTTTTTTGCATGAAGTTTTGAGGATGATTTAAAGCAGCAGAAAGAGCTGCAGGGGCTAAAATAAGAAGCAAACTACCAGTTCGTTTAATAGTTGATGATGATTAACAGCTACTGGTGACTCATGCTTTCCTCTCAACGGCTAACACTCAAGCTAATGCTTGTTTTAGCAGCCAGGTAAGGCTTTGCAAGCTTTTTTAGCATCAAAGCTGGACATAAGTTTGGAAATGTGATCAAAATTCCAGAACTGACAATAGCCTTTAGGTCAGAAAGGGAAGCAATTTGTTTTTTGGGGACACATTCCAGAATAACGTTATGTTTTGAAAGTTTTATTCCCTCGCAGAAAAAGAGAAGACAAATACAAGGTAAAGCCGTAAGCAGCATTGTATGCCCCCCCCCCAGACACACACACACACGCACTTTGCGGCCCCCATTTTGACCCTATATCCCTATCTGAGCGCCTGCTCCACACCCTTCACTCTTCCACTCTACTCCTGCATCCCTGGTTAGAGTTGCACGTTTCATGAGTGAAACTCCCCTTTTTTAAAAAAAATAGCTTTTTACTTTGGTTTCATCTCTATACCAACTAATTTATATTTTCATCGCCTGGCGGTGACAAATAGATGTGTAATTTTTAGAAGAATCGGCAGAAACATTTTTGCATTTCCTTGGCAACTGAGGTTTTCTGCTAGCCACGCCCACATTCCTATTATAGTCATATCATATGTTATATCGTTTCGATCAGCTTCATCCAGGGATTCATGTAACACATTTTCACAATATTTCAGTAAAATATGTGCAAGCAACAGGGAAATGCTACTTTCTTGAGCCTGCCATTCAAAATCTACCACTTCTAGAACCAACATTTTTTTCCCAGGTATCTTTCTCGAAGAGTTAGGAGGTGATAGATCAAAATTCCTGGGATTTTAAATTTATAGCTAGGCCTAAAGGCGTTTTTTTTTTTTTCATGGATAACAGCTTCTTCTCAAAGCCAAAGGTCAACGAAACTCTGTTGTGATTGTGGACTTAAACTGGTGGTGTATGTATGTAAAAATGAATGAAGATCCCTCAAACAAAAGTTTTTTTTTTTTTTTTACTTTTTACCATACTGTGGCAAAATGTGAAAATCACCAAATTCCACACTTTGCCACAAAATGGTCACAATGCTGGAGTTCTGTGACCATCCCATAATGATTTCAAATCTTTCTTTGGATATCCCTGACAAATGGTTTTGAGATATTTTTATTCTTAGCCCCATAAGTGTAACAAAGGCCCTGAGGCCTGTGGATCCATTAGCAACGGGTTTAATGGCAGAGGCCCAAATGGAGCAGGCAAAGACAAAGTCAAACGGTCCAGGATCAAAACAGGAGCTAGGCGGGAGATGCGGAAAACAGTCGACGGTCAGTAAAAAGGGAAAACGAGGAGACTGACCGCTTAGACTGCACAACGGGGAAGTTAGTACAAGACTACGCGTTTTACTGAAGACAGAGCAGAGCTTACAACAGTGACAGTGATGGCGTAATGAGGATCAGCTGTGAAGACAGGAACTGGATGCAGTGCATGCAGGGAGATGGAGTGAGGAAGCTGGAGGGTGTCAGAACTCGGGCAAGGGCTCCCTCTGATGGTCGGAGGAGGAAGTTGCCGGGTGAGTCCTGACAATAAGAGACCGTGTCCCCCATTCATTTTTTGAGACGTTTTCACTCGCTACGATGTCATCTTCTTTTTTTCTTTGGTGTGTGTGTGTGTGTGTGTGTGTGTGTGTGTGGGGGGGGGGGGGGGGGGGGGGGGTTATGCTTAAAATTAAAATTAAAAATAAAATAAATAAAATAAAATTGTGCAAATTTTGGTGACATTTTTAAGCAATTTTTGCTCAATGGCGCAGAGTTGAAAAAAGGCTTGCAAAAAATCTTGTCCTTGCAGTCCAGGACTGCTGAGGGTCATAATTAGCATTTTTTTTAAAGCAGTATTATGTAAATAAATACAGACATTTAGCCCAACTTAAAGCAGTTTACTTAAGTTTGTGAGTATCAAAACTCTGTTTTGAACCCACCACAGCACTACAAATGCAATAAAATCTTGAATTAGAAGACAAGAAGCAGTGTTCTGGGTTCTCCTCCAGGGAATTGCTTTGACAGCCTTTTAATTGCCAGAAAATGGCCTTTGAAATTTCCCTAGATTGATGGACAGCTTGAATAAGATTCCTGATTATGATTGCTCCTTCCATTAAGTAAACATCAATGCTTTGATTGAACAGCCAAACCTCTGCTCTTGTCTATAGATGGCCACACTTGCTGACTATCAATTACTTGAGTTCATAGAGGGGCCGTTGTGTTAGCTAAGACTAGGGCACATGGGCTGCTGTCTGCACAACAAGGGAAAGGACTCAGTCTGATAAATCTGTGTGAGGTTAGCCATCTACCCTCTTCTCTTTAGAGTCTTTTGAACCCCTGACCAACTTTCTGGCGTGCTTTGCAACCCAGCGAGCTCCATCTACCCCTTTGGCCCCACTAATCATTGCATTTTTAGATGCAGCTCATGTCACTAACGGTAGGCACTACCTCTGCTTTCCAAAACAGCTCTGGATAAAGTGTGACAGTTTTCTTTAAGCGGGTCAGAAAGAAAAATAATCTTCGTTTCTTTTTCAAATAATCTCACAAATCTATTGACTGCTCCTTTAATGCACCTGATGCAACCTATGGGTGTGCTGCTGATGGAGCAGGTTTTCTTTCCTTATAATATGCTTTGCAACTGCAGCAGGTTAGCCTGAAGCTTTAATCGCATATTTAGCAGAGTATGGTAAGATGCGTTCCCTGAATACAGAGAGGCTAAAGCCAGGAATTATGGCCTTTCAATGTCAGCAGCATCACACTTATAAAAAAACAATGTAGTCACAAAGCTGCAAAAGGGGCAAAAAAATAGTTAAGTTGTGACTCGTCTTTATCACTTTAACAACGGAACTGTCCCTTGTGACAGGGAATCACATGCACTCTGAACTATTTGAACTCTTCGGCCATTTACGACACAGGTGTCAAACTCCGGGCCTCAAAGGCCAGTGTCCAAGATGTTTTCCAATAACCTGCTGATGAAGCTCCTTATTTGCACGTTATGCCTGATCGAGGTAATCAGTAGCAGATGAGGCAGGATTTATGAAAAAAATCAGGGGCACAATCGCTCCAGCCCCACGGGCCCTGCGTCAGGCTAGCGACCTGTCGCCTCTGTCTGTCACCTAACAGCAGCCGGGACAGGTTCTGACAACCCCGCAGCCCCAGAAAATGAATCGTAGTTCAGGACGAGAACCTCTCCAATCTATCAGCCTTGTTGGATTTGTTGGAACCTGAGCTCTAAAGTTCAGATTCTTTAACTCTTGATGCGCAGCGTCTAACGCCCAAATCGAGCCTGTCAAAATGCGCTGCTCCCAGATTAGACTGTGCTTGATGCTCGAATAGCATTGCAGGAGCTCAGAACACATGATACTCAACGCCTCTGACCTGCAAATGGTGTTCGGTGTGAATGCAGCACCACACCTCTATGCAATTAACTTCTGTCCAAAGGATTCAGATGCATCAGAATCAGCTGTTTTGTGTTAATTGCGTAAAGAATGTCAACATTGAAGCTAAAGCTCTGGTGTAAAAAGGGTTCAACTAAAATGAGTATTTTGCACCATAGTTTTATAATTTTACTTTATTTATTAATTCAATTTTCAGCCCAAAAGGTTTGACAGCAACGAAAACCATATTTTTAATATCATTAACGGAAGTTTAGAGGTCCTAAAGAGCCACTTTGATCATCTTTTGATCTATTCCAAAAGTGTTTCCAGTGGTCTTTTAATTATGATTGTCATTTTTCGCCAAAAAAAAAAAAAAAAAGTTTTTTTGCTTCTGAGTTGTGGGTGGGACTGAGGCACAGAGCAACCCTGTTCCCCCTTCCTCTCTGCGTTTAATTGTTTATTTTTCATTTTTTATTTTGTTTTGTGAACAGAGGGTAAAATGAGAAGCATATAGTGCGAATACAAATTCATTCCCTACCCCAATAGCTTCTCCCTACTCCTACATTTAGAATTTCCAAGCTTAAAAAATTTATGTGGAAGAAAACGTGTCTTCAAATCCGGACGTTACTTCCATTTAATTACATCATCAATAGTCACCCGTCATCTACGTTAGCACGGAGCTGGCAGCACTTGGAAAACAAATAACAACATTGATTTTAAAACTTTAAAAAAAAATCATGCTCAAACAAAAAGTAATTACTTAAACTTAAATGTAAACTTCTATGCTTCAGAGCACACCCACATGAAGAAATGAATTTTTCCCCCCATGTCACATGCTGGTGTATCCCTCCCTAGCGGAGGGATACCCAACCAAAAGACACTATGGTTGTTTACCCTTAAAAACAAAAAGTTCAGACACCGCTAAACCTTCAAATGCTCCTACAATTGGAGTAATAGGGAGGAGCTATAGAGGTAGGGAATTAATTGTGATTTTACCATAGTCTTGAAGGCTTTTGTGACTACTGGCCTTATTCACATTTTTTTCTACGGGCATGCTGTGGGCGACAGGGTAACTGAGTAAAATAGTTGGACGGATTTGGGCCAGTACTCGCATGGAAGGGCACCGTAGGACACCATAAGTCATACGTCATAAACGCGTCCAAATACTTCAAAATACACAAAAGCACACACACGACAATGCTTCATATTCACAAGGTGGCCATACAAGCCTGGATGGTACTGCAAGACACATCCATGCTCCCCTTATAATACAGCTCATTACAACCCTCCATGTGCCCAAACGACCAAAAAACGCACCGTGCACGTATGAGCCAACCCCCGGTATTGGCACAGGTGACTAAGGCTTTATTGATGTAACTCAGGTAGCCTCAAAAAAAGTCCCAAAAATGTCTGTGTGTTGTTACATAGACAAACTACAAGATAGCAAAGAGCACTTCTGTGCAAAATCCTACTGAGGGCGTTTTGCTATTAAGAAAAGTAAATGTTTTTTTATTGGCAAAATTGGTCTTACATGATTGAATATCGTGCAAAATGTCAACATTTGGGATATACTCCTTTAAATTGCTCTCCAATTACTTTTTTCCCAGAAGAAATGTAACATACATCTATATCTAAAGATATATATATTAGTTGATAGTATTTTGATAGGTTTTCTGCATCAGTTCCATTGGTAAAGAGCACATTCTTCCCCAATTTTTTACTGCACATTCATAGTAAATTATTTAAAGATTGAGATTTAATGACTTGTAAACATATGTATTGCATACACTGTGAAACACATTGGCTCAGGTTAAAGAGTCTTAAGAAAATCTGTTTTATTTAAAAAAAATAAATGTGTAGGATACATTTAAACCAACTGGTGTGCTGCGGTTTGGAAAATTAAATCTAAGTTGCTTCCTAAAACCAAGTGATTCATGAGCTGTTTTGACAGCCAAAGCCATTTCAAATTTACTTACCACTGTTTCTCATTACAGGCGCTATTTTCTTCCGTAACACCCGGAACTTTTTCTTCTTTTTTATTTTTTGCGGACTGTAACCAGCATCCTTCAACTGAAGGAAAAATCTGCTCGCGTGGAGTGCAGGAGCACATTCCCTTCCGTGTCATCATTATTCTGTTTGGCTTCCTCTCGTTCCTCCCACACACAGCAGTGGGCAGGAAAGCTCATGTGGAACTTTGCATCCCATCCATCTGTTTAAACACAAGTATACACTCGCTTTGGAACATATACAGCACTCCAAACAGTTCTTCTCTCAAGTACTACTTAATTGATCGAGAATTAAATATTTGTGATGTGCTTGGAGAATAGCACTACATAAGAGTAAACTTGTCTATGTTTAAATGCGAACCTTTACATTCGAATTGTTGGTTGCATAAGAGTAGTTACAGGGAATGTTTGGCGTTGCCTTTTTTTTTTTTGCTTGGTTGTGATTGTATTTAAGGATACTGAAAACTGCAAGAGAAGAACAATCTAAGGATTATTATTAAATAAAATGATTGGACCGTTATTATCTTGATAAGGAAGCTGTTGAATCACACAATTTCTCAAATTAACATCCCCCTCAAAAAACTCAAAAAGTTCATGCTGGATCGGAGCTCCCATTTTTCCACATGAGCCCACTGGAGTGGAGGCTCGTCCCCCAGCTGCCATCAAGAGGAGACCCGGACCTGTGCAGCAGCTAGTGCTCACCGTCGGAGACTCCATTGTCCGTCATGTACGGATTGCCACACACACTCACTCTCAGGAGCGGTTGTGAATGACATTAATAACTCTGCCCACCAACTTTCTGTCAAACACCCCTCTGCGGAGGTTTTCATCATACATGCAGGGACAAACAACCTCAAACTCCAGCAATCTGAGACTCTGAAAATGGATTTCATCAACTTGATTCACAACATCCAACAGTTAATCATAAACTCTATCATATCTGGACCACTTCCTGCACCCCGTTATGGAGACATCATGTTCTCAAGCGTCCACCAGCTTCACATTTGGTTAAAAAACATACGGTCATTCCCTGAGTATTCCATCCATTGATAATTTCACAACATTTTACAATGGAGCTGTCTCCAGAGTACTAAACTCACTACACCTCCCAGGAGCACACAGAGCCTCACTCTGCGAAGTATTGTTTTGTGCCACCCTGCCTGCTTTACCAAGGGTTTCCATCTTGACCTGATCTTTTGTTTTTGATCCAGCTAATTCTCTGATTGCCTGTTGCCTGCCCTGACCGCGGCCTCTCTGAGTCTGATTTAGCTTTGTGGACTTTTAGTTGTGCTTGGTTTCTGTCTAAACTAATAAACCTGCTGCAAGTGGAACCAGCTGTCTGCCCATTTGTGACACTGCTTACCTCACTGAGGCTTCCCCACTTAATTTTAACTTTTTATTTTCTATCAGGGAAGGTAAGAGAGGTAGTGGTGCTGCATCAATTGCTCTCAAAACTATAACATCTGAAAATATTTTACTGAGTAAATACTCTCTGAGCATCACGCACTTCTTTTTGGTGACCCACCCGTTTTAACTGTCACAGTGTACACACCACTAACCCTCCTTCCTGTTTTATTGAAGAATTTTTATCATCTCTTCACATTTGGTACAACTGCTTATTTTATTTTACATGTCAACAAAAATGATGATGTCTATGCCTGTGAGTTTTTAAATCTTCTTAGCAGCATGGATTTTAAATAACATGTCACAAAGCTGACTCACAACAGGGGGCACACCTTAGACCTTGTCATTACCTACGGCCTGTCTGCCAGGGTGCCCTCTGTTGTTGACTTGGCTGTATCAGACCACTGCTGTGCATTTTTTTTTAATGTCACCAGTTGAATCCAGCAGGAAGTCTCAGTGAGAACTGTGAGGAAGCGTTTTTACAACTCCTGAAATGGTTGCAAGTTTTATTGATATTTTAAAACAAATCTCTGCTCAGATTTTACCTGCACCCTGTGATAATAATGTTGATGATTTTAATCACCGACTTCAGTCTTCCATCAATGCAGTGGCTCCATTCAAAACGTAACTATCAAGAAGCACTAATAAAATCCCATTGAAGACTGATTACATTAAGCGTCTGAAGCAGAGATGCAGAATAGCAGAGAGAAGACTAAACTAACAAGTCATAAAGAAATTTTAAAAGAACAACTCAAAATTCACAATAACTCAGTTAAACAGGCCAGAACACTGTACTTTTCAAATCGCATTTTAGAAAATAAAAACAATCCAAACTTTATTTTTAAAACAACTGATATTTTAATAAACAAAGACTTCAAAAATTCCTCCATGCCATCATCGAAAGCTGCATGTGAGGACTTTGCAGATCACCTCATGGGTAAAGTCAGTGCTTTAAGATCTAACATTTCATCTGTACTATACTCTGGTTTTAACAGATCACCAGCATTGTTTTTACCAGAGGAAACACTGGGGAATTTTGTCCTGGTTGATGCAAACATGCTTGGTCCAGTTATATCCCTAGTAAGCACCACAACCTGCCTTTTAGAACCCATTCCCACTTCTGCAGCTTTTAAGTTCTCACTCCTCCACATAGTGGTCACTAACCCTTGACACCCCTAAGAAATCACAAGGAACACTGCTGTACCAAACTGGTTATAGGTCACTGCAAAAATAAATAATGTGGAAAAGAAAAAAAAACAAAAAAACAAGCAAAAGTGCAACAGTAAGAAAAGCCGTCATACTTTTTTTTAAGCCAACAAACCACAAGTGCAGTCTTAGGTCCATGTTTGGGAAATTGGTAAAGAAACAAACTATTTTTCCAAAAGTATTTGCAGCATCAATGCAACCCTGCTGGTGTACTGCTGTTTTCTGTTTCTGAAACTATTTTTGTTTTATCCCGAAAAATGAGACTCAGCAGTGCACTTGTACTTTAGAAAATAACTTCTAGCAAAGGCAATTGTAAGTCATAAAATAGAACTGTGTTCCTGACTTTCCATGACCTTAAAATCAAACCCAAGAATTTGTTTTATCTCCAAAACACTCTTTTAGATGATACATTTGAAGAAAAAAGAAACAAATACTAGACTATGAAAATTTTAAAGCAAAAACAGGATCTGTCTATCGGAGTATCTTCTACAACACACATACAAAAGAGGATTTCTTCACAAAATAGTTATTCGAGGGTTAAATATCTCTGTGGGATGAAGGAACCTGAATGTGAATGCTCAGGCAAAATGGCAAAACTCTTTTTAACAAGTCTTGAATTTGTCATCGTGTCTGTTTATGTGCCCTCTGGATTCTGTTTCAACCTAAAACCTGTTTGACAACGCCTCACAACCTCAACTTAACTTTACAGAGGCAACAAAAATTGTGAGCAATATTGGAGCTATCCAGCCGTACAGTTTTGAGCCAGATGACAGCTCAGACAAGGAAAACAAAGACGTACTTGGATCGAGCCCTCTGCAAGTGCAGGCATCTATGGAGGGAAGCATGACGTTTTTGCTACATAAAAAGTACAATCTTTTTCAAACTTTTTTTTTTTTTTTTCTGGTCCTGATTGACAACTATTTGGATAAAGAGATACTCAGAAAAGCAAAGGCTTAATTTTCAACATATATGTCCTCCACCATCAGAAGAATGCCACAAAAACAAGTAAAAAAAAAAACACAATTTTTATCTGAGTGGGTCTTCAAATCCCACTTCTGACACCATTTGTCATAAGATATTTTACAAATAAAGATTTTTTTAGAGAAAGCAAGGTCAGCATCTTCATATCAAAATTATATATTTTTATATAATAGTTAAAGTGTAAAGACTATTTTGTTAATTTAAAAGCAGAACTCAGAGAAGAAACATTTTTTGGGCTAAAATAAACAATCAATCATCAGAAAACACGCTCAGATCTGCTCTAATTGTAGAAGCTGAAATAAGTTTCTTTTTTTTTACCCACTTAAAGCCTTTTCTTCGTCTCCTCTCAGTGCATTTGTCAACATTAAATGCTCGTACAATAAAGACCCTGTCTACATTCTTCCAGCTGCACCTTCCTGCGCTGCTAATGGCATGTTCAGTTAAAAGCTGCTGAACAGCCGTTTGGCATATAATTGTTTCTCACTGTAATTATGGTTAGCAACAGCAGTGATAGCAATGCAAGGTACGAGACGCACCGAGACTAATTCCAGTAATTATTCTGTGGAAAGGACAGCAGCTCTGCTGGAGGCAAACAGAGCCGTAGTTCAGGATGAGTTTGGAAGAAAGCGGGTTCAGTTTGTCAATATTAAGCTTTTAGCTTTTCACCAGCAATCTGCGAGATCATAAAATCAGTAAAAAGTTTGATTTCTCTTCTGTTATTCTTCACGTCCAGTTCAGTTGTATTAGGCCTAAGATGGTAGAACAAGACTCCAGATTCTCACTATTTGGAATTTCAATGTGTAATGTTCTTTTTTTTAATCCTAATTGCAGGTTCGCTCCACTTATATCTGTGTGGGAGTGTTTTCCAAATGAGTGAAGCTACTTTATGCAATCACTAAAAAATAAAAAAAAAGGGTTGCATTATGACAGACCACTTACCAGTGAGCGCTCATGCAGAAATATGTGAACAAAGAGATCCAAGAATATTGGAAACTTATGTTCCTTTTTCTTTTGGATCACCTAAATAGCCCCATTCACACAGTGCCCCCCCAGTCCATTTAGAATTTTACTTTACTTATTTGCTCTGTGACAACAAAAAGTACAAAATTTGGATAAAAATATCTTTGAGAAGGAGTTTTGATATCATCATATGTTTATTTTTGTAAATAAAATAAATAAAATCTCAAAGCAGTTTCTTCGAATGATTGGATTTGTTTTTAGTAATTTTTTAATGTATTACTGCTTTTGGCAATGGGGACAAACTGCTGTAACGACTAAAGTGAAATCCAGAGTAAAGCAGGACAAAATGCAAGGAAAAACAAAACAAAACAAAAACAATTTCTGGTGTGACAACTCTGGGAATAATTTTTGCTCACAGATTTAGCTACAGTTTCCAACATTTGCTGTATTTTTTTAAATAATAGTTTAGTCAGAAATTGATGCAATTGGGTTCATTTATTTGTTAAAAGTCTGTTCATTTTGGACGCAAGTATGAAATAAATATATTTTGAATTAATACCAATTATTCATATTCTTTACATATTTATTCATTTATTCATTTTCCAAACCACTTTTTCCCTTTCGGGGTCACGGGGTTGCTGGAGCCTAACCCGGCTACTCATGGGCGAAGGCAGGGGACTGGACTGGTCGCCAGTCGCAGGGGCCACAATCACACACCCACATGCACACTCACATTCACACCTACGTACATATAAACACTGATATAAAGATGGAAAAAAAACGGCCAGTTTAGGCAACGGCAACCTTGCAACCCGGAAAGGGACAAAACGGGTTTAGAAAATGGATGGATGGATGGATGGAAGAAATAAAAAAATTAAAAAAAACTAAATACCGGTACTTAATCCTATTTGTTTACAAGTAAACAACAATATGCTATGAACATTAAATCTAAATTGCTTAATCTAATGATATTAGATCAAAATGTCCATATGTTAATGCTAAACATAAATAGTATAAGTTTAAGGCTTTTCTAAAAGCAAATGTATACCAGAAATCTTAAAAAAAAGTTTGGCTAAAGTAGCACATTTACTAGTTAATTTGAAATAAAATAAGTCAATGTTTGCTGTAATTGATGTATACTAAATTATTGAAATGAACAACAGATTCATGACAGCCAAAGTAAATATCAAATGTAAATCTAAGTGATAAATAAAAATAAAAATATTTAATGGACCTCATCCATTGGCGGGAGTCTTAAAAACATATGCCACGCCCACAATATTGTACCACAGGAAAAAAAAAACTAATCTCGATCTCTGTTCAACTATAAAAATAAATAGTGACATTATTGGAGGTTTATTAGCATTTAAATAGTAAAACTTTACCTTCAGCACTCCACCAAATACTAATAACCTAAGAGCGAATTAAAACAGAAAAATGTTTAAACTTTTTTGCCATCGTTTTTGTCTTTCTGGCAATTGAGGGGCTGTAATCAAACAGAACACTAACCAGATCTAGAAATGAGTTGAAATTTAGCAACAGGTCAACTATTCACGTCTGTTTAGCAACATTTGAGTTCAAATGACGCTTAAATATGTATCTATTCAGGCATCTATCTTTTTCCAATATTTAAGACTAGATCAATGGGAAAAAGGAAAGCACATCTTTGGGACGGTGCCTCTTTTTTTTTATGTGTTTAAAATTACTTTTTTTTTTCACTCTGTAAAAAACAAATAATTGCAAAATAGAACTCAGACAGGACACGTACCACTGCGCTTGAAAGTCTATATTATATCTGTGTCAATTTACATGATGAGTTGCAGCAGAAAAAAAAAGTCTCTCTTTACAATCACAGACAAATCTCTAGTTCCTGTTGTTGAAAGCGCCCCTCTCTCTCTCCTGCTAGATTACAGACCCCCCAACCTAACTTTACCAGTGCAAAAAATAAATAAATAAAAAAATGGCAAGCATTATTGGAGCTATCCAGCTGTGCAGTTTAAGCCAGATGCCAGCTCGGATGAGGAAAATGAACACGTCCATGGATCTTGTCATCTACAGGGAGACGCATCAGAATGGAACGGAGCAGGAAGCTTGTGGTCTGCCCAAGATAATGTCCATGCAACAAACAAGCTCTTTTTCCAGAAGCATTTTTTCATCCGTTCCTGATTCACAACAATTTGAATAAAGAAATACTCACAAATGCAACATTGAGCTTAATTTTTTTAATTTCTGTCCTCCACAATCACTAAAATGCTTCAAGAACATGTTAAGAGCACCATTTTCAATTGGAGCGGGTCTGAATGAACCCAAAACAGCATGGTTTTATATAAACACCTTTTTTGTTTTTCAATCTCTGCCTTTTAGACAGTCTATTTTGTAGAAATGTGTTCTACATCCAAGTGTCACCCTGTCTTTAAGGAGATCCGTCAGGAAAAGCGCCTCGAAAACTGGGCTTCATTAATAGTGATCAATCTCTGGGGCAAAATTAGAACTGTGTTCATTTAGAAGGAAATCATCCTCATTATTGTCAGTCGTTGGCGCCTGGTAATGATGCATGAAATAGATGAGCTGTCTTTTTGGGGTCAGCATGAGTCCTGGGTGTAATGAATCCAAGACGCCACAAGATGGAGATAGAGCTCCTCTGCGGTTTGGTTTGGAAGCAGCGGAGACAAAATCTGAAGATATCCCATATTATCTAATGCTCATTTAAGCACTTTTGGTTTTCATGTTGTGTTTAATGCACATATGTAATATAACAAACCCCTAATGTGTTTCACATTCAGATTTTCTATAAGAAACCAATGACTTCATTGACTTGATTCATCTTCTCCTGCTCCCTGAAGCTTTGTGTTATTTAGTACACTATTAAAAAACATTACAGTTGCAATATTGTAGCTTTTTGAGGTCCAGACCTGGGAGTGCTTTTACAAGTCATAAAAATCACTGAAGACTTATTATGCAGCTGAGATGCAGAAGTCTCCGGATCTCTTGGGTTGCCAGATCTCTTAACATCAGAGAAAAAGCGGGGCCTGTTTTACAGACTGACAATGCTGTGCTTGCGCTTTCATGAGTGTGGGGGAGGAGGAGGAGGGATGAGGATTAAGAGGAGAGTGCGGAGAAATCTCCATCTGTAAACAACATGACAGCCACCGCTGCAGTAAAACTGGGCGGAAGGCCTGTTCTCCTACGGCTTGAACTCGGCTGCAGGAGGAGAAAGTAGCAGGTCAAGACCCCTTTGATCCGTTTTTATTAGGTCCTGATGCATTCCAGGCTGCATACAGCAGAAAAAAAAAAGATTTTACAGTTAATGTATAAATTGTTTAATACATGTTTAATAGATTAATACTTGATTAAGTATTTAAAATCCCCTCTAGTTGACAAACATAAAGCTTTATTGCTAGTTCTTTATGTTTTAGAGTACAATACAGTACAATTAATGTAGCCTTACTGAAATGGTCTTCATAGAAACCATAAATTATGTATCTATAATAAATATTAAAGCTTTTAACAGTTGTGGTTTAGATGACAAGGTGTCATGAATAAGAAAACTATCTATGCATTAAACATATTTTAGTTCTTTTTTGGTAAAATTATCAAAAGTATTTGAATGATATGGATGCAAAAATGTCATAGACCTATAGTGTAGTATTGAAATGCTGGTATCGCTCATGCCTACTGACTCGTTTTCCTGAACACTTCAGTAAATTTGGACAAAATTGAAGAAAGGCCAACAGACGAATCCCCAACCACTTTGTAACATCCTAATGAGATTTGGTTTGCAGTACCTGTGCACTGATTGAATGTCATAGAGAAGTGAGCGCAACCATCACAGATGGCCTCGCCGAACACACATCCGTGTGAATTAGAGCCACAACACCTGGAGATATCTCGTTCCCGGCCCCAAACCGCAACCTGATTGCCCGGCGTGTGTTGGAAACTTCATTTAGCCGTCTGCAGTACACCTTCTGCTGGAGCTGGCAAGTTTTAAAAGCGTGCCTACTGACAACTCCCTATGGGCGTAATGAGAGCTGTAAATAATGCTGTAATTGGTCTGAATTATTTTGTAATTGCTGCTTGCGCTGCATTAAAATGCATTCTAGACTTTGAACTGTACCTTTTAGGACTCACACTATAAAATGTGCTTTATTTTTAATTAAATACAAAGCTGTTCTGCCTTTTTTTTAGAGGGGGGGTGCATCCCACACTTCTACAACTAATACCCAACTTCCTAGATTCATGAACCAACATTTTATGCCAATGCAACAAGAGAACAACTCATGCTAAACATTTTCACAAATATTTGTCACGTGAATCACTTGTTAAAATGCCTCCTAAAGCCGTGTATCATGAAGTTTTTGTAGGGCTTATGTGACCTATGTTCACGTATGACCTACGGATGATGCAGATGTACGGCGCCCTAACGCCCCTGTCTGGTCGTTGGAAAGGTGTGAGTGCTGACCCCTTCCTGACAAAGCAGGGGATAGCATGCGACATAAACTGCAGTCTGATTGTCTAATTTCCCAATTTCTAACAGTCAGGCTGCACCCTTACGTGTATGTGTGTGTGTTTGCTATGACGTTTCGCCTGCAACATGCCTGTCAGGGGCTCACCAATCGGTCTATGACCTTGATATTTTTCACAGGCCATTTTTGATTTCTGAGCACAATCTTTTACATTTTATTACTTCACAGTTTTCTGGAAGGATACTCTTAAGTTTAGATGTTTGGTTTAAAAGTGCTGCATTCTGGGTAGTTTTTATTTTATTTTTTTTAAGTTATTCTCTTGCCAAAACTGACCTCCAAAACACATTTTGCATTGATAGTAGTAGATGTAGTTCGAAGGGCTTACCGAAAAGTAAGTTTAATTGAAATGCCTTAACAATAATTAGAACAAAAGCTATTTTTAAAAAGTAAAGGTAACTAACAACTGGAATGACATGAGGTTGAGGGACATTTGAAATGATTGTGAAGATGTTTAAACCTCCATGGCATTTTGCCATTTCAGCTCAAAGAAGGGGAAAGATCTTTCCGCTGAACAAACCTTTTAAGAGTCTATACCTACTGTTTTTTTTTAAAAACATTTGTGAGCCTGGAGCAATAGTTGATCCAATTCGTCCCACTTCTAAAACTGGCTTTTGTGTCACATATATTAGGCTCAATTGTTTCGTGTCACTTGTTTTCCAAGGAGACAAAGGGAAAAACTCAAGGCGAAAAAGCAGTTCAACACTTCCACAATGGAGTTGTGCATCTCACAGTCTAACTGCTATAAAAGAGGAGGTTGTGAGAGGCCAAGCAATTGCAAAGTACTGTTTCTTGGATCACAAGTGCTCCAATAGTCTTGAGAAGAAGCATGTTGGCTCTGATTTAATCAGATTGTTGTGCAGTCCAGACAGACGAGATGAAACCCTGAGCTTTGAACGCTGATTAGTTCGATGTTGATTGTAGTTTTGCCATAAAATGTGAAGATATAAAAGAAAGGTAAAAATATGGATTTTCTTTTTATGATTATCTTCATTCCATCAACAATATTCTGCTTGGAGCTTCTCCAAAGACAGCTGGTATAAACTCTCAAGACTGAGTTGAAAGAGTTACTCAAAGACGTAGGAAAAATAAGACAAAAATCCATATCGTTTTAAGTTTGCCTAACCTAAAATCACGTTTTTGCTTCTGAAAAGGTCACAAAATTTCAATCTGACTTTTACCTGAGTAAATTGTTCTGTTGGAAAATATTTATCCAAACTTTTGGTCTCTATCCGTTCAAAATAGCCTTAAAAACTTTAAAGAAGCAGCAAGCAGTCATAAAAGTGGGCATAAAAGACGGAAAAATGTCTTTTGTTTTCAGTTGGTAGACGTCGAGTCCCTGATTTTCATCTACTTGTAAGCAAATACGTTCATGTACGTCTTCATTTTCTTTGTCAGCGCTGGCATCTGGATCAAAACTGTACAGCTGGATAGCTCCAATAGTGCTCGCCATTTTTGTTGCACCGGTAATGTTATCTTGAGGGTGTAAGGAGCTAGAGGGAGAGTGTGGGAACAGATGGATGATGGGGAAGGGGGCGGGCTTTAATGTGAGATTTAAGTAAATGTGAGTTTTGTTCAAGTTTTGATTATGCAGCTTCATTTTTTTTCCCGTTGATAATTTCAGCATTTCATCTTTGAGTTTATTCTTTTAATTAAAACAGTAATTTTTGCAGAAGTATGAATGTTATGTTGTTCTGCAGTTTTTGAAGTTTTCTTTGCCGCGTTTTTAAATAAAAATCAAATCAATCTTTATTTATAAAGCACTTTTCATATAAAAAATATCACAAAAGTGCTTTACAACAAACACACAAAAATAAAACAAGCACAGAATTAAAATAGAGTCCCCTCCCCCAGACCAGCACACAACCCACCACCCCTTTTACACATCCCACCTCATGGAGACAGATAGTGGAAAATACGCTTAAATGGTTGTTGGAAACGTTAATAGTGGGGCCTCACTCTCTGTGAATAGCTGCATAGCCAGCCAATCATGGGTGGGGACCCACATCATCACAGCTAGGCGGCGATGCAGGCCCCCATCCAGCGCCACAGCGGCTGAACAGCAGCCGACCTGAGTGAGGAAGCACTGGGAAAAAAAAATAGATAAATAAGTAAAGTGGGAATAGGAAGTAACTATAGCAATAAGCAAATGAACAATAAAACATTGACATATTAAAATACATTATTAATAATCCAGTGTACATTCATAAAACATGATAACATAGATGAAGAAATTCAAGCCTAAATAAATAGTTAAAGTAGTAAAATTATCCAAAAGCCAGTTTAAAAAGATGGGTCTTGAGGCTTTTCTTAAAAGCATCTATGTTCTCTATGGCTCTGAGGTCCTCTGGCAGACCGTTCCACAAACAAGGGTCAAAAGATGCCCCTCCATAAGTTTTGGTTTTCACTGCTGGAATGGTTAGAAGACCAGTGCCAGAGGATCTCAGGGTCCGCGAGGGTTCATATTTAACTAAAAGGTCAGACGGATAAGAAGGCGCAAGACCGTTAAGACATTTAAAAACCATTAAAAGTATTTTTTAAATCAATGCTGAAGCAGAAGGGGAGCCAATGCAGGGATTTTAAAATCGGGGTGATGTGAGACCGTCGTCTGGTCTTGGTGAGAACTCTTGCGGCAGAATTCTGGAGAAGCTAGTTTTAACCACATATTTATTATGAGGGATGAAAGTTAGCTAAGAGCCAAAAATAACGCCCAGGTTTCTAACTGTTTCTGAATTGCTTAGTGAAAGTTCTTTTAGCTTCAAAAGCTGTTTCTCTCTCTTTGCTCCAGGACCAATAACTAAAACTTCAGTTGTTTCTTGGTTGAACTGCAGAAAATGATTTGCAATCCACGATTTCCCGTCTAAAATGCAGTTAAAAAGTGTCTCTATTGGCCTTGAGTCATCAAGGGGACACAGCTATGTCCAGCTGGGTTTGAAACCAAAACCATTACAATGTATCCTAGTAAAAGTCAAAGCTAAGATGTTTCAACATTTCAACGTGCAATTTAAAAAAGGTTTGGACGCTGTTTTGAGCCACCTCGCATATCAGAACAAATAACATCATTAAGGACATGTGGGCACTCCAGATTATCTGAGGAATGCTCTTCAGTCTAGAGGTGCTAAAGCAACAGCGCACATAACTTTGCTCCACTAAACTCACAATAAGGTGTGACTTAAATCTCCAGAAGGATAACAGGGAATGGAAAGCAGCTACTAAGGACCTACATTAGAGAGGCTCTGTGATATGGAAATACTGACACATTAATTATCTAAAGGGTCACTGACAAGACAAATGTCCAGCTGTATGTCTTCCGATGATGTTTATACAAGATATTTGGCAAAAAGAAAAAATCTTTGCATGAAGTCTATGCATCATAAAAGAACATAAAATACAATACAGTGCTTTCAATTCCTTTCAAACTAAAGACACTCCATCTTCTAGGGGCTTTTCCCCTTAAACCAGCTGAGAAAACATTTAATAATTAATGCATTTTTTTGTTTGTTTGCTTTCTGCCCATGCCTGAATAAAAATATACAGCAGTTTTAAAAATAAAAGAGAAAATGTTTGGAAAAAAAAAATCAAAATTTGCAGAGACCCAGAAAACTTTTGGAAATGAAAGTTTTCTAATGAAAACTGTGCTCTTGTGGCATTATTCTCATACTTTAAGGGAATTAGGCCCAAACTTACCTTTTCCAAGTATTCCTTTATTTATTTGTTGTGAGTCCGAGGTAGACGAAAAAAAGGCTGTTTCAAAAAGATCGTTTTTGTGACGAAGAAAATGAACTGATGCCTCCACTCGGAGACGACCAGATCCATGTACATCTTTGTTTTCCTCATCCGAGCTGCCATATCCTAGAAAACAACACAGGTTTCATTGATATTTGCTAAAAATGACAATCATTATTAAAAAACCACTGTGAAAGGCTTTGAAATGGCTCTAAAGATAATCAGAGAGGGTCTTTAGGTTTGGTTTTCGCTGACTAAAACAGGAATTGAAAGAGTTAGGCAAGATGAGCGTGTCAGCGCAATTAGGACATAAACCTTTCACAAAAAGGCAGGCAAACACAGTGGTGGTAGCTTGATGGTCTGGGGCTGCTTTATAAATTCCTGGTCTGAACATTTGATCAAATCCTAATATTTTTTTAATTCATGAGAAAACAGTCCATCAATTTATCTTTGTGACCTCAAAAAGAACGGAACGCTGAAGGAGTTTATCTAAACACAAACAAGTCCATCTCTGATTCGTTGGGGGAAAAAAAATAAATAAATAAAAAACAAGTGTGTCTTTTCACAGTCTGGATCTAAATTGGATTAAGATGCTTCTGCATGACCTTAAACGGAGCATATTGTTGAAAAACCTCCCAACATGGCAAAGAAAAGTAGGAAAGATGACTGCATAAACCCTCGTGATCATCCATTACAAAGCTCTTTTACTTTTTGCTGCATTTTAATATATATGCAGATTGTATGTGTGTACTTTTCATTTGCGAATCCCTTTTGTTTTTGGAAGGGTCTACCTTTCACAGCACTGTACAGCAGTTACCATCTGCGTATTTTTAGGTCCACTTAATCAAGTCAGAGCCTCATAGTACGCATCAACACTCAGGGCGTAGAGGACAGGTGGGTGGAAATTAATGTCACCCAATTGCTCCATTCATCCCTAATGTCCTAGCTAATGTCAGACCATCTACATCACGGAACCAAAGTCCAGTTTATCCACATGCAGCTATGCGTTTAACACAGATAAATGAAGGCTGGATGGGAAGGAGCTAATAAGGATAAAGAATTGGAGCATTTTAATGTCTGAGATAAACACACGGGACCATCCTGAGCAACTTTATGATAGAGATAATGTGATCAATTCCTCGCCTCTGCAATTATGTGCTGAGACATAAAATTGTTAATTATCATTTGAAAGCTGAAAATTGCACCACATGCCTGTGCTAATGCAGGGATGCATGCTCCGGGGCTGTACAGTTCGTTTTCCAACCGTGGCCTGTGTCAGGCTGCTCAGAACTCTTTTGATTCACTAGAAGCAGAGCAGTGTTTAAAACGGTTTAAAAGGCTGCGTCTGTGACATGTTTGATACTACTTTAATGCAAGTTGTTGCTCATGCTTCACAAATTAAGTTTTTTTCAGATGTATGAAGTCAAAGTAATCAGACCGTGTTAACGCTGTCAGTTTAGGTTCAGTTGCGTTACCTTGGTTATCTGAGAGAAAATGTCAAAAAATGATGAAGTACTCAAGAAATGTATTTTCATATACACAGCAACACTAAAAAATGAAACATATACTTGCAAGTTTCCAAAGCTGCCTCTAAAAAAAGGATTACATTAAAAACAATATTTTTCTGAGAATAAGTTGGGTTTTTTTCTTTTTTTTTCTTTTGTTGTGTTAAAGAAGGTGCTAAATGGGTATTCTTGCACGTGCTTTTAGTATAAGGTGTTCACACTAGACTGTCACTGATCTGCAAATCTCACGAACCTTGGAGGCTTTTATTTCACTGCTCTATTCCGATACATATAAGACTCGGTGTTAAATATCCAACTCCTCTTTGATCAATTTTCAAACAGTTTTTTGTTTTAAAAACGACGCTTCTCATATGTCACTACTAAATCGGACTCCTTGGAGCTAAAGCTCCGGTGTTAAAGAGTTAAACTTTTGTATTTGTGCTCAAATAGAGGTGACCTCAAACAAGAAATGTCAATATCTCTGTAGTTGCTAAGCATTCTCATTTAATGTCAAGAGATTTGTACCCCAAAGCTAATTCCGCTAGACAGTAATGGATTTCTGTAAACTCCAGACTAATTTGGATTAAGCACTTCAACATTCTAGGTTTTGTTAGTACTGAAAGGCCCAAAAAAAAAAAAAAAAAAAAAAGATATTCACGTCGGGACGCCTCATTCAGGAGAAAGCATTCATGGATTGTGTGACATCTGCCACTTAGAATAAGGCTGAAAGAAGGAACCTGGTAGGTTTAGCCCTTTGTGTGCCATTTAATTCCCCTATTTCTCACTGCGGGAGCGTCTAGTTTGCCTCGGCGCCTGTTTGTCAGGTTTCTCAACCGTCTTTTCGCACTCATTGCCTACAAGATGGAGGCTGATCATCACACGTCGGGTCAGACAACAAGTTCAACCATGTCTGACAGTTCCATAAAACTTTGTACAATGTTCCATGAAATACAAAAGACGCAGGATGGATTCACTGCAATTTAGTAGGGGTGTTCAGGTTGGTATAGACACCTTAAAGGGTTGTTCAAATCTTTGCAACGTATCTGCCCTATTTCTCTTCGACAGCATGGGCCGTTCTGCTCTGCTGCACTGCATTTGTGTCCACAATCTCTAATGGCTCCTGCAGCCAAAACCCTTTAAAGTTTCAACAATTTGACGCCACTTTTCAGGGCATCTAGCTAGCAGTTATAGATTTAGGAAATACATGCTGCTTTTTTTTTTTTTTTTTTTCTTTTTTCCTCACGCTTGTTTAAGCCGAGGCATTTCGTGTGCAGAGAAAGTTTTACCACGCTTGTTACTGTGAAACCTTTTGCAAAAGGTCAAGCCGGCAACAAAGGAGCCTTATTCCTCAGGAAATTGTTTTTAATTTTGGAAATATTAATGACACGCTGTAGCACCTTACTCCAAATCCAGCTTCCTGTAACCAACAGGAGCTAAGTTTATTCAGTTTCTCTGCCCTTTGAAACCACTTAGGCAGCTGAGGTTTTAATAGAGCAGCACGAATGCGCTTCACCTCTGCTCTTTTACCCCAAACTAGATTAAGGGCAATTTGCTGTTATGGTACATATTGGTACCATGCGTAAGAAAGTTAAAAAAAACACGCACTGCAGCTGGAATCTGCAGTTGGAAAAGACTGAGTTACATAACTGGAATCAGCACACAGATGCAAGAATGAGCAAAAGGGCTGAGCTGATGATTAGCCCTGTGTACCAAAGGTTGCATTTACCACTATTTTTAGCTTCATAGTTGGCAGCTGAATGATTCTCGGTGCAGGGCAGGTTAAATGAAAATCTGTCACTTTTATTTTATTTTTTTTTATAAATAGCTTAACTTGGGGATAAAAATAACACTTTCATGGAGGAAATCTATGAACTTTGCGTTTATGCTTTTCAAACTTCGAACTCACAAGTCTCAAATTATCTTGTCTCCTCATTTTGACATCTGCAAGCCACACCTTTTGGTTATGTAATCACTGTTTACTGAACAAGGCACAACTTGTTTGCTAATTATCACTTAAAACTACAAGCCAATTTCTTGGAACTTAGTGGTGCGTTGCCAGCTTTAGATTGGAATCTTCTTTCTGGATGCAGAGATGTTTTGATCTTTTTCTTTTATGTCCATTCTAAAATACACAAGTGGATGTGCCAAATACTAATCAACCAATGACATCCGTTTCATCAGTAACGTGAAACTTGAAATGATCTGCAGAGCACAAAAATAAAAAGACTACAGTCTAAACTGACAAACATTTTTGGAGCCACTCCATAAAAAGCATCACGTCACCTTTTGGCTAAAGTATATTCTATTTGCTTTATGTGTAGAGTGTGAGTGTGCAGGCAGGTCATGTTTGCTTTGTATCACTTAGAGCTACAAAGCTGAATTCCTCAGAACTTGGTCATGGGATAGAAAAACTATGGGAAATGTGGTCTACTATTTTCATGCAGGTCCGATCCCTTTCTCTGTTGCTCAGAAAGAATTATCCCTGAGGGAAAGTTCTAGTTCCATCCGTTCCGGTTTTAGACCATAATCCTTCCTCTGGCTGCAGAGGTTCTTTTGATTCAGGAATGTTAAAATGTGTCCTTGAGGCTTTCCACTTCTTGCCTTTTTTGTGTCTGTTGCCATGGTGGTTGATTGGCTTAATTGCTTTGGTTGAATTTAATGACAGCTTGATGTCAGCAGATGTTCTTTTATATTATGAAAGCACCATATTTTATCCTTTAAGAAAAAAAAAAAGCACCTTTTCATCCCAAGGAAAAAGGCCCATTGGGCTCAATGAAAGCAGGTTTCAGTCTTTAAAGGAATGGGTCAATAACCTTAGGCAGCAGTGGACAAATAGGAGCTCTGGTTTTATGCAGTGTCTGTGTTTGCCAGTTTTAATGAGTCGTAATCTGTCAGAAATATTCGATGCGATTAAAATTGCAACAGAAGGAAGTGCCACAACTTTACCTCTGTTCACCAAAACACAAGTCCAGACTTTATTTCATGAGAGGATCAAAGCCAAACACTTTATGCATATGGGTGTTTTCTTAAACAAGGCAATTTATGTGGCTGCACGTACTGGCCATAAAGCATCTTTAGTAGTAATAGTACATTCATTCTCTCCCCTGTCAAAATAAAATGACGGCTTCAGTTTCTCGTCTTCCATGGTAAAGCAAAGTTTTCTGTTGTAGAAATCTTTCCTTCGGCTTCATTAAATACTCACAGCATCACCTCTACTTTAACTTCATTGATTATTTATTTTGCCATGCATCATTCCTGACATTGAGGCAGGATCCAGCGTGGTTGTCATACTTGTCTTCACTTGAGCTAGCAGAGCTGTCACCTACTTGTTCACCTTCTGTAAATTACCGAGCAGTCACCCTGACTTTGAGATTACACTTCTATCAACATTTACAGCATGCTTTCCTTTCGGCAGCAGATTTAATTCAAACTTTTTTTTCTTCCGAAGGTCCTTAAACTCCAGAAGTCTTGGGCGGTAAAGACTGGAAAAACAACCTTGAGGCAAAGTTCCACAACAACAAAGTCTCAATGTAGTTAAAGACGTTGGTCAAGACCAGAGATGCATAGATAGTAGTTGGTTGTGGCAGATTAGCAAGACTTGTGCTCTCCTTGTAAGATGTCTGACTGTTGAAAATAAGGAAATTAGTCAGAGTGTAGTTTGTGTGGGCCTCCTATAGGCACTTATGCATTACCCGTGTGTGGCATTTACGCACAGATGGTAAGGAGCCATTACTCAGACAAGTGGAAGTGGTGTCAGGGCACCGTACAACAGCATCACCCATTGTCATAAGTATTCTTTCATTAGCCTTACGAAGACTTCATGGTACAGTTACCACAAGTATGACAATTGTAGGTTTCGTTTTCATGACATCCCGTCAGGTTATGGAAGCTGCACAACGTCTTAAGATCCGACTGCTCCTTTTCACGACCGTATACAGGCACGGAGAACCAAAAACCCTGCAGTGTTTTGTCGAGTGTGAACACGATGGGCTAAAAGTGCATTCAAGAACGTGCATTGAATGCCCGATGTGTACGTAGCTTAAGGCTAAACACAACGGTGTGGTCAGCCTCAGTTTTTAACAATTAGAAACCAAAACAAAAGGGAAAACTGAGAACAAAGAACAATGGAAAAAGACAAACCAAAAAAAAAGTCAGACTTTGCAGGTGGATGTTCAGTTCCCACATGCGAATTCACTGGTTGGTAAAACAAGCTGGAGATAATCAATTAATCAATACTTTTAGAAAATTCATAATTTCATAACCTTGAGAGAAACATCAACATTAATCAGACACAGACATCTTCACGGGGCAGATATATAAGACCACTATAAACGTAATCGTTATTGCTAAGACTAATTGAGAATTGAAGCATTGCTCTCTTGGTTCTGTGATTGGAGAGCATTTGAGTTCCCTCAGATATACGAGGACCTGTAGATGAGTGAAAATTGGTCCTGTTGTTGCTCAGTCATTTTAATGATTAGTTTAATGATCTTAAGTATGAAGTGTAATGATAGAGAAAGCAAACGGGAAAACATGGCGCTTACATTTCTGAGAAAGCTTGAGATGTTTCAGGAAAAATGTTTCCTTTTGGAAAGTACTTGCATTTGTGTTACTCCACTTGTTCCGATGCACCACTGTTGATGTTAAGTGTGGTATTTTGTTGGTTCTTTTCTGAAACCGACCGGCAGATGTAAATATAAGACAGAAAAGTAAAAAAAAAAAATGTGTTAAACAACTGAACCACTTGAGTCAAGTTCATTCGTCAAGTCAAGGTACAAGGAAAGCTAAAAAAAAAACATTTAGCTCTCATATTTTGCATCCTAATAAGAGATGAAGATGGATGATGCTTTTTGACCAAATATTGGAACCATGTTTTACTTCTGTGTTTACATGGCTGACATTAGATAATAAAGTAGTTCTATTTTGATGCCTTGCACAGAAAAACAGTGGGAGGTGCCAGTTTCTTTCTACATCACAGCTTTCATGAAGATACCATGAAATAAATTCAGTTACATTTTTTTATCTTTTTTATCATTAGCCTGGAAGCTAAAAAAAACAGGTAAAATGCAGCCTTTGCTTTGCTTTTTAACTTGTCCTGTCCGACAGCAGAGCAAACAGAGAAGAGCTAAGGGCCTCTTGTGTTGGACAGGATGTACCGCTACAAAAGGGGGGGGTTGTTGCTTCATTTACCAGTCGATCTTGGTTCCAATACTCACTTATGGTCAGTTCTAGGTCATGACTGAAAGAACAAGGTCCTCAATACAAGTGGCTGAAATGAACTTCCTCCACAGGGTGGCTGGACACCCTCTCAAACTACTCATCGGGCATGTGTGGCATGTTCAAGAATGTGCTGAACGTGGGTTTTTGAACGTGCGTTTAGCGGTTCTGAAAGTAGCTTTACAGATAGGGTGAGAAGGTTCTCACCTAAAGAACGCTCGAAGCTTTGCTACTCTACATCGGGAGGAACCAGTTGAGGTGGCTCGGGCATGTGGTCCAGAAGCCTCTTGAGCGCCTCCTTGAGGAAGTGTTCCGGGCACGTCCAACTGGAGAGACTACTCCAATCTCTTAACCTGCCTGGAAAAGCCTCAGAGTCAAATGAGTTGAAGAAAATGAATGGAGCTTCAGACACACCCTTTTTGTATTTGAGGCTAAACTTTATTTTTAGACTATTTGGTTCTGTTGCTTTCTGAACCAAATGGAAGACAGTGGGAGAGTGGGATAGTAGGGATGGGGGTGCAGGAAAAGGAAAAAGGGGGCAAATAAGTTGGAGGATGACTAAAGAATATGGGAAGATCGAATGTCAAATGAAGCAAAACACATACATATTGACACATACAATAGATTCACGGACACAAACAAACACAAGTCAAGCATATATCATTCCTGTTTGCTTACACATACCCTGTTTGTCAAAAGATGAGCAGGCACCAGTGCTCAGTTGATTGTTTTGGTTCTTCTGTGGATAATGATGTTACCAAATACAGGGAATAAAACAAAAGAACTGGAATTAGAGAACGGACCCGCTACTTCATTTGATAAAATTCAAATGGACGCTGTAAAGTCTTGAGGGAACAATATCAAATGGTAAGTTTGTGTTAATATGAGACTTCGGGTTGAAGTTGACTGAAACACAAGAGAAGCAATAAAAGAAAACAAAAGCTTCCCCCAAAGCCAAGGAAAACTCAATTCACACACAAACTGGTGTTTCCCAGTTTCTGCACCATCTTCTGTTGCTAGGTGACAGTCCTTTACATGGCCCAAAGTGGATCACACAAAAACAGAAGCGACTGGAGTGTTGAAACAATAATAAATAAAGAATAGGGTTTTTATGCTGTAAATTATAGCACTGGGCCTGCAGGCTCAGCATGAAAAGAGCTATCTGAGGTCTGCAAGCCAGCCGTACTCAATTACAGTTGCTAAGCTATTGCAGGACAATGGATGCTGACGGGGGGTGGGGTGGGGGACACATGCAACTTTTTTTATATGGTGCGTTTGTTGAACGGGGTGGGGGTGGTCTCACCTGAGGGGATAACCAAGAATGGAACTTTAATTTAGTTTATGTTCAGAGTAAATTACCTTTGATTGACAACAGCAGGTTACCAAAGGAAAATAAGTACAGTTTCTTTGAAAAGAATTAACAGTACTGCAGGTTACTCCATTGAAGAAAAAATTACATTGATATGACAATTGTTCCTTTTTCTTTGTCCTTTGTTGGGGAAAGCTATAATGGGTTCACTCTGGGATCTCCGGCCTCCTCCCACAATACAAAAACATGCTTCCTACGTTTAATGGTGACTCTTAATTCCCCTTGGTGTGCACGTAAATGTGTACCTTTGTGTTTAGAGTGTATCCCGCCTTCACCCAAAAGTAGCTAGGTTGGCTCCAGCAACCCCGAAAGGGATTAAACGGATTCTGAGGATGGATGGATGGCTGAATCACTTCTTCCAGCTCTTTTGGGGGAGAGCATGAAGCGGTCCTGGGTCTTCCCTGGGGTCTCCACCCGGTGGGACATGCCTGGAACACCTCCCCAGGGAGACGTCCAGGTGTCAGCCGGACCAAATGCCCTAGCCACCTGGCAACTGGCTTCTCTCAATGCAAAGGAGCAGCAGCTCTACTCCGAGTTCCCCTGGTGACCGAGCTCCTCGCCATTTTGGTCAGAGCTCATGACCGCAGGTGATCGTTGGAACGAAGATCGACCGCTAATGTGAGAAGTCCATTTTCTGGCTAAGCTCTCTTTTCAACACGACACACAAAAACTACATAACAGCAGACACCGCTCCAATCCACCTGTGTATCCCACACTCCAATCTTCCCTGACTTGTGAACAAGACCTTAAGACACTTAAACTCCTCCATCTGTGACAGGAGCTCTCCACCCACCCAGAAAAAACAAACTATCTGGTTGATGCATTTTAGTTTCTCATCTTTATTCCTCTTTTTTATTCTTCTGGCACTTTTATAGCCAAAAGTGTTGCCATTCCAGCAAAGCAATTTCCGATTTGGGAACTAAAAAGGTATTCCTATTTTTAAGACAAACAAGAAAACAACTAAGAAAAAGGTAAAACAAAAATAAAAAATAAATAAATCTGCAGCCTGAGAAAAAAAAAGTAGTAGAATTTTTAGAAAAAAAAATGACAAAAAGTAAAATTCAAAGTGTAAAAATAACAGAAAAATACTAGTTGTGAAAATCCTGTTTAAAAAAATATTATGAAATTCTAAAGGTAATGCATTATGTGTTAATGTCCACAAAAGCACTTTTCCCACTAATGCATCTTTGGATGCGTCTAATTGTTGAAAATAACCATTGTCAAGTTCATTCTGCCCCACTTGAAGGGGAAGACATCAAACGGAAGAAAATGTCAGCAGGAGTCCACTCATGACTCAAACTTCTTGTTTTTTGTTCCTTTATTTGGATATCAATCGCTTATTTCCGCATCTTACCGGCTGCCTCTCCGCTTTTTTAGACGCCTCCGAAATCTGTCAGATCAACTGCCCCAGCGTCTGCTCCTTTCTGCTGATGTGTCAAAACAACGCTCACCTTTTCTGTAGACACCCAAATCACCCTGTGCGCGCAGGTGCGCTGACGTGGTCTCATCTGACGACACCCAAGTCACCCTGTACGTGCAAGTGCGGTGACGTGGTCTTAATTAATTTACCCGTGGCGATTGACCCACTTCCGTAATTGTGCACCCTCTTCTTACTCTTGAACTTTAAGATTCATTATAACTATTCCCTTTTTTTTAAATTTTATTTTCTCCAGTTATTTATGCATTGTTCATAATCTATTTATTTTCTCATTTGTATGCAAGTTTTGACCTTACACCTCCCACTCGGCATTCTTGTGAGCAAACCAAGAATGTCGCCGACTGTTAGGGGTCAAAAATGTATTAACGACGTTTAATGGATTTGTATTATGTTTGTTCTTCAACAGGTAATAAAACAATTAACCGTCTAACATCTCTGTGCAAAATAGTTGCCTTTTCCTTTTGCGCTTTGAATTCTAACAGACTTTTTTTTCTCTGCCTACTTTTTGTTCTCACCTCATGTGGACAGTAGCTTGCAGTGACCCTAACATCAACATATCTGACTATGCCTTTGCTGTCCGGATTACATCGAACCACCCGACCAAACCTGAATTGTCCTCTTAAAGCATTTTGGTCACTTAACCATACAATGTCCCCAACAGCAACATTTCTCTGTGTAGTGTGCCACTTGCTTCGCACAAATAGGTTGGGGCCAGCGAGTTGGCACCATTCTCTCCAGAAATTGTCCACTTCAGTCTGTATGACTCTAAGTCTCTTGTAGGGATAGCTGTCGAAGTCGAAGGTTCCGGGATCACCCCCCGGGGAAGCTCGGCCCAGGAGAAGAGTGTTTGGTGTGATGTAGAGGATACAATCCTCCCGGCTTTGTGTCCTTGCGTTGATTGGCCTGTCCTTTGCTAGGTTTGCTGCTGAATAAAGTGCTGTTTGGAATTCACCATAAGTAAGCGAGGATCTTTTTCCAACGTGTTGAAGTGCCCGTTTCATGATGCGAACAGCAGCTTCAGCAGCTCCGTTTCTGTGGGGAGAATCCGCTGGATGAAATTTCCACACCCACTCTGTTCCTTGTTCAGCTGAAAGGCCTTCCAAGGCAGCTTTATCTTGATTGTCGAGAAAATTGTACATTTCTTTCAAGACTGGTTTAGCTCCAACAAAGTTAGTTCCGGGGTCTGACTAGATTTTCCTTGGATGTCCTCTAATTGCAGTGAATCTGATAGGCCATTAGAAATCCTTCCGTTGACAGGTCATTTGCAACTTCTGCATGAATAGCTCTGCTGGCCATGCAGCAAAACAGAACTCCCCAAACTTTACGCGTCACTCTTCTTTTAACATCATCTCTTACTTGGTAGGGTCCAAAGAGATCCACAGATGTAAATCAAAAAGGTGCAGCAGGTTCAGTTCTCTCTGGCGGTAATGAACCCATTACTTGTTGACAGTTCTTTGATTTTTCTTTTCTGCAGATCAAACAGCCATCAACAACACGTTTCACAATTCTTCGACTGTTAATCACCCAAGCTTTGCTTCTCATTTTTAGCAAAGTGGCAGCGATTCCTTCATGATTTTGGTTGTGGGCCTCTTGTGCTAATAGAGTAGACACCCAAGCATCATGAGGTAGAATTGGGATGCTCACATCATTCTCCCTGAAACCCTGTATCCGACCACCACAAACCAATAATCCAGAGTCTTTGTTTTCGTAGACTACTAATCTGTCAGTTGTAGTGGCAGGAAGAACCATGTCCTCCTGTGCTGCCAGGAAAATGTCTCTGAGTGCATCTTCTCTTTCTGTCACTGTGATGGTTCCAGTTAACGGAACAGCCTCCCACTGTGGTTTGTCCATGGCTTTGTTTGTTCCTCCAAATCTCTTTGCCGCTCTCTACATCCATGCAACAGTCCTAACCAAGCGAGACAAACAGCTGAAGCGTTTAAAGTCTACAAGCATTCTGATAGCTGAGCCTGAAGGTGGTCTTCCTAATTTTGGTAGATCTTTACATAGATTGTCTTTGACTTCACATTTCTTTGCTTGAGCTCTTGTCAGTACAGCAATGAATGATTTTTTCTGCAACTTGTTAACTTTTTCTTTTGCGGCTGTCGCCAGTTCTTTGGCTGATTTTACAGGCCATTCCTCTTCCAACAATCTCAAGAATTTTGGACCTTTTTGCCTTTTTTTGCCTCCGTGCCTCTTGTAAGGATGTCAGCAATATTTAGAGAACCAGGTATCCAGCCCCAGTCTTCAATTATTGTCTTGTTCTGGACCTCTCCAATTCTATTTGCGAAAAATGTTTGGAAGCCATAGCTCTCTCTTTGTATTGCACTAAGGACTGTTTGGCTGTCAAGGAGATAGTGCCATCTTTTAACTTTAATTTGGCAGTGGTTTTCAAAGTGCATTTTTAGGCGAGATGCAAATACAGCTGCAGACATTTCAGACTTCACAGCATCCCCTTTGTGGTCCATTGGAGTCAGTTTTGCTTTAGATTCCACAAGTCTGACTATTGGTTCTTGCTCCGTTTCTCACCTTAAGTACATTACAGCTCCGTAGGCATGCTCACTTCCATCACAGAATGTAACTGCCACAGGATCGCTGATGAAGCCCTCAGGTGTCAGTGCTCTGGGAAACTTAATTTTGGTAAGTAGGACATATTCCTCAAAGAGTGTAATTGCTTCTTCTCGAAGACCATCCGAGAGGGCTATGTCCCAAGTGTCTTCGATTGGGTATTTTCTTTCTTTCGCTTCTTGAAAGGCTTTTCGCACCAGTATAGCACCTTTCTGCTTGACAGGGGTAGCTAAACCAACTGGATCATATAATCCTGATACTTGACTGAGTAGTTCCCTTCTCGTCAGTGGGTTTGGTGTGCATGTTCGGATTTGGTCTTGTGATAGATCTTGTCCGAGTCGCATTTTCATCTTCTTCTTTGAGAAGTTTATCGTAGTTAGGATGCGAAGTTTGTCTTCTTCAACGTCATAACCCAGACCCAAAGCTTTACTGTCACTTTGGCTTACTTGATTTGGCAAAACCATGGTTTTTGATTTCAGTTCCTTCCTCTCATGACTTTCTTCTTGCCTAGCACCTTGACCAGAACAGATCCATAGCTTAAGTTCAAAACCTTCACTTTGTAGAATCTGCTCCACATTTTCTGTTAGAGTCTTCAGTCTTTCTAGGCTATTGTGGGAGATAAATATGTCATCGACGAAAGAATTGTGCTGGAACACATAGCGCTCCTCCTCAAACTGCATGAAAGCAGCTAAATCTGCTGTTTCACGCATTGCAAGCTGTGCAATACATCCTGCTGGTTTGTCACCCATATTTACTCTGGTGATTGCATATTCTTGCAGCTCTTGTTCCTCAGAGTCTCGCCAGAGAAACCTATGCAGGTGCATTTCCATGTCTTCCAGCCAAACAGAATTATACATCTTCTTGATGTCTCCTAAGGAAGCATAGACCCCACACCTAAACTTGAGAAGAACAGCACGAATCTGGTTGAGGACATCAGGACCTTTCATCAGCAAATCATTCAGACAGACTCCTTTGAACCTTTGACTGCTGTTCCACACAAGTCGTATTGGAGTTGTAGCAGAGTGGGGATTGGGTGCAATGAGATGACTGATGTACCACACTGGTCCAGTCCAACCACTGATCATTTCATTTGTCAGTTTCAGAGCTGCCTTTCTTTCAACCATGTCATGTACTTGAGCAGTATAAGCAATTTTCCACTCAGGATCTTTACTTAGCTGTTTTTCTGTTCTAAAAAAAGTGGCCTCAACTGCCTTTCAGTTGTTAGGCAGGAGCGTTGGATCGTCCACCCAGGGGTATTTGGCATGCCAGTGTGGTTCTCTACTGTGACCGTCGCCTTCAACATAGGTGAGTCCTTCTCTCACTGGTTGAAGTTCCTTTTCTTCAGCTAGTGTCATTTCTTTCCCACCTGGTTGTCAGTTTCCACATCGACATCCCCCACACTTAGGAACGCATGCAGCACCAATACTATCCCTTTCCCACCATTGGAGGAAATCACGGGTGGTAGTTGCAGCACTCAACTTTTGCAGTCCCACTTCAGCGTGGCTACTTTGAGAAGAATCTTTGAGTTTGCTGGAAACCACCTCCTAATATTTTGCAGCAGCCGTTCTCATCGATCTCGCGAAGTGTGTTTCTGACATGTGAGCAGAGATGGTCAAGTCTTCAAACAGCCTTGGATGAGTTCCTTCAACTGTTTTCCCGAGAGGTCCATCCCACAACACGAGATCTCCAATAGATTTAATTTTTTGTGGTGCAAGTCATCCTTCTCTGTGGCTTATGAGTAGGTGTATTTCTTTGGGCCTCTCAAGTTCAGTTAGTTTAACATCTGGAAAGAATTTTTGAAGTTGTTCTGCTGTTACATGATTTTGGTTCTCTGCAATGTTATCTAGTCCATAACACACTATTTGATGTGATTTTAAAATACCTTTTGGTGTCATCACCCTGATTTTCAGGAGGTATCTTCTGGTTTCGACAGGAATTTTCATTCCCCCAACTCCGTGCACGATAAGTGTTATTTTTTGACTTCTTAGATTCAACTTACTTGCAGCTTTATGGGTGATATAGTTCGTGTCTGAAGCGAGGTCAATTAATGCTCCGATTCTTTGTCCAGCATTTGCAGTAACTGTCAGTAGCGTCATGATCACTGGAAACTCTTTTAGTCCATATTCTCCAAACAAACAGGGTTCTTTATTTGATTTAAGTGCTCTGCTTGCAGTGTTAGAAAATGCATCTCGGCATTGTTTTGCCAGCTCTGGTGAAAGTTTGTTGAAAAACTCCTCTTGCTCTTGAGTATATTTTCTTTGACTTTGACTTCTTGCAGCATTTTCTTTCCTACTCTTTTGACTTTGCTCGCTTTTCTTTAACTGAACATCAGGGCAAAGGCAAAAATGATGTTCGAGCATGTTGTTAGCTTTACAATTTTCATTTTTACACAGGTAGGCAGGGTTACAGAAGGAGCAGTCATCATGAACCTCGAGACACTTTCCGCAAGCTCCCAACTTTTTAACTGCAGCATTTTTGTCCTCCGTTCTCAGACCTCGAAACTGCTTGCAGAAATAACGTTTCCTCTTGTGTTTCACATCACCACAGACTAGACACATTGCTTGATCCTGTCTAATGGACCTTGTTCTGGTGTGTTTGATTTCAGTTCTTGCATCTCTTCCAGTTAGTCCGTCATCCCAGAGATGATTTAATTGTTCATATATGTTTTCTTGATCTTTGAGGAAGCCCAGAAGACTGTCAAAACGGTTGTCCAGTATCACTGCATTCTTCCTATCAGCCACGTGCATCAGCCACTCTTTTTTGAGGGCCATGGGAAGTTTGCTTTCAATTGACTTTGTGACAAGCGGGTTTTTAATAGCAACTGTATCTCCAAGGTCACTTAGGTCAAGAAGGGCTTTTTCTACTACTTGAATTAACTCAACAATCTTCCTTGGTTGATTATTTCTAACAGGTGGCATTCTTTGCAATTCCTCTACTATTTCAATAGCAATAGCAGTCTGATTGCCAAACCGGTTCTCTAGGACCCGAAAAATTTCTTCTGCGGTGTTGTAAGTATTCAGATGGAGGTTTCTTGAGATTTTTTCATCAATGCTGTCCAACAACTGAAATTTCTTCACCTCTCTTGAACCAGTTGGCTCACCTTGCCTTTGAAGAGCTTCCCATTCCTTTCTCCATCTGTAAAAGTCTCGCTGATTTCCTCCAAACCTTGGAAGAGTCATTGGTTTCAATTTGACAACAGGTGTTGGAATGTTTGTGGAAAGAAATCCTTGCCCTTCAGAATCCCTGGTTTTTATTTTGATGAACTCAATTTTTCTGAAAACCAACTTTGGGATCATCACTTCAAGTTCTCTAAGATTATTTTGAAACTCCTCTTTACAGTGTGATGGTATCCACTTTTTCCACTGATCATACTTCTCCTTTGCAGACTTGGTCACATCTTTGAGATGAGTGAGCATAAACTCATATGCTTCTTGGTTGCCATCTGGGTGTATTGCAGCAACACGCTCGCACTCAGTTTCTGCTATTTGGAAAACTGTAGTTAAGTCAGCATGTCCATAGTTGCGCCAAATGGTTTCTTGGAGGAGGACTTTTATTTCTTTTAGTTTTAAGTCAGCATTTTGCTCTTGTGTTAACACCATTTCTTCTTCAATATCCAGGACGATTTCTAACTTAGCAATGAGTCCCATTTCTAGTTCATCATTTGCATTTATAACTTTCTCCGCCTCTAAGATAAGTTTATTGAAACCTTCTTAAAAGCTCCTCTTCAGACATGTCCTCATAAGCTCTGAGTATGGAGTTGGTTAAACGGGAGAATGATCTTTTCGCTGTTGTTCTTTCAACTTTTAGTTGTTCTACAGAATTCTCAGACATTTTTAACATTTATTTATTTTGACCCTTCGGGACTTGGTCCAAACACTTTGTTTTCAGACAGTTCAGCACCCAGAGCTGGACAAACAATTACTTTGTCACTGTGTCGTTTCCTTGAGGAACCGCACTAACGAATTTACCAAGTTCCACTGTTGGAGTCCGCTTTTTCCACAGTTAGAATCCGGTTTTTCACTGTCAAGTTCATTCTGCCCCACTTGAAGGGGAAAGGCATCAAACGGAAGAAAACGTCAGCAGGACTCCACTCATGACTCAAACTTCTTGTTTTTTGTTCCTTTATTTGGATATCAATCCCAGAACAGCAATTAGTTTTCGAGTTGTGAGTAACCAAGCAAGGTGAAAAACCTGTGCAGAGATAAATCTTATGAAAATATATTCCGTCTAATTCTAAATTACAAACAATAAATGACTACAATTCAATTAACATAAAGGGTTAAATTCCAAATAACAGCAATGCTCCGAGATCAATAAACATCAATAAACATGAACATAAATATAAGAAATATAAAGTAAATTCAGCAGTACGGATTTACAGACAAGTCATTTAAAGCCCGTGAAAATACGACAAACGGTTAACACCCCCCCGCTTATTTCCGTATTTCCGCATCTTACCGGCTGCCTCTCCGCTTTTTTAGACGCCTCAGAAAGCTGTCAGATCAACTGCTCCAGCGTCTGCTCCTTTCTGCTGATGTTTCAAAACAACGCTCACCTTTCTGACGACACCCAAATCACCCTGTACGTGCAGGTGCGCTGACGTGGTCTCAATTAATTTACCAGTGGCGATTGACCCACTTCCGTAATTGTGCTCCCTCTTCTTACTCTTGAACTTTAAGATTCATTATAACTATTCCCTTTTTTTTCCTTGATTTTATTTTCTCCAGTTATTTATGCATTGTTCATAATCTATTTATTTTCTCATTTGTATGCAAGTTTTGACCTTACAACCATTATCATGATCACATGATGATCTATTGGTTTCACAGTAACCGATCAAAAAAAGAGGTAATTTTTCCCCCATTTTTGCATATATGCTCTGCATCAGCAAGTGTAATTTGGTCTCAGCAGTGAGCATCCAGTCAAAAAATCTGCCAGAGAAGAAAAATGAACGACTGGAAACAAAACGTGCACAAAAACCGCTCTCCTGCAGCTTCATGATCCGCTTGATTATTCACCTTTGAGCGACACGACACAAGCAGGAGAAAGAATGAATACAGTGGCTCCTCAACTGAAACAGCAAATGGGTTGGAAAGACAAAAGAAAAGAAGAGAAAATCCACAAAGAGGAGGTGATTTTAAAGAGAGCTGTCTCAGTGTATTCACACTCTGTCAACCGTCAAGGCCGGTTCTCAAGAGCTTTAGTATCAAATCCTGGACAAGTAATGACTATTTTTACCACAATAAGTGCTAAATAATAGCTTATTTGATTGTTCCTTTTTGAGCTGCCAATCATTAAACCTATCCGGTTTCCTTTGTGTGCTTTAGAAGAGTTTGAAGTTGCTGACAAATATCAAAAAATCCTACACTGAAGGTTGGCAGTTATCTTTTATCTGCTGCTCCCTTGGAGTGTGAGCACTGTGTGCATCAGCTTAGTTAAAGAAGCACTTATACAATATTGGGTAAATCAGGCATTCAACCATTTTACGGCCCACCCATGTCGTAATGAGAGATGGGAATATGAACATGGTTAAAACTGTCTCCGGCGTTGTTTTATATGCTTTCATATAAACATGACTCTGAGGTCACGTTGTTGCTGAGTATAGAGGAGTAAGATTGTATTTTTTTTGTTTTTTGCAGTAAGGCTTTCTTGCTAGTATTCCACCTTCCTATTCTCCTTTCTCCAACCTCAATGGTGCTCCTGCTCCCACACTCTCCATCACGTCTCATCACATTTTTCTGACCCTCCCGTGCTGTCAGTCGGCGAGGAAAAAACAGAAAACTCTTCTTCTCCCACTCAGACCCGGGCTGAGTTTTATCACACTCAGCAGCGGGCAGGTTGACACTGAAGAATGAGGCAGACTCATGAGTTCAGGAAGAAAAAAAAAAAAAAAAGAGAGGATTTCCTCTGGGGCACCTCAAACGATAGATCTGGACTCCAAATACAGGATGGTGGTGGAACACATTACTGAGGGCTTGGGCCAGTCTGCTGTAATCCTTAAATGTGATTACATGAAGAAAGTTCTAGTTGTTTCTGCAGTAAACCTCAAGATGGAAAACTTAGTTTAAAACTTCACGAAACACATTAACACACTGAAAATTACATCTGAAAACCACAAAATAAGCTCCCTTTTTAATGTAAATCATGGCAGAACTTCACATTATGTGCTATTGGAGGATTTGTCATTTGAATATCAGCATCTCGAAAAGATATTTTTAATATAAATGTAGTCTAGCAGCTCTCTCAGTCATCAACTGTAATAAAAATACCAAGAAAAAATCAGAGGAATAAGAGTGTAAAGTTTTGGCTCTATTTTTAAAGTAAAAGAAGAGTGGTAATGTGTGAATAGTGCTTTTCTACCATGATTTAAGGCCCAAAGCACTTTTACTCATGCACAAGCACATTCAGATTCTAATGGATGCTGCACTGCCTTAAATGGCTCCAATCTCAACCACCAGGAGCAATGTGGGGTTCAGCGTCCTGCCCAAGGGAACTTCAACAAATGGGTGGGGAAGCCGGGAACTGAGCCTGTAATCCTCCGATCAGAGGCGGACAACTTTACCACTTCACCACAGATGGTAACATTATGATAGTCTGAGTAAAAACAAAACAGGGAAAAAAGGTTTGGTTTGTGTGAATGAGGTGTTGGCAAAAAAAATCCCAAACTTGTGACCTCAGAGGACTGTCGCTTAGGTGATGCTTTAAACCCTTCATCACCTCAGGTTGTCCAGCCAGAACAAATGATGAGACATCATTCATGCTCATTTATTGATCTTCATGTTCTCCATATTAATCACATAAATAAATAAATAAAAACATAATAAAACAGTATCAATGCTGTCAAATAGAAACCAAAATGATAACTTGATACAATGAAGACCTGCTGCTTCCCCATCTAAAAATCAAAATTACGAGGGTCCCTGAACACACCATCATGTGCAACAAAGAACGTGGCAATGCATCTCTGGCAGACCGCACAATAACAAACACTGACGAACGGAGTCGAATTAACATAAAACATGGTTTATGCAAACCCAAACATGAATATAATTGTGTCAATCACAATTCCATTCAGTTGTAGCAATTTCTTATTGATATTAACTTTGAGTGGACATTTGACCAGAACAGATCCCACATTACCATAAACTCAATGAAGACTTTAAAAGAGGTCAAACTTAAATTCTCATGGACTTCCATTCATTCAGTCATTCATTTTCCAATCCGCTTTATCCCTTTCGGGGTCACGGGGTTGCCGGAGCCTAACCCGGCTACTCATGGGCGAAGGCAGGGTACACCCCTGGACTGGTCGCCAGTCTGTCGCAGGGGTTCTCATGGACTTATGACTATGATTTATTTATTTATATTGATATGCTAAAACTGGAGGTTTTCTATTATAATTATTATTTCCATCCACCATTTGTGCCATATTCATGTCTTTACCATTAACATGTCCATGTGAGTTTCTGAACATTAGTAGCACTTTTTTTTTTTACCCCCAACAAATGCATAGCTTTGACATACTGTTAAAAAGTTATTACGACTAAGAGACAAAAACTATAAGATTTCAGGCTTTTTTTTTTTTTTTACTTTCAATTATTGTTCGTGTTAGGAAAGTGTGTTTTCTATTTCAGAATAAACTGATTGGTCCTTTTCTGGACACGCTAGTAGTCCTTACATGACTAATATTAATAATAATATAATATAATAATTCATAATATGGCTAATGACTATATTATATGTTTGTCCAGATTAATTTATGTTGTTTAAACAATCTCAATCAAGCTAAATATTTAGCTCAAAAACTGTATTACAAATGACAAAATAACAAATTTTTCAGTCTGATCAAAAACACATGGAATGTCCCACACTTAAGTGAAACTAGTAAAGTTTTCTCCAAGAAAACAAAGAAAAAGCCTCTTTTGCAAAATGGCCGACAGCCAGGTAAGTGTGCAACCAGAGACAAGAGTCAACCAAGTAATAAACAGTAGACTTGCAATAAGAGAACTGAAAACACACTGCAAACTGTTGGAAAGTCAGATCACAGGTGTGGAGGATAATCACCACAGGGCTGTGGAGGCTCAGCAGCAGCAATCCCAGCCACGAAAAAACATAGACCATGACAGCCTCCTTCACTCCCGACAAGTGGATTAATGGTACAAACATTGCAGCACAAAATGATATAAAAGTTGCTTAATTGGATTAAAACCAGTGTTAATAAAATAAATCAATAAGAACAAGTATTACTGTTGATTTCTTTTTTGGAATCAGAAGGTGTTTTTTTTTTTTTTTTTTTTTTTGCTGAATTCATGCTTGAAATGATCAATCCAAGGACAGGGGAGCGAGGTTATAAACTCAAACTTAAGGATAAACTTTAAGAATCTACACAAATATAATGGAACCTAAGTCGTGGTCACAACTACCCTTATGGGTGAATGCAGGCTATCTTCAGGCGGAAAATGGGAAAACCTGTACAGGGTAATTAGGTGACCCACAGGTGAAATATCAAGGACGTAGACCACTCGGTGATCCCGTGGAGCAAAAATGTTCAAGTATTTATTCATTTATTTTTTGTACAAGTCATAACCAACACTTGAATAACATGTAAGGGTGAGTAAGGGTGAAGTAAATCAGATGCAGGCATGTCGTACAGATTTTTCTTTGTTGTAACCCCCCCAAAAACAATCCTGCTGTCCAGCTCCACCTCCAACCACCAGAGGGAGCCCTCGCCAGAGTACTGAGCTCCTCTGTTCCTGCCTTACTTCTACTCCTATTAGTCACCTCTCTCTGACTCTTTCATATCATCATCACAGCTCTGTATAAGTACTCACCCCGGACTCAGTCTTGTTTATTTACTCACAGTCTGAGCAGTTCTCCTTGTTTGTTTTCTCTGTGCCCTGTCCTTTGCCTGTTTTTCGTCTCTCTGCCTTGCCCCAATGTTTATGACCCTTGCCCTTAACCGGTTGCACGTGGATCCAAACGTCTCCGCCTCTACGTGACAATAAGTGTGCATTATTTCCAGCAGCAAAGCTAAGAAAATTAGGTAATCAGATCTTGGTTGCATCTGCAACCTACAGGCACTTACGCATCACCTGCTTCCCCCATGTGTGTGGCATATGCGAGCAGCCAGTAAGAAGCCAGTACGCATGTCTTACTAGAGTGTGATGTAAGGAGACTGTACGACAGGATCGCCTGCACATCATGAATGCATGCAACTTTCATTAGCCTTATAGGCACTTGACAATACACTTACTACACACACGATAACTGTACAATCCATTTTCATGCTGTTCTTTGAGGTGGCCTCAAGGGCCCAGACAACCCCAAAACCAGCAGCACCCTTACGAGTCAACCCCCTGTACGGATGCTCATGATTAAGGTTTAAACATGTGTTAAACAATATAGAAATGCCCTAGAGGCTAATTCTACAAACAATGAGGAAGTGTGCCTCTCTTAGGACCTCACCTAATTCTAGTACCATTTTATATGACACTTGTGCACCAAGTCCATTTGGCAAATTTCCACGTATTAAATATTTAACAGTCAAGTGCCAGTGGTTTCTCAAACAAGATGTAAGCAGCCAGGAAGTTGTAGACCACGCTAATGGTCAAAGAAACTAAATTCTTCAGCATACCAAACCATATCTGTGTTTCTAACTTTGTGAGAAAATTGATGCACGAGTATGACATGGCACCAGCGCACTAATGCTAGAGTCACAGATATCGCCAGAGAAAAAAAAATAATGCTACAGTTCCAAATGCAATTGCAACCGCATGATGGGGAGGCATTGCCAGAATCTTCAAGATTTCATGCCGCCACCCAATTTTTTAAAAATTGTTGGTGTGGTCATGAATCAAGATGGTGACAGTCAGGCGGCCGTCAGGCGTGCAGAATGGCTGTCTAATTGAATAGTCCCACCGCCGCTACCGGGCGGCTGGTGGCACTTGATAGAGCCGTCTGTTGTCCGGAGATATTTACAAAATGTCCAGTCAGAGCTGCTGCCGGCTGACGAACAGGCCTGTGGCCTCCCAGCTGTGGCCCAATTTCATAATGGCGACATCCCCACCTTTGACTGGACTGCTGCCTGTGTGACCTCGAAATGTGCCTTGGCAGCCACTAACCAATGCGAACTTTTAGAGAAAAATCATCCAGTCGCCATGAAATGTCCTACTTTGTCTACCTCCACAACCACCTGCCAGATTTGCTAAATACAATTTCATGTAGGTCACAGCGCAGTGGTATTTTGGGATATATGACCCGGGTTTAAGCAATGTCTGTAAATAAATAACTGAAAATGTTCAGTTTGGAAGAACTTAAGTGGCCTGCGAAGTCTGGAGCTCAACTTAAAAAGTACTTTTGGGATGAGTTCCTGTAAAAAACGGAGCCAGGCATAGTTCCCTGATATTTCTGTCTGACATCACGTTGTGTTTCTGAAAGAATGGTCAAATGTTCCCATTAACACACTACTCAACTTTGGAAAAAGCCTTTACGAGGAATTCAAAGACGTTTAATCTGCAAAGGGTGGCTCTACCACACACTAAACTATGGATTATGAATGAGACGTCACTTAAAATCTTACGCTGGTCAAGGCAGGATGACAGAATACTAGTATGGGACAACAGTCAGAACTGGAGGAAATCTTCTTACAAAGAAACATTAGGATGAATCTTCTCAGCACTTTCCCATCTAAGAGATTTCAGATTCCCCAAACCGGATTACGGATGCACGCACAAAAGGGTAAAGCTGAGGACTAGAAACAACATTTACCATTACTTAACTAAAATAAATTATTAAGAGGTGCCTTAATGCAGCTGAATTCTCATTTTCAGTAAACCAGTCAACCTTTCAACTTTTTTCTAGCAGAATTCATCCAATTTTACTAAAATATTTTTAGAAAAGGGACACTTGTTGTTGACAAATTTCTAGTAATACCAGCTGAAAGTATTTAGTTGGGTACTGTTAAAACATAAAGCTAAAAAAAGGCTTCACGAATGAAAAATACACAAATCACTCCCTACACAGTTGTCTACCACTCAAGGCTATTATTAATTTAACCAACCTCAAGAGAATGGGAGCAAAAGGTAAACTTAGCAAACTGTTCCTCTGCAATTACTACACGCTCACAATGTTTTTCACTTTTTTGATAGAACTCATAAAATCATAATCTTTGATGTGTTTAGACAAAAGGATCCAATTAAAAATAGATTATACAGAGCGACTGTTGTTAACATTGGTTTCCAAAGGGACCACTGCATGCCAAAGAACTTTACTGTAAAGAATTAGACCATTTTTTAGTGATACTAATGGTTGTAATGCTTTCATTTCAAAAAAAGTGCTCGTTTTATTTTTTTAAAGACATTAGTTTTGATTAAACCAAAAAAGCTCTTAAGACTTGACTAATGGCATTATATAAAAAACAGCTCAACTTCTGTAAAGACTTACAGTCCAGATGCCAGAAGACATCAAATTCAGTTTAGTTTTTCCACCTGCCTGTTCCACATTCCTAAAGGACAGCGGAGGAAATGCATTCAAAAATGTAACATAAGCTGTCAGCTAGCTGTCTCTCCACTTATGCTCCAAGGTTTCCTCAAAAAAACAAACAATGACTGACAGGTCCATTATCCAAGTACCCTGCTGCCAACTGTTTGTAAGACACTAGACGGAACAATAGGCGCCTGTATCCATAATTAATACACCTCTGGTTGTTTAAGCCAGCCTGCTTCTGCATACTTTAAAAAAATATTTGGGGAAAATGTTATGTCTAGGTCTTGTACTAAAAAAAAACAAAAGAAGTCAGCATGGCAGAAACTGATGTGAGCTTCCAAACGTCTGCTCTCCCAAAGGAACCGTTGCTAGGGGACCAGAGGACTAATTTGGCCATTGCAGCTGAATATGGAGTTTAAAAGACTTCTAGATATTGTATATATACCAAACACAATCCAAGGGGAGCTGAGAACCTTTCCCATTGGGAATTGTTTGCCTGTGATGCTTAGTATTTTAAACAAGAGGTACTTTGTAGATGCACAACATATCGGAAAGATCCACGCTGAAATGGCAGAATGAGGCTGCTGAACATAAAAGTTGAGTTTGTTTTATAAAAATAGCTCACATGGGTTTTTTTGTGCATATTTCGGTGGATAAGGAATTAATTCAGAGCCCTTTATGGTGGGCATTTTGCCTTCAAACCTTCAGTTGACACTGCATCCACTCATTTACATTTTTGGGGTTAATAGGGCCGAAGAAAACTTTTACAATCTCTGTCAAAGTAATCCAACACACCATATGCAGATGACTAAGCTCAGTCTGTGAAAAAAGTATAACATACTTGAACTTATTCATCTTAGACCATCTTGAAATGGGACAGTGGTCAAATGAGTCTAAATGTTGATGATGTTGCTAATTACACGTTATTTGAACATCATTTTTCATACTTTAGGTTAAGAGGGCTTTTAGTGTTCTTTCAAATACAGTTTGACTTTCCTTCTGTCCAAGGAACATAAATGCGAAATGGTGTAAACTTATAAAAAGTGATTAAGGCCCAAAGTGTTTCACAACAACAATCCCTTTACCCATTAATGGAGCCACCAATGTGATTATCAGTGCCTTTTCCAATTAAGGACACTTCGACAGATCCTTGGGCGATCACAGCTGCGACAGATGCTAACACTTATTGTCTACTTTTGCTCTTTCTTTGCTAGCCGTATATGATGCTTGCTGCTGTATATCAGTTTCCACTGGTTCGTGGCCAAAAAAAGTTGGGAACCAGTGCCCAAACAGTCACAACAGATGGTCGCCTTTACCAAATCAGTTTCTGCTAGAAGTTTTTTTCTAATGTTTCATTCCGAGGAAGCCCTTCTCTTCATAGAGGAAAATTGCTTAGTTTTTGGACTATACTAAATCTAATCTGTCAATAGGTCATTTTAAAAATAAAACCACTACAATATGGATTTATTTTAATTATCTAGATTTAATTGGATTATTATGGTATTGAATGTTTGGAATGTATTGGATTATAACAATATTTTGCTTTAAAGACCCACTCAGATGACAATCATGTTTCTAGTGTTTTTTAACATGCTCTTGTTGCATTTTTCTTACAATGGAGAACAGATATAAATAACATTAAGCTTAAATTTGCATTTCTTAATATTTCTTTATTCAAATTATTGTGATTCAGGAGCAGATGAAAAACATTCTTTTTGAAAAAGATTGTACGGAAAATCTACATTCGGCTGGTTATAAGCTACTCGCTCTGCTCCATTCTGATGCATCCACTTGAAGCTGTCTAGATCTATGTGTAAACAAAGGGATGATGGGAGAGGAAGGTAGGCTCACTCCGCAAATTTCAAATGAGCTCCTGCCACTCTGCAAAAATATATTTCTGATTTTGGTTTGAAGCAGTCTGATCTTAAGGGCACTGGGAGCAATTTTACAATATATTATTTCAGTGGGATTTGCTCTTTTTGTAGTAGTGCTTTGAGTTAACCCTGTTGTAAATTGGTGCTTCACAAATACACAGCATTTAATTCAAAACATTTTCGGTTGTCGCAGGAAATGACAAAAAAAATAATTTTAAAAAATCTGCAATTGCAGATCTTTTTAACCGCATTGGGGCAGCAAATGGGTAGGAGTACTGCACCTATTGTTGGCATAGGATTCTCACAAGGAAGCTCTTCACCAGAGGCAGCAAACGTGGCAACTTTTATCACACGGATGATTCAAGTGGAGCATCAGCGAATTCTGACGCACTCGCCGCTGTCCCTCAAGCACACGACCAAATCTGTTCTGATGCTGCCAGCTTCTCATTTAATGCCTCAATGAGGTAAGCGCAAAGACACACAAACATCTTTCTTAAGAGGAGCCACACAGATAAATAAAGAAGGGCTGTGAGAAATGTGATGCCTGCAGCTAAGAAGACAGCAGGAGTTCAGTTGACGGGTGGATGCTTCGAGTGCTGACAGCTTTCAGGAGGCAGTGATTGCCTCGTTGGCTTTCTCCTACATTTCAGGACAGAAGTAGCTGCCTTTGTAGTCACAATAGCTTTTACACACATGACACTTTTTGTACTTCAGTTCTGCTCTGAAGAAAAGCTTCAGAGAGCTGTGTCTAAGCTTGTTATTAACTCAGAAGCTGAAATAATTGAACAAGGTAAAAATAAAAGGTTTTATGATTACAGGGTATATTCTTTGTTTATTTTCTCCTCTCATAATTCATAATGTTTTGCTTTTGTTGCCTATGCTGACTCAATAACTTATTTTCATGTGGAGGGAAGCTGATGGGCCATGAGAGGCTCCCTCGAGTTTCCCAATTCTGGAGGACAACACACGGGCTTCCGTGCTCACCCATGCAACCATGGCCGGACTGTTCTCGTCTTTCGTCAGGCACAGGTGCAAAGCCTGCTCCTGCTTGATGAAAAATAATTCATCAAAGTCGGTGGTGGCATTGTGGCAACCTTTTCTCGCCAAATGTCACCTTTAAAAGAGAGAGCTCTTTGCTCGTGCGTTATTGTTCTGCGGTAACAGAGCCCAGAAAATTGCCTCGGGAGGCTAAAATGTGGCTCGTATTATGAACGTGATGATTAACGGGCCCCTGGTGCAGGAACAACTCCCCCAAATCACCACGCCCTACCTTTAATCTATGTTGTGTAACGGAGAAAAGGACAAAGCCTCTCCTCTCACCTATCAACCCTTTTCTTCATTTACTGAAACAGTTTTTATGGGTATTGTCCTTGTTGATTTGCAGTTTCCAGATTCACATTTATCAAGAAAAGAATGACACGTGGCTTCTTCAATAACTAATTTGAGTAGAGGATTTTTAAAGATACATTCTCCTATAATTATTTAGGGATTCAATTGCTAATTTTCAAGTATTTAAATAACTCTCTTATCCAGTCAACATTTGTTTTTAAATCCACCAAGAACTACAATTCCCAGAGCCCCACCCTTGCACATTTGAAATCATTGGAAAGCTCCAACGCTAATCCACAGATGCCAAAATAAGTGAATTCAGTTATATGCAGTGTTTATATTGTACATATTGTATATATTTAAGTTTATAAATGTCCTCTACACAACATATTTGCATTGTTGGTAAAGGAGGATGTAAATGAGATTCTGGGAATTACAGAATGGTCAAACTCATTTTCCAGCCAAAGTTTGTGTTTTTTATATATATTTTTTACCAATGCATACATGTTCATGGTTGTGATGGTTGTGTCTGGCAGAGACTTAACTGGTTAAATAAATACAACAATGTATTATATAAAAAAAGAAGCTTTGGCAAAAGAAAATAAGGACAAAACAGAACTTGTGAAAAGTTCATTTTAGGCTGTTTTTAGGACTAACATCCCAAAAACAGCTAAGATGCTTACTGGTCAAAGAATAATCGTTAGCTGTGCCGTGGAGGATGGTGAAGGACAACCCGAAGATTGTCGTCAAATCATGCAGGAGGAAAGACGCACCTGAGACTCTCTGAGTGGATCTGCTGATCAGATGAAATCCTGCTAGGCTCAAATTAGATCCGTCAGAGAAGGTGGTCCGTGTTGAGCCTTCAAGGATAGATTACAAACAACACAAGCGTCTTTTTTCTTTTTTCTTTCCCATTTACTTATATGTGAGGAACAGTTTAAATAAACAAGGCACCGAAACACCAAGGACGTTTTGGTACATTAACTTCACACTGTTCAGTGAATTTAAATAATGACTTTATTTCAGAAAAAAATGCACTCTAGTGTTCTTTATTTGACCGTTTCCTTTGATGATGGAATACTAATGTCCTAAAGAAACTCGTGTTTCAAGTAGGAGTCACTGTTGTTCAGATTCCTTTAAGAAATGACTGTAGGGGCTGGTCCCGAAGATCCGCCACTACGTCTTTTACAAGAATTTAACCCAAAGAATAAAATCGTCAAAAACAGCATGGAGTTCTTTGCCACCAAGTCTTACATGTGAAGTAGAGCCGTGGAAAAAAAAAAAAAAAAAGCCTGGAGCAAGATTTGCATCACTTTGACATTTCGCACCAAGCCTCTTCTTATTAAAGGTGGCAGACATGCGCGAGTAAACAGTAGCATAACGAGAAAAGGAAGCTCCTCCCTGCTTCTTAAACACGTTTCATTCATTCATTCATTCATTTTCCAATCCGCTTTATCCCTGTCGGGGTCACGGGGTTGCCGGAGCCTAACCCGGCTACTCATGGGCGAAGGCAGGGGACACCCCTGGACTGGTCGCCAGTCTGTCGCAGGAGCCACAATCACACACCCATGCACACTCACAGTCACACCTAGGGACAATTTAGAGTAACCAATTAACCTATGAAGCATGTTTTTGTAACCAATTAACCTATGAAGCATGTTTTTGGACAGTGGGAGGAAGCCGGAGTACCCGGAGAAAACCCACGCATGCACGGGGAGAACACGCAAACTCCACACAGAAAGGTCCCCCAGCCAGGACTTGAACCGGGAACCTTCTTGCTGTGAGGCAGGAGCGCTAACCACTGCGCCACCGTGCAGCAAAACACGTTTCACGTGCTGCTAATAAAGTTGCTGAAACTAAAGAGACGATTGCAGGCGGCGTTGACCATCTCCCGGACAACCCAGAGAGGCAGGTCACCCGGGAGTAGTCACAGCTAACCTGCACAAACAATAAAAACATAAATGCAGAAACAAACACACGAGGTAGTGCTTAGATAGTTGAGCAAATAAATCAATTACAATCTTTCCTTTTCTTCAGGGGTTCGGCCTGTATGTTTTGGTTAGGTTGAACCCAGATCATGTTCTTCCAAAACTTCATTTCAGATCATTAGAAAATGCATTTGGTGCCCTAACCTCTTTGGTTAACTGCAACTCTGTTTCTTTAAATATGCATGAGCCTGTAAGCAAATTTAAACATAAGAAGCTGGGTGCTTCTAAAATAAAACAGGCTGATGTCATCACTTTTGTCTTGGTATCTGGCAGCTCGGACAGCTGTGGCATTTCTTTGAATCTTTTTTTTTTTTTTTCTACTTCATCTTCATCAAACTAGTGAATGATCGCACACACCCTGCAGCTGACAGCCCTGTCATCTGTGCACAGAGCACTCACATCCGAGAGAAAAATTAGGTATTGAAGCCCATGATTATTCAGAATTGCTCTCACAGGGGTTGAGTGGACCGAGGGAGGGGGCACTGAAAAATGCACCGTGCCCCCTTTCATGAATCATATCTGTAACTTAGTGAGGTGTGTCCTCTTTTGTTGGCCGTTTCGGCGCCTGCATGATTCAGCACCCTCTCCGATAAGCCGGCCAGGTACCCCTTTGAAGAAGGGAGAGGGGAGGAAAACCGAAAGAAATCCACTCAATGTGCAGGTAATGAACAAAAACCGTGGTGAGGAACTGCTAAATGGACGATTCATGATGTCACATTCGACTGAAAAGCTTCCAAATGTCTCAATGTGGTTTCTTATGTCACCAAAGCTTTGCAAACCTACTAAAAATGCTATTTCAAACACCCCAAAGTCAATCAGTTTAAGTTGTTACTGGATTAGAGGATTATGGGACATTAAAAAAGTGGTACTTTCCAAGGAAAAATGCAATTTAAAGCCTTTTTGTAACCAAATTTAACAGGGATATTGGCTGGAATGCTGTAATGGAGGACACAGTGACTCTTCATTATATTAGTTTTTATCTGATCATTGCAGTCAATTTAAAGCTTTTTTTTTTAATTGAAGGAGGAGTTTTCACTCTAGTCAAAGCAGCCATGTGGAAAATACATTTTTAAGGTTTTTATTGATGGTCTTTTATACAAACAGCAAGACATTCATTTATTGCGTGTAAAGCAGCAGCTTTAAAAGTAATGTAGGAGCTTTGAAACTGTTGCTGCTGCTCTGCGTTCACACAGCATGGAATTCTGATTCGTTGATCTCTTTAATTTCCATATTTGTGAACAATGTTGCCTTACCGGTGTGAAGCAAAGTTAAAGTCCTTTCTTTGTCACACACCCGGGTGTGCAAAATTTGGTCTCTGCAGTTGACTCATCCTTTTGAGGGAGAGATTATAAGCAGTCACAGCCATGGTTGGAAACCATTTGGTAGTTTAACCCCCCCAATCCAACTACTTAACCCTTTAACACTGGAGTGGTCACTGGCGATAGCACCAAGCAAACACGGTTTAAACTACAATTACTCTTTGACCATTTATACAATCAATGTAATGATTGTGTAAACACTTGACTACCGTGTTGCACATCAGCTCAAAGGTGCTTTTCTCAGCATCAGAGTCCATTGGAATTACGTAAAAGTCCCACTCCGATGATCTTTTGATCCATTTTCAAAGCGTTCCCTGTAGTCTTGTTCCATTTTTAGCCCAAATAAGAAAAACCTGTTGTTTTCTCGAACATAGTTTCTGCTGAGCGGCAGTGGCTCATTAGAAAATGTATCCGAGTTGTGGGCGGGACTGTCAGCACAGAGCAAGCCCGCCACCACTTCCCATCACCCGTTTGTTTACCACATCTCTTGCTAGATAACAGCCCCTCACAATCCCAACCTAATGTTCGCGGTGCACCAAAACTGGAGCTATCGGTCAGATGCCACCTCAGACGAGAAAAGCGTACATCGATCTTGTGGTCTGCAAGTGAATGTCTCAGAATGGAGCGGGAACAGGAAGATTGTGGCTTTTCCAAACTGCTTTTTTTTTTCATCTGCTCCTGATTCACAATGACTTGAATTAAGAAATACTCAGAGACAGAGAATACTTTAAATCCCATATGTCCCATATCATAAGAAAAATGTCAAAAGAACACGATGAAAACACAAAAAAAAAAAAAAAAAAAAAAAAAAAAAAACATTTTCATTGGAGCGGCTCTTTAATTGCATTAACAGCTGAAGAGTTTCAGTAACTTGAAGAACGTCAGTGCTAACATTCACCGTTAAAGCGCTGATATTGTATGTCTTCCAGGAAGGCAAATGTTCCCGGCGACACCTTAATAAAATACTCTCTCTGACACACCATAACTCATTGACCATTTACCCAATCAATGAAACTTTACTTAAGTGTTGCCAAGCCCAAGCTGCTCTGCAAAAGAATCAGCTATTTTACGTTGATTGGGTAAAAAATGTCACAATTATAAAGTATTGTTTATCAGTCCAAGGTTGCTTTTGTTGCTTCAGAATCGACTGGAATTGCGTCAATTGCACAAACGATAAAAGAGTTATAGCAGTTGAAAAAAAATGTAAACATTGGAGCTAAAGTTCTTGCGTTAAAAGGTTAATCAGTTTCATTTTGAAATATTTTTTTCTTTTTATGGAAGTGGACTCAAACCGGTTTAGCTTGTAACACTTTTGTTTTGTTGTCTTTGTAAATATCATTGAAATGTTTGGTTTTGAGTTGACTGTGGTCCCTGCTTCCGCATGAAGCTTCCACACTAATTTCATTTTTTAATCCAACAATCCACTATTTTCCTTCAAAACTGATGACAAACCAAATTGTTAACTCATTTATTTATTTTTCTTAAACTGAATAATTCAAGCTCCCATTCATATTTTTTATAAACTACATATTGATACTTTAAAATAGTGTTTTTATTGAGTGCAACGGTTGGCAAATTGTGTCCAAAAATTCAAAAACTGAAAAAACATTAACAAATAATAAAAAAATCTGTTTCTAGCTGATATTTGTACGCCCAGAGTATTCACACTGATTGATTGCTGCCACGGAAGTGCTCCTGTGTGTCCACTTGGTTTGGCCCACATCCACACTAAATTACAACAATTTTTCAGACACAGTCACAGCCTGCGGATCTCCATTATGGCTGCCAGAGGCTTTTGTAAAATCACTTCTGGAACAGCAGTTAGCAACGCCGGGAGACCCCAGAATGTTTGTTTTTCACCCTTTTAATGAGTTGCGTTCGACTTCAGTTAAGTAGGCGGTTAGAAAGACAACTAGCACCACTTTGCATCATAACTTATAGACAGAACCTGCTGAAACAACTTTCAATCCAGAATTCTGACTTTATTTGTTTATTTCCTGAGATGGTCGGGCTGGATCGCCAACATAAAATAGACAGCCAAATAAAACTAAACTGGATTCTTTGATGGTACTAATATAATACTGATTGAAATTAAAAGAAAAAAAAAATAGTCCTAATTAATAAATAAACCTTTTGTTTGTGTTTCTTTGGGATTATTGGCAAAGTTTTCGTCAAAATTAGAAAACACCGATTAAACCCGGTTCTGTGGAAACATTTTAAAAATGGTATCAAAGCAATAAAGCTGTCGAACTTGCATAAACGCATTTGAAAGTTGAATTTGTGGTAAAATAACTCCACGAAGACTTTCCTGAAATAAATAAATAAATAAATAACTAAAACCCAAACAGTAGATGGAACAAACAAAATAACCATTCTGGAAACACCCGAATGTCTATTTTATTGGTTCAAATCGTTTTTTTTAAAGCTTCAGAGGGGTTCGAAAGCTGAGCCAAAATAAAATCTACACCCAAACGCAGTAGTGATGAGAGTGGATCCAAAAAAAATAAAATAAAAATAAAAAGGAAACGGAGATCTTACTGTATATTCATGCTAAACGTCTTTAATGGTGTACAAGTAAGATGCACGGAAGCCCACGGACAGTAAGACTTTGGTTTTATCAGTCCTCTTGCTTCAGTTAAGGAAAAGAGAAGTATTTATTCATGGCCATACTTAAAATCTGGTTTTAATCAATGAAAGATATTCAAATTCTTCATGATGCTGGAAAACCCAATAAGCATTTTCTATGAAAGCAGAAAAAAAACAGTAAAATCTAACCCAATGAGACTAAGAGTGTATTCAGACTGGACACATTTGGTCTGCTCAAGGTGAACCAGAGTTTGTTTCCCCCAAAAATCTGGAGCAAATGTTCAGGTTGAATATCAAGTGAACTCCAGTCTGGGACCAGGAACTGCTCAGGTCGTTTCCAATCGGACTGAGTTTTGATTCAATACAGAACGCTCTGGGAGCGGCTGAAAACGCTTCTTACAAACTTTTCAATGTCTCGTTGTGCGGCACGCTCTGCTGTGGCGTCATCCTAAAAGCTAGCTGGAAGCTTGTAGTTCAACGATGAGACACAGCAATTCATTAAATTGTAGTCGAGTGAACGCAGGCTGGTTAAAACAATTTTAAAAGTGATATATATTGTTTCTCACTGTATTCCCTATTTGTCATTAACACTTATCTTTCCACATTTGTAGCCGACGTCTCCTCAGTGCTGCAGCTGCTAACATTCTCTGAGTTGAAGCGCACACGACACGTCTTCTTGCCAGTAACCATCTTGCAGCATTACTCCGCCATATCAAAGGAACAAGTAAATGCGAAATGTCGTAGCGGTGCAAATCTCACTCCAGGCTTTTTCTTTCACACCTCTGGTCCGATATATGAAAGACTTGGTGTCATATAATTTTGGCCGGGCACAATCTGAATTATTAATTTCTCAGTCACGATCGATTTTCCAAACGGTTGGTACTTCCCTGTATTGAGAGGGACATGCATACAAAATAAAAGACAAGTTCCTAATTTGTTGAAGTTCAACTGGTTGATCTTTCAACGCGCGTTCAATGGCCGCATGCTTTGTACGACGAGCCTGAAAATGGGCTTAAAAACTTGAGCAGCGATATGTGAACGCATTTCTGAGCCTGATGTGGACGTACTTACTTTGCTTTTATCAATTTTCTTGCTTCTATCAAGCAAAAAAAAAAAGGTATTTATTAATGACTGTACTTAGAATTTGGTTTTAATCAATCAACAAAAAAATATTAAATAAAAGGTCTAATTTTCACCCTATTAAAGCAAGAAAACTGTAAATTCAACCCAAAGAGATTTGTGGTGACACCCTGACAAGGATTCTCTGACCTACCCATCCACACAACCATTTATAGTCCGGATTCAAGTCTTCAGCTTTAAGCTCGAGTGATTCTGGTGAAGACGTGTCCACGCGATGCTTTACAGTGAAAGACTGAAGCTAAACTATTTAAGAAAAGTTTAAAGAAGCCTCATCCTAGACTATTTATAATGCACACTGACAAAAACAAGACCCCCGCGTTGTATGTTGACACTTTCTTAAACATTTTGCAGACAGCTAATGTAATCACACTTCAGTCTGGATAGTAGCACTGGGAGAGCTGCAACTGTGCCGTTGTAAAAGTCCCGTTACTTATCCCCCACCAAAAAAAAAAAAGACCTCTGGGACTTTTCCCTGGCTCCGTTCAGTGCACATCATCATTTTTATGATCATTTATATAAAAACCAGTTCTAAAAATATGAAGACAAAAGTTATAACAAATATTTTTCAACACCAAGGCCACAAGGTCCTAAAAAAAATCTTTGACTTTATGCATCTGGAGCATACTAAGGGTGGGTGGTGTGCATCATAAGCTTCCCAGCCAAAAATGTCTAATCTTTTGCTCATGTTGCCATGGAAACAGTGGCAACCAAATTCAGCATAATACCCTGCTTTGAGATGACCAGTTGTACGCAGTTATGACCCAGAACCCAGCAGGTTCAAGCAATCTTTTTTTTTTTTTTTCATATAAGGCTGTAGTTTTTTTGGTCCTCCTGGGGTGGCCTACACAACGCTACACAATCAACCTTAAAAGCGTCTGCACAACTTGGAATTGAGACTTTGGAAGATTTTCGGATAAATGTGAGCCTGTGGTCATCATTATGCGTTGCAGGGATTTATCAGCCTCAAAAGTCTTTGAAACTCTGTGCTACAAGATCGCATATCTTGTTGATATATACAAATATTTTTTTCAACTTGCAAAAACAAAGTCCGCTTCGTTGAGCATACCCTAAAAGTAAATCCATATCCAAAAACCTGTGATTGATGTGTTAATGTTTGATGTTCTTATTGTGTAATTTGGTTGTGGAGCTTCTTAATGGTTGCAGTTTTGTTTTTATCCCTTTTGCATCATTTTTTTCCTAATTCAAAAAAACCCAAAATGTTGCTTTTAGTCAGAATTTTTTCCTTAAGCTTACAACAAAAAAAAAAAAAAAAAAAAAAAAAAAAAAAATCAACCAGACATTTACCAAAGTGTGACAAGAAGAACCTTGTACAAAGATGATCATTTTGCAACTTTCCTGAAAATTCTTGTTCATAATAAATAATAAAATGACTTTTTTTTAAGTCGAAAAAACAGTTCATTTGAATGTTTTTAACATTTTTACGATTTTTATACATTTCTTTGGAGGAACAAAAATGCATTCTAACAAGCTTTAAATACAATTTTTAATTAATTTTCAGAATATAGGTGTTGCGTAAACAGGTTTTTGTTCTAATTTGATCAATTACATGTTGTTAACCATGCAAAAACAGCAATGATGAAGTTAAAAAAATTAAAGTAATAGAAAAAAAAACACATTTTAGGATAGTTTTTTAACGTTTTGTGCCATATCATTAATGGTTGAATATGTGGCTTTTGTTACCTTTATTATTATTCACACACACATCAAAGACATGGATCAATATTATTGCTGATGCTTCAGAATCTTGAACGTCCCTAACGTTTAATAGTGACAGGAAGTTGTTTTTTGTTTTATTATGGCATTTTCCTGAATATTTCTTTTCACATCATTCCACTTTATTCATGTACTTAGCAATATTAGGAGTTGGTTGACAATGTATTTTTTAGTCATTAGTTTTACTATTATATATATATATTTAATTATTTAGATGGATTAAGATACTTGGTGTTATTAAAAGCTAAAACAGCTTTAGTTTTTTTACTTGAAATCACTTTTTTTGTTTTCACCTTTATTCGGCTTTAATTTATTTTTTTGTAGCTTTACCAAATTATTGCAAGTAATGAGACAGCTAGTGTTTCCTTTTTTCTGTCTTCTGCTGTCATTATTTTCTTTAACATTTTTGCTCAACAGCTTTAGTCTGCAGTATTAAGATATTTATGTATTGAATTAAATTAATTAGAAAAATTAAATAGAATTTTAGGTATTGATTTCCCAAACTTTCCATGGTTTCAAAGTAGAAATCTCATTGTTTGCATATCCAGTGCAACTTTATCTCAAAACATGATGAACCTCACTTTACTTCTGAGACAGTCAAAACAATTCAGCAGACCAACCACCTAAGCAGCACAAAGCTTTTTCTTTAAATAAATTTCAAATTTATACCATTATCCAATGTGTTCCCATAGCAACACGGGAAGTTTGTCTTGGCTGTAATAGCTCTGCCAAAATGGGGCAAGCTTACAATCAAACAGGAGCCCATTAAGTATAATCTTTAGAAGATTGCGGAGCCTCAATCCTATCTGACGAATATGTTTTTCTTTAGGTAATGAAGCTTTGGATAGATTATGCGTAAATGTGCAGCCTCGTTAAAATAATTCTAAATTTGCCAAAAATATCCACCGTGAATGATAGTTCTTGTTGGGACTGAACAGACGGTGTGACGGCGAGGGTTGACCTCTGCCTATCGCTGGCATGCAGGGATGTCTCAGAGCAGAGCGAAGAGGCGGGAGGACGGGAGTCAGCAGGAGAGGCAGCATTTGTCAGGGAAGACAGCTGATGAAGATTCCTTCGGTTTCGCTCCCTAACGAGGGTCCCTGCTGACATAAAGCCTCTGGCAATGTTTCAGCGTTGCTCACTGCAACCTAAGACACCTTGAAAAAGTAAGTATAAAGGACCGTAGCTTTACAGAGATGAAGAGATATGTCATTCAAGGATACAGTAAGCTGATTTGATGCAGATTTCTGATAAAAAGAACAAGAATTAAACCGCAGCCGCATGAAAGCTGCTTGGATCCACGAGTGCCTGGAACGTGTGGACCTGGGAAATGAAAGAGACATGTTTATACCGCCCTGCACAAAACATCTGTGGCAGCACTGGGTTGCCTGAACAGCTTTGTAGATTGAACATGAAAAAATGATGTTTCATCCTTGTGGCATAGGAAAAATTACAGAAGCATTTATCCCACATGAAACATTAATTAGGGACACGCAGAGATCCCACTAAAAGGGAAGCGCCTGGCATATAGGAGATTTTAACCAGTCGAGTTTATGGGTTATCTCCAAAGTCATTCTAAAAACAAGGCTGGAAATTAATTAATAAACAGCTTTTTTTAGTAGTACTAAGTTGGCATGATTGTCACTTTGGACACTCAGGAAACAGGACTTTATGCCAGAGGTTTGCAAACAGCTGGTGTCTAGCTAGCTATTAGCAATATATATATTTTTTTTCAATCAAACAGATTAGTGTTGCAATTTAAAAAAAAAAAATCTCAATTGATGTCGGGAAACACTTGAAAGAGGCGTTCTCACGTCACGCAAATGGTGCATCATTCAAATAACAAACTAGTCCCCAAAACTTTGAAAGCGTCACACAACGGGCAGAAGGCTGTTTCCAAATGCAGCAGGTTTATTGGTTCAGACAGGAGCAAAAGCTCAGACTAAAAGACCACAAAACTAAATCAGAGTCCAGACAAGGGTCAGGGTAGGCAGCAAAGAAGCGGGGTCAGGTACACAGAAGATCAAGTCCGAAAATGATTGGTATGCAGGCCGAACGGCACAAACAATGCTTTCCACTGAGCAGCCACTAGAGAGTCAGGTGAGGGGCATCCAGACACTGCTAGGATTGATGGGATATTGAATGCAGTCAGCATTCTAGAGACATTCCCACCAGTGACCAGAGGGGGAGACAGAGCGCTGACTCCTGACAGGAAGCAAACCCAAGTGTCACATGCTATTTACTGAAATATAGCGAACTAAAACCACATCTTAAACAAACCCGAAGAAGGATTTGATGCAATAGAAACACATTTGAGAGATTTCAAAGACTTTGTGCATTTTTTTAGGAAGCTAATTACAATATTTATAATATAATATAATCAAATATCAATCTACTGTTGTTGCAGTTCGAGAGAAAAAGTATGTTCTTCAAAAAATGACTTTTTTAGCATAAATGAACCTAAAGATTAGCCAGCTTCCATGTAACTGCAAATAAAGAGATTTTTAAATCATAAAGAACAACAAAGAAGAAACTAGTTAGGAATAAAGTTTAAATACAGAGCATTGTGCCTCCAGGCTTGTTGTCTGAGTCAGAGCAGCATTCTTGAATATGTTAAAAATATGTCCGCCTTGAGACTGGAAGTTCAAATTCGCAGAAAAATCATACCAGACTAAAAATGGGACCCAGTGCCTGCTATACCTAGTATTAAGAGGGTTGGATTGCAGGTTAAACCTCCTTAATGGTTCCAGAACATTATGCTGTTTTTTGCCCCAATCAGTTTGTTCGAAATTTTTCTCAGAGTTGTGGGCAGGACTATTGGTGCAGAGTGAGCCTGCCCCCATTTCCCATCATCCCTCTGTTTACACACTTTCCTGCTAGCTTACAACCCTTCACAACCCCCAAAATAACATTACCTGTGCAACAAAAATAGCAAACAAAAAAGGAGCTATTGAGCAGTACAGGTGTGTGCCAGATGTCAGCTCGGACAAGGAAAACAAATACCTACATGGATCTAGTCATCTAAAAGTGGATGCATCGGAATGGAGTGGAGCAGGGAGCTTGACGTAGTACATCGCACCTACTAGCCATTTTAAACGATGTCATTTCCTGATTCACAATGACTTGAATAAAGAAATACTCAGAAATACAATTTTTATCTTAATTTTCTTTATATACAGTATGTCCATCAGCAGAACAAGAACATGTTTTAAAAAAACATCATTTTGATCAGAGTGGATTTGTTGACTAGTGTTACGACCTTTGTCGTATTTGTTTCTTATATTTTGAGGGCTGTGCATGGTGAGCACCCCTAGACAGAAAGGTGCATAACAACAAGCCCAACGTCTTGATATTGGCAGTAAACATGAGTATTCATAATTAAGTAAGTACTTATTCCAGGATGTAACATCATTTTGATAAAACGTTTGAGCATATGTGTTTTTGCATTTGCCTGAGCCAGCGGGCACTACGCTGAATCATCATCTGCATGAGGACTTATCTTGGCTGCACTTCTTCACCTCTAAATGGATTGGCATTTAATGCAGACAAGTCACACCTGCCCGGTAAGCAGTTTTCTTCTGCCATTTTTCATTACCTGCCCTCCTTTGATCAGTCCGACTTTGCACAATGCAGTGTTTAACAGCATCACAGCCAGCCTCTGTATTAAAACAGCCAAACGCAGACGGCTGGCTGACAGCTCCCCACATCAATACTCCGGCATTGAACCGCACTTCCAAATGAGCTCTGGTGGCTTGTTTCAGCACAAAGGAGGAGAGGAAAAAGTAGTTTAATGTGATAGCTGACAGATTCCCATATAGGCCAATGTTAATGGCAGGTTTCCAAATCTTTCTTCTGAGACTCTTCAATAAGCTTCCTATGGAGTGAAAAATTGATTTAGATGTAAGAACTTGCAAAGTCTTCGATTTTCTTTAAAACGAAGAAGGAGCATTTAGATGAAGTCTTTGAACTGATCAACTCTTCACTATAGGCGGACTGACCACAGTTTTTTTTTTTTTTTTTTTTGCAAAATAAAATTAGACTCACTTTATTAATCCCTGAAGGGAAATTAAGCCTCCGTGAATATGGAGCCTTGTGGTCACAAGTCGCAAGATAACCAGAGCTTAACTGCCTTAATCAAGTTAGCTAACAAAGGCTGAGGAATGTTGCAACATCTCCTTTTTAACATGTAATGCAGTCTTGAGGTGGACAAAGTTCATTGACTTTATGGCACATACATGTATCCGGACTGCCCAATGCTGGTACTCGAGATCTATCACCCTTTCCTGTTTTACAGTTTCAATCCACTGCTTTCTGCTGACTCAGGTGTCTCCTCGGACTGACCAAACACACCTGATCTAGGTAATCAACAGCAAGGAGAGCAGGTAGATCTGAACAACAAAGACAGGACAGCCCTGAAGTCAGGAAACTCAGGAAGAAGATCCACAGTCCACATGCAGCACTGACCCCACTGGTATGAATAGCGGCACATTAAAAGGATGGATCCAACTTTGTGACATTTTCAGTGTTGATTCAAAATAATTCAAAAGGTGGGAAAAGAAGAAAAAACAAGTCAAAACCACAAACCTGGTTTGAGTATGTTAACCAGCAAATTCGAATCATGGGAAAGTTCAAGAATGCAATTGGAGAATAAAGAAAAAAAACACAAATAAAAAACTCAGGGCAACATGTTTTCCTTTCAACTTTTGATTTACCAAATTTTCATTCATTAAACAAAAAGAGTTATAGTCATACTGTCAGATTTGGAAGTGGTGGTGTCCTGGTTTTACCTGCTTTGAATCTTGAAAGACCCACTATGATCATCTTTTAAACTATTGTAAAATCGTTCCCAGCGGTCTTTTAAATACGATGATGCTGATTGTGCATCGTTCATTGCATTTTGCACATCACAAATACGATCTTTTTCAAAAGTCTGCTTCTGATTTAAATAAAGAAATACAAAAAAATGCAATATGAGGCTTAATTTTCTGGATATTTGTCCTCTTTCATCAGAAAGATGCCACAAGGACACATTATGAAAGCCAAAACACACCTGCATAGCGAAATACTACGGGATGGAACTGGGATTTCTGCATTCTACCAGAAAGTTCTGGAAGAGAATGTCAGATAATCAGCTTGTGACCCTCAAGTCCAACCTTTGGGAGCTCAGAAAAGTAGTGTGTTCTAATCAAATTCTTTTTTAAAATTACAATTAAATTCAGATTTGTATGGCTGAATGAAAATCAATTCTGCATTATGCAAAAAACAGTCATGTAGCATCAAAAAGTGGCTCAATCACTAAACACTAATGCAAACACTAAACACTCTATGTATTTACTAGTTGTGTCACGGTGAAATAATTTGATAGTCTGAACAAAAGAAGTGTTACAAAAGCATACAAAAGGAACAGAGCAAATCTGTTCTTTCAAAACTCTGTCTTCCCTAAAACACAAAGAAAAGTCTGCAGGGATCTCTTCACAATTGTTTTGGACAGACTGACAACAGATGTTACTGGTTGCAGGGTTGGTGTCGACCAAATGGCTGTCATGAAAAGTTGTGCAAATGAGTATTCATGTTACTCCAGAAGAACGGCTGCTTCACACAAGGCCAATTTCTCTTGTTGTCTTGTTCAAGGCTAAATGATGTCGTCGTTCACCAAAAGACACAACAGAATTGGTTATTTTTCCATACGTGAGCCAAATTCACCCAAGCTTCCCCAATGCTGGTCCTAGACTTCGACTACTCTGCAACTACACTCCAAAGGTGAGCTGAATTTGGTGATTTCCATGGCCTTTTTGATTACACAAACTTGATCCGGATACGGAGGAGCAAGTACAGCAGGGAAAAACAAACAAACAACAAACAAACCTTAGAGCCATCAAAATATATAGATAAGTCTAGTCAAAGTGCGAAGGACACATTTAAAGTGAATCCAGCCTGAATGTCGTCTATGTGTAAATGTAATCTAAAATGATTTATTATGATGTACAGGGCTGCTCTCAAAGATCATTTTGGTTCCATGTTGAGCTGTTGATGAAAGTGGAGAGAATTTGCCTCTGCCATGACCTCTAATGCTGTAGAATCAACTGGAAGATATCAATCTACTGCTCTTCTCCATCTGTTTGTATTGGTTGGGAACGAAAAAGATCAATAATCAAGACTTCCAAAAGTCCTCGTTGTAAAGCGAACTTTAAGGAATGGAGAAGTAAAGGAAAGCTTTCCTTTAAAAACCCAATCAATTATTATTTAGAGTTTGAACATTTTATGTCAAAACAATAGTCTTTGAGAACTCCTCTTAATGGATTTTACGAATTTTCAACAACTAACTATATTTATTCACAGAACGTGAGAAAGTTTATGTTTGACAGTTTCTTTTTTTGTTTACATTTTGGTTTTTTTTGTAACAAGTTGAAGAATTAAAGATGGGTCCTAACTTCCCTTTTGGCGCCACGCTTGTAAGGACAGGTTTACAGTATGTGGGCTGAGCAGCAGGGTCAATGTAAGGGCAGTGCCTAAGTAGCATTTAAACTGTAAAGAAGTGAATACTACAAGTTCTTTATCATTCATTCATTCATTCATTTTCCAATCCGCTTTATCCCTTTTGGGGTCACGGGGTTGCGGGAGCCTAACCCGGCTACTCATGGGCGAAGGCAGGGTACACCCCTGGACTGGTCGCCAGTCTGTCGCAGGGGCCACAATCACACACCCATACACACTCACATCCACACCTAGGGACAATTTAGAATAACCAATTAACCTATGAAGCATGTTTTTGGACGGTGGGAGGAAGCCGGAGTTCCCGGAGAAAACCCACGCATGCACGGGGAGAACATGCAAACTCCACACAGAAAGGTCCCCCAGCCAGGACTTGAACCGGGAACCTTCTTGCTGTGAGGCAGGAGCGCTAACCACTGCGCCACCGTGCAACCCCAGTTCTTTATCAAAAAAAAACTGTCAAAAACTTTCGTTTTCTCATAGATTTGAGTTTTTTTTTTTAGTTTGTTTTGTGAACTATTTTACCTTTTTTTCTAAAGAAATGGATGAAATATACTTTTTGATCTGCTGCATCTCTTAGTCTATACACAGAGTGAGGCAGTATACTGGAAGTTTTAGACACAGTGGGCTCCAAATGATTATGCAATTTAAGTATGATCCGTATATCTTCCAATAGGAGCCGGGGTGTTTATTTTAAAAATTTGTCGGCCGAACCAGTGTTTATTAGAGAGCAGTGTCTATTGGAGACCGGCATTTATTCCATCACAGACAGAGTGATGATGGTTAATGGGTTCATTTGGCTGTGAAATCTGGTCACAAAATGCAGAAAATAACAGATGAACATTTCAGGATTTATAGAAATGATGAGAACATTTTATTCTGTTCTGATTTACACTGGCTGTGAATGTCAATATCAAAAATCTGTCTCTCTTTCATGCCGGTCATTTTCCTGGAGACACGCGCACCTTTCCCTTTGCTCAGTAATCCATGTTCAAACCAGTTCTTTTAATTTGTTGCTGCTTTCTCTGCTCACCAGGAAACCAGAGCTACTACTTTTCTTTCTTTCTGCAGCCGTCTCCGCCCTTTCACCCATCTGCCTGCACCATTTTCGGAAACGTTTAGGATTCACTCCAGAATTGCTACATGGAGCTAGCAGCTAATGTTTTTTAGTAGTAATATATTTTTTTAATATAATTGTAATTAATTACAATCCAAAAGTGTGATTAATCAAATTATTATTTTTTAATCAATTGACAGCACTAGTAAAAATAAAGCAACCTTTGAAATGTATTGACAGAAACGCTGCTGCTAAACTAACATCAAAAAAGTTACTTCAGAGAAAACTTGGTTTAAACATGTAAAAGCCAAAATAATAGTTCCATTTTTTCAGGGTTTGGGATTCTTTGGCTTGATTTAAAGAATGCATTTGCATATAATTACTTTTTCTAGAGATCTCAATTGGTCTCATACAGCATAGTCATTTTTTTTCCTTATGTAGGTTGTGCAGTTTGTGCTGTTGAAGCAGTTCAGCCGTGTTGATGTTTTGATACCGCTCGCATCCATTCAAGCTCAGTGCAACAAATTCATTCCCAGAAGGCAAACTTTGCTGTTCTTTGTGCTTGAGTAAATTATTAGTATATAATATAATTTCAAACAACTGGCTCACACTATCATGGATGTCTTTGAGAGCTGATACTAACTAAAAGGAAAGTCTTCCAAGCCCTGGAAAGTAGGAATAATATAAATCCTAATGTCTATTTTTAAGTGAAGATACTGTGAATAGAAGTACAAACTCAAATGTGTGTAATAAAAACAAAAACAACTTTTTGATCTATTTTAAAATGGTGGTCTTTTCATTATAATTATGCTGTGTAGCCAAAATCCGAAAAAAAATTGGTGTCGTTTATAAAGACATAGTTTCTGCAGAGCGGCAATAGTTCATTAGACATTTGCCTCAGAGTTGTGGGCAACTTTCCATCACATATACGTTTACACTTCTCTGCTTACAGCTTCTCACAACCTCAACCTAACATTACAGTTGCAATAAAAATAGTAAAGATTTCCAGTCGTACAGTTTTGAGCCAGACGTCAGCTCGGTTCTACCAGTCAACGATTGGATGCTGAAAGAAGTGGAGCATTTTAAAAACACAATTAAAAAAAAGCATATAATTCATAAGACGTTTTTTTTTGTAGCCTAAAGGTACTTCTCAACTTCCATGACACTAATTTCAATGCAAATGTTTATGCAACTTATGCCACAACATCATTTAGATACTCCTAGTGGCTTTTAAAGACTGTCAATAGTTTTTACCCTGAGGGGGACACAGGGTTTCAGAGTTCCCCTTTAGTGTGAAGATTTACCACCTGAAAGAATGTAAATTGGAGCCACTGCTACTCCACACAGAGCAAGTTGAAGAGGTTTGAACATTTGGCAAGAATACCACCTGTACGCCTTCTTTGTAAGGTGTTGGTCGACCCCAAACAAGCCGGAGGGATAGAAATTCCCGGCAGACACAATACCGTCATGGAAGAGGAAGATCCGGGCATTGCTCCCGAGACTGCTGCCCTCATGACCTGAAATCTTGGCCAACACCAGATGGAAAAAATTGGTTCACAGACACTTCTGATTTCACAAAAGCATCTTTCCTCATTTAAATATGCTGCTGTTGTGAAAACAATTACCGCATAAGAGATAAAAACAAGCCAGAACAATGTTTTCCCATTTCCACCATCATCAAATATCCGAGTCCTGCTGTGACAAGGGCAATAAACACTACAATAATCATTTTAATGAGGCCAGAAGGTTGAAGGAGAAAAAGAAGGCATTTATAGAGGGCGAAAAACAAAAGCGGATTTTGGAATCCTCATCATTATTTTTGCACCTGTAGCTTTGGGTTACGCGAGACCTTACACCAGCAGGTTTAGTGAGAGTCAACAACGCCGCCGCGTTAACCTTTCATAAAGCCACGTAACACAAGACCCCTGCTTGAAAATAAAAATAAGTAGCCCAGGGTTAACTGGGAAAATAATTGCAGGTTAATCACAGGCTGTGCAGACGGCTTCATAGCGAGCAGAGCCGTTTCTGAACACCGTGCAGACAAAGAATCTGCAGCCATTGGGGAAACCGCGGTTAAGAAGGATAAAGGGATTTGCTGATGTTGTCCGTCTGAAATGCTTCAGGTTTTCTCAAAACAAAAACGGGCCCCCACAGAGGGCAGTTACAGCAGGTGCTAATATGAAATCAATGCTGCCCGGCGACGAGGACCGCATCGCCGATGAAGGCATCATAGCGCAGATGAATGGCGAGATCCTGTTTGAATGGAGAAGGAGGAGGGGTAAAAATACTGATGTAGCAGTTGGCCCCCACCACAAACAAGCTCATCGCTGCAAATGAAGTGTTAGAGCAGCTGCACCTGAAAGGAGATGAGGAGAAAAGAAAAGATTATGCCCAAATGAGAGGATATTTACTGCTGCTCTTAAGTTATGCAATATGTTTTTGGAGTTTTTAGCATGTTTTAGCATGTTTAGCGTGCATATTCAAGTTTTTTGTGTGTTATTTATTCTTTGGACACACAATTTGTCATCAGGAGTGGCAGAAAATTGCATAAAAAAAGTAAAAACTGGTGTTGGCCTATAGAACATTTTTTTTTAAAAATGACTCGTGTCAAAAAAGTTTAGCTTTGACTATGCAAAGAGAACGGACGCATCAGAGCAGCTGCAACAAATTACAATATGGTGGAGACGTCTCAGCAAATGAGGAGAGATTTGATGTTTGTTTGTTTGAAAGCGAGCAGTGGTACACAACCACAAAAAAAATATTCAACACGAAACATATATAAAGCTGGAAAAAAGACATGCTTTTGTTGTGTTTAATTAAAAAAAAAAAAAAAAAAAATTTGCCAATAGAACATTGATTTTTTATCATCTGTTTTGAAAGCCCTTTTGTTGTCAAAACACTGGATCACAGATGCAGATTTTTTTTTGATAAATCAAATATTAAATTATCTAAAAATAAAACTAAATTTGTTTTAGTTGCCGATGTCTTTCAATCTTAGACAGCAAATTTCACTTACACATGCTAAAAGTCAAGTGCTTGTAAATTATTACTTTTTTCGTTATTTGCACGAAATACTTTGCTTTTGTTTATTCGTTTATCATCTGAATTTTAGCTCCAATGTTGACATTCTTTGAACAACTGTAACTCTTCATCCGTTGATGTAATTAATGTAATTCCAGCAGATACTGAAGCAGGGAAAAACAGCCCTGAAAAATCGGTATTATCGGTACAAAGTCGATATAAAAAGCAGCTTTTTTCCACACCTGAATTAGCTGATTCACATTGATCACGTAAACAGTCGAAGAGTTACGCTTTGTCAATGAGTGTCCAGTATTTAGGTGTCGCTGGCAACATCTCTGGTGTTAAAGGGTTAAATTAAAGTTTTGGTTTCTCTTCGTTCAATTTTATTAGCCAATAACTTCAACTTCTTCATTTTTGGTTATGTTAATACATTTCAAAGACATTTTTGTTGATTTTAGGGCAAAATGAGAAAGAGGATGCAAGCACAACCAGACTTTTTTGCTTTTCCGCAGACCGATGAATACGGTTGGCAACTCAAGACGTTTCAATGAATCCCTGTGATAGTCAGATGTCTTTGAATTTAATAGACTTTAATAACATAATGAAGTTAGTTCTTTTTATAACAGCAAAATAGAATAAAAAAGAATCTTATGAAAAATAAAAACCTTTCCCAGAATAGTTGATAAGATTTTTTGTATTTTTTTTTTTTTAGATGAAACTAACTTTAATGCAATAAAGTTTGGAAAAGTAATGAATTGATGATGCAGATAGGTTTTTATACAAGGCTGCTACTTCTGTCTGAAAGTCATTACCTCTGACTTGCCCTTCTCTAACGTGTATGACTGCAGGACAAATGTGCTGAGGTTAATTAAGCAGAACGTCGCTGAGTGGCAACCCAAGCAATGAGTTGGGTCACGTCGATGTGTCTACCACCATTTGTCTCTTATTTTCAAATCCTTGTCAGTTTTTTTTTTTTCTTTTTCTTACAGCACTGACGCAAACCGAATCAAGCCCCATCACTATAAATTACTGTTTGTCAGGAGGATGGATATCATGCACACTCTGGATTCCTCGGGAAGAGGGCTGCCTTTCAGTCAGAGTGGTGCATGTGTTTGGGAGGCAGGCACACACGGGACAACAATTTTAGTTTGAATCCCTTTTAACGATATCAGATGATGAAGAAATTACCTCTAAGAACATAGGTGTAATCAGAGTTAGGGGAATTACCCAGCACCTCCTGCAAACAATCTGATTAAAAAAAACATTGCAGCCAGCGCTTGTTTGCTGACACAAACAACTTACAATCATTTAGTTTCAAATTGATTAGTATGGTGTTGAGTTTTTCTAACTCGACAGCAATGGAACTCAACTCTCTTAAAACGTACTCTGTTTTTTGCTACTACTACCACCACGATGAGTACGGAAGTACCACCATTCAGATGCTGCCTCCTGCATCAGAAGGTAAAGATCGCCATAATCAAAAGACTGAATGATCACCTTTTTTCGACAACAATTGTCTGTCGCCAAACAAAGGATGCTGTGATCGAGAACAAGTCTGTCACTGTATAGGTGTCTAAGAAAGTGGATTTCTCTTTTTTTTTTTTTTACAACATCAGTGGGATCACACACTGTTCAGTTTGAAAGTTCTGCTATTCATTGAAATTCACTTTGTTCTCTTTTTGTTTTTTCCTCTTTACTTCCTGTTTCCTTGGGAGCACTTCCTGGATCATCCAGTGGACCCACCTATTGATTTGATTCTACATATCTGCTTTAAATTAAAAATGTTTTCTTTTCATTTTGTACTTTTGTTTAGAAATTGGTGGTCTTATTTTTAAACAATATTTGCTACAGGTAAGATATATTTTAATATGTTTGTAGCTTTAGGGTATGCTGTTTGGGTTTGAATTTGATCAGTAATTGGATTGGTTTGGTGAGGGGGTGGACCCAACCAATTTAAAAAGAGGGGCCTCTTATCGAGATGGGGATTTTTGTTGCATGACTTCCACTGAGCTGCAGTCTAAGCTGCTTCCCTGTCTACCTGTTCCCAAATGATTCATTTTTCAATTTAATTTTGAAGTTGCCCAAAGAAATGACATAAAAGAAGAGAACCTTTACTCTTTGAGTGGACAGTGGTTTGTTCTTCTGACAGAAACCAATAAAAACAAAGAACTGTCACTAAAACTATTCAGGAGGAAATAAAGTCCTGAACAGATTAATATAAAGTTTTTAAACAGAACCCATCAAGTATTTCAGTGGAAACTAAAGGGGCAATCATATGACTTCCAGGTAGAAGCAGCTATAGGAAAAAGAACTAGTCACATCGGAAAAACCAAATGGTAGTTTGTTAAACAAGCATCCTCGTTTATTCCTATATTAAAATGTATGTGGTTTTTTTTTTCAACCAAAAAAAAAAAAAAGTACTTGAAATAAACACAAAGTAGCCACTAATCTTTCTTTGATTGGTGGGTTTTAACGCGTAAAACAAACACAAAAAAAAAAGCATTTCTTCAAACTAGGCAAGTTCTAAAATATTCATTCATTCATTCTCCAATCCGCTTTATCCCTTTCGGGGTCACGGGGTTGCCAGAGCCTAACCCGGCTACTCATGGGCGAAGGCAGGGGACATCCCTGGACTGGTCGCCAGTCTGTCGCAGGGGCCACAAACACACACCCATGCACACCTAGGGACAATTTTACAGTGACCAATTAACCTATGAAGCATGTTTTTGGACGGTGGGAGGAAGCCGGAGTCCCCGGAGAAAACCCACGCATGCACGGGGAGAACATGCAAACTCCACACAGAAAGGTCCCCCAGCCAGGACTTGAACCGGGAACCTTCTTGCTGTGAGGCAGGAGCACTAACCACTGCGCCACCGTGCAGCCCGTTCTGAAACATGTTGAGTCAAATATTGGCACGAATGTATCAAATCTAATGTCTGGGTATGTAGGAACAACATTCAGCTTGGTTTCTCCAAATATTTTACATTTTTGAAAAGGTTGGGGCTTAGTTTTGCCTTATCCATTAGTGTACAAAAGGGTTTTAAATTCTTCTTTAAGGGCTGCACAAGACATGTTTTTTTTTAAGCCAGTCAGTAAAACTTTAAGGGGATGCTTTCATTTCCGTATCATAGAGAAAACTTTTTTGGCCTATTGCATAATCTCTCTATCACTTCCAGTCACAGTGTCAAACCAATCACACAAGGACATTTGTTTAGATCCATCAAAATCCTGACCTCCCTTGGTGGACCTTAACGCCCTTGTCTGTAGCCATTGCGTGTTAGTGGTCATTTCCTCCCTCTGGCCTCGCCTCTTTCAATGTGCTTTGCCCTTTATCTGTGTAATCTCAAGTCCCTGTAGGGAGATTAGACACATTGTCCGAGTGAGTCCATTCAGTGCGACCAAAAAGACCTCAGAGAGCCTGAGAGGATGAGGAGGTGTTGTGTGTATTTGGGTTATTTGGGTTTTTGTCACGGGTGAGCGGGAGTGTGTCAGTGCCTCGGCTCCCCTGCCCAAACACTGCTGGCAGCTCTCCATAGTAATCAAATCATGTGTCATGTGTGAATCAGCTCTGAAGTTCAGACAAGTTAAAAGTCGTGTGGGATCCACTTTCCGTGTGCACGTGAGCCACAATGAAGGAACTGGCCTATGTGTGTTTGTCTGTCGACACCACGGCTACTCCTGAGTCAACAGAGTGCCATTCACTGTCAGGGCTCGTGACTGCGGACTGACAAGCCCCACAGCAGATTGCTTGATCTGCTGATACAGACAGAATGTTTTCTTAAAGTGTTTTCTCGAGGAAGAGAAACCTCCAGGTCAAGTTGTTGAACTCAGCCTTTTCCTCTGCCCTACTCTACACCCTCGACACATATATATTAGCTTTTGTACCAAGAAAAAAAAAATGGGAACTCCAATAATACAAAATGAAATACCAGAATCACAGCACAATTCCAGTTCTGTATCTCTCTTCCATCCCCTGGTTTCTCTGTACAGGTAGTTTCATTTCATCTTATCTTTTTGTGTTTTCTTTCAAACATGGCCAACAATCTTAGAAAATCTCCATATGTTGCTTTTCTGAACGATGAACTAACAAACTCTGTCTCTAGGCAACAGGAACTGTCAAATGTTTAATCACAGCACCGTCTGCATTAGATTTAGTTTCTGTTTAAGTTTCAACGACATTGATGTTTACCACTGATGTCGAGTTGCTTTTCCTTCAATCGTTTCGGATATCTGAAAAATGTATTTTACATTTTCTGCCAGTTGTGCTTATCTAGCTTTTTTTTTTTTTTTTGTTATGGTAAGAGGGAGTCAAAGAACTAAAAATGTCCTGCTGGTGACAAACTGCTTGTTTAGTTCACCCAGTTGTAAAGCCTTTGTCACATATTTGGTATGGGGGGGTTGATCCATACGAGTTCTGAAGGTATTTGGGTTCTCCAGGCCCCTGGAGGCGTATCTTGCAATTTCCCTGAGGTTTGTACGACCACCTTAAGGGACGTCACGAAAATGGAACGCACCATTGTCGTGGGCGTGGTAAGTGTATCGTGAAGTATTCGGAAGGAGAACGTAGGTTGTCCGCACTTATCGTTAATGGGTGAATCTGTCATATGGTGTCCTTATGCCACACTGTATTCATCAGTAAGGCGTGAGAACTGCTCCCATACTGGCCCCACCCAAATGCCGCACGCATGGGGTGTGCAGCGGTTATGCAAGTGCCCACAGGATACCCACACAAAAGACTCGCTAAATGCCTAATTTCCTAAATTTTAACAGTCAGGGTGAACGTTAACAGCACACACTTATGTGAACAGCACTGATGGGTTTCTTACGTAATGTGCAGGTTTGGGGTTAAAAAAAAAGAAAAATCTGTCCGACACGCCTGCGACTCACCTACTTCTCTCCAACTTACCCTTATGATGTGTAAGTGTCACCCGCAGCATGCCAGTAGAAAATACATGCGCATTAATATTTTGGTTCTCCGGGTTCACCAAGTGGTCTACGACCTCAGTATTTTGTGCGCGCCACCAGTGTGCCCCATACATGTTTGCCCATTTTTTACCTGCAAACGGTCATTTTTCACCCATAAGGGCAGCTAAGACTAAGAGAGTTTTAAGTTGGATGCTCTTCCTGACACAACCCTGAATGTTGCACAGGAAAACCCAGACTTGGGCCGCTTTGTGGCTACACCTTTAGCGTGAAGGGTCTTCCCTAAGGACCTACACTGGATTACGCTCACTGGAGACGAACCCTGGTTCACTGCGCAAGCCATCCTGCCACTAGGAGTCAACTGATCAGATAAAATAAAAGATTTCAAAAAGAAATTGCTGAAAGTGGCCAAAAAGGGTTTGAAATGATTTAGTAGCTGTGCTTATATGGAGACAAGTAATTGGAATAAAAGCCTGATCAGAATAAAACTGCGTCATGCAAACACACCATTCGGAATACTCTGATCGGATAAGACTTATTCGGATCAGTTTCCTTCTGATTGTGATGGGTGGGTGATGCCGATTGTTGATCTGATCGTGGTGTATGTAAACACGAGCAAGGAAGGATGCTTTGTTATGGTGTGTGCTCCGGAGGAGGTTTTGGAGCACAGTCCGGCCGGCTACTCTGCGCAAGCAAGCTGCCGGGCTGCGGAGAACTGTGTCTCAGAGAAGAAGAGCGGCTTTTGAACGAAGAAATGCTGCTCCACACTCCGAGCATGAAATTATGCGAACAATCATGTGAAGTCATGTTACCAGTCACGTCCAGAAAAACAAAGGCTGATGGCATTCACATGTATTCTAATTGCTATGACCGTTTCCGGTATTGTAGATAGTTCTGTGCACGTCAAAATGATTCCTTCCAATGGAACGTGTGGCAGGTGTAAACGTTTGTTATGATGGTTGAACGTTTTTTTAAGGTACAATTCTAATTTGATTAGATTAAAGAAATTTTGCACATGCCTCTGCTATTACCCTCAAGGTAAAAATGTGGTCAGAAGCATGGTAAACTGTGCCATTTAGTGCGGTGTTATGGCTTCGTTTATTTATAAACTTTAGCGCCCTTTTACAACAGTTTTTTTTAATGCTATTAAAACTAACTTAGACATTTTGTACAAGGTTTCTGTTTTATTTATGAAATTTTGCAAACAGTATATAAACAGAAAGCAGGGTTCAGACTCTAAAAGTCAATGCTCCTGCAGTGAATTCTGGGGTTTTGATTGAAGAACCCTCTTAGTTAATCAATCCTTCAAAAAGAAAGTGCTGATGGCTCTCCTTTACAACAAGTTTTAACTCCAATTTTGATTTTCTTTTCATTTTTATTATGCTTTATATGGTTCTTTTCTTTTCATGGAGAATTTCCTTAAGCAGATAAAGCTTTAGTAAAAAAAAAAAAAAAAAATCAGTTATCTCCTACTATAGTAAGAAAGAAGGAATTTGATACACTCAGTGACCTTTAAGAACAAAACTTGAGAAAAGTGACTAATATGTTTTTAATTTCCAATTGTGCCCCATTAAAGAATCCCTTTATTCTTTTGAGGCTTTTTCCTGGTACATCCTGGTACTCAACACAGTAGTGGCTCATCACCCCAGCCTCACATTTCACCTGTTCGTTTCTGTCTGGCAGATGCTCTGCTCACAGCGCCTGCTTTAACTCCCCGGTCATGGCTTCTCATCATTCCAGTATAAACTCGTAGAATAAAAGGATGGATGAGCAAGACACGACGGTGGAGAAAATGCTTGGAAGGCTGTAAAATGAAATGTCACCAGTCTTGTATTGCTAAAAGCAACAAGTCTATGTGAGTAATAAATGCGTTCCACTAGATCTCCCCTTTTTTTTTCTCTCCTTTCTTCACGCCTTGCAGTTGTGGCCAGTGATGTGCGTGTTTGGAAGAGTGATCCTATTCGTCTTACAGCAAACCCTGAAGCTTGGATAATTTAGGCGGAATGATGGAGTATTTGCATCGCCAAGCAGGACCTTCAATGAATGAGCTCAAGTTATTGATGAAACCTCACCTCTGGCTGATTATGAGTTTCACTCACATATGAAACTGAATTACTTTATTAGATCAACCCTCAATCAGACCATAATCTGTAGGTTTTCCTGTGTATTGAAAAGAGTGGTGGTTGAAATGGTACAATTGTGACAAATATGACTATTACAAGGCAAAGTTAAAGGAATTTGTTCCTGTCTCCAGTGAATCAATTCTTGGATTTTCATTTGTCTTAGTCGGGATATTTATAGACTGAATTGATAAATATTTGAGGGACAAATATAGACGAGAAAAGTTGCATTACCTGCGATAATACTAGTGTGAATGCTGTTTGCTAAATGTTGTCACTGAAGACGCTGAAGCATTTTTTTTTTATTGCAGAGTAATGTGCTGAATGTTTTGATACCAATATTTAGGATGACAAAATGTTTTAAAAGTGCCGAAAGATTGTGAAGAATTTAGAGGAAAAAAACTGTAAATATTGCGTAAAATTTTTAAATGCGTAAATGGTATGAATACCAAAAGTACAAGCATGAATGTCCTGAATGTGCTAAACGTTTTGATACCAATATTGTAAAAGTTTTACAAGTGCAGAAAGATTTTGAAAATCTTCGTAAAAAAAGAAAAAAAAAATTGTACAAATTGCGTAAAATTTTAAATTGCGTAAAAGGTATGAAAACCAAAGGAACATTTTGATACCAAAATTGCTGAAATCGCTGAAAGTGTGAAGGAGTTTTTACGTGCCAAAAAATGTTCTGATGGAGGACATCTATTAAAAAAAACAAAAAACAAAAAAAAAAACTACACCTAAAATTACATTTCTGAGTATTTATATGTTAAAAAATGTGTTAATTAGAAGAAGGCAAAAATGCAGTTTGAAATATATTGTATTTGTGACCTTGTTCTTGCCAAAAGTTCCCTGCTCCGCTCCGTCCGGATCCACTTGTAAACAAATAGGTCAATGCACTGTACGTCTTTGTTTCCGAGCTGGCAACTGGCTCAAAATTGTTGGCTAGACCCATTATTTTTGTTGCACTAGTGATGTTAGTTTGGGGGTGAAAAGGAACTGTAAGCTAGTGGAACAGTGTGTAAACAGATGGGTGATGGGAATTGGGGCCAAGCTTACTCCACGCTGACAGTCCTGCCCACAACTTAGAAATGAACTTCTAATGAACTCCTGTCACTCTGCAGACACTATGTTCCAGAAAACAACACAGGTATTTTGATTATACCTTAAAATCCACTGATAACACTTTTAGAATAGATTAAAGGATGTTTGGAGTCAAACTAAGTGTCTGGTTTCAGTTCTTCACGCTCAGGCCATCTTTTTGGTTCTTTGTTAGTTTTATCGTGTCAATACATTTCTTAAATCTATAAGTCTCTGGCAAAACATATCCTACATGTTGGGTTTCTACACCACTGGAAAGGTGTCAACGGTTTAAAGAAAAGGCTAAAGAAGTAAAACCGAGTGACCACTTACAGTCAGTATAGCAGCAGCAAAGTAGGGGGTCTTTTTATCGGCTTGCTCTGAGCAAACATCAAACCAGCCACATCAGTTGTTCCTTGCAGATAATAGTTTGTTGTTGCATCAACTGTACAGCTCAGAGTGCATTAGAAATGTCACCTTGTCCTTGTCTCTGAGTTAACCCCCAATTCATTCTTCCTGCACTTATTTACTCTAAAAAGATTAAATTAGCCATGTACCTTGGCTGCACAGTAGCTCAATTTTCCTAGAAGAATCTCAAGGCAATTTTGTGGTCACACTTCTAAATTTCACCTAGAATAGAGTTGTAGCAGTGTGAGCCAACGTGGTGAACTTCCAAACACTGAACTTTTTAATAGTGCGTTTTGGGGTCACTGGGCACTGAAGGCGAGGCAATGTGTCACACTTAGCTCTTAAGTTGGGATGTGTCCCGGTGGATTCAATATTCCATTAGGACTATTATTTCTAAAATAGATTAATCCTTGTCATTTAACGCTTGGCCGATGTCCATTTGAAGTCATTATGAAGAAGCACCGACGATGGTTAATAAATTATTCACAGCATTATCTGGGACAGTCTTCGTTCACTTTGCCGGGTTGCATCGCTCGTCCCCAGAGGAAAATGTATTCACCTTGATGAATTCGATAGATTGTTTTCTGCATGCATGCTTGCCTGTGCATCAGAGGCCACAGCAGTCACTTGGTTATGCAGCCCGGATATTAGCATGTGTTGCTCATAGGCTTGGCTCAAAAGTCCATCATCATATCCATCAAACCAGATTTTGTGGCTAAAAATATCGCACTCTGAGCACTGCAGTGTTTGCATGACTTCCAAAACTGAGTTGAAGGCTAAATTTGGAGATTGCACACCGGGAAAAAAAATGTGGTGTCATTATTTGTATCCCTACATTTGTTATGCAACGTCCAATATGTTCTTTGCCTTGATCCATTATTGGCATTAGCCTGAATACACCATATTTGATCTATTCTAGTCTATGTCTGTTCTTTTCTGCAAACGCAACCCAGTTTCCCCAAAGGGATAATTAAAATTTCATCTCATCTAAATAAAGGAAGAAGATTTTCTTCAATATTGTGAACACCAAGTTCCAATATGCGATTTCAAAGTACTGTTGGGCGTAAATCGTGACATTGCTACCTGCCCATGCACCCGGGGTTTCGCCATAGAAGGGCATTAAAGATAAGAGTCTAAATCCAAAGTTACCTGCCAAAACATCACTGGTTTACTTTTAAAAATGCATACAAATAACTTTCCCATCTGCTGTTTTTAGTCTCCTCCATCAGTTTGTGAAATAATTAGTTCTTTCAAAAGGTTTCTAGGAACCTATGTCCTTGGAGAAAAATATTTATTTTGCTGAACTTTCCCATCAAAAAAAGGCAGAGGAAAGAGATTTGATACAGCACGGCTAAAGTCTGAAAGCAGCCTAAAGCCATCCTGTGTTTCCCATGGAAAAAACAACTAGCTAAATGAGAAAACTGTTTTGTGCCATTTGTATTGTATTCCTCTCCTCTCAATCACACTTAAAAAAAAAATACACTAAATGAATCAGCAGCTATAACAACTGAAAGTGATGACCCCCGTAATGTCGTTTTGGTGTTTTTAACATGTTTTTGTGGCATTTTTCAGATGATGGAAGACGTACTGTATCTGGAGAAAAATAAACTCAAAGTTGCATTTCTTTACTCAAATCATTGTGATTTAGGAGCAGATAATTGAAAAAGGTTGTATTTTTTTTTACGCAGAAAACACACTTGGCAGGCCACAAGCTCCGACTAAATCGATGTGCGTCTTCGTTTTCCACGTCCGAGCTGTCTTCTTGCTCAAAACTGTACGGCTGGATAGCTCTAGTAATGCTTGCCATCTTTATTGCATCGGTAATGATAGGTTGGGTCTGTGAAGGACTGTGAGCTAGTGGGAGAGCCCACAACTTGGAGGCAAATTTCTGATAGACTCCTGTCGCTCTACAGAAACTATGTCTCAGAAAATGACACAGGGATTTTTTTTTTTTGTTTTACCTAAAAATGTCATAATTATGACTAAAGGATCACAAAGAAGTCTTTTGAAATAGCTCCAAAGTGAATACATCATAAGTTAAAATTCAACACTAAAATATTTAATAGTCACACCGATTATTTTGGAATAAAGAGTCTAGGTTTCATAGTCATTTGAAGATCAGATAAAACATTTGATGCAGGATTTTTTTTTTGTTGGGGTTGTTGCTGAAGTATGGCAAATTCAGCCCACTGTTACAGCATTTCATTTCAAACAGCAAACGGGATCATGGTGAGTGTTGGCCCCGTGTGGCGTGTGCAACTCATGTTTTCAATGAAAAGAGGGTTTTTTTTCTGTAAAGGGACTAGCTGATATAGTCTTCTTGTTGCCCAAGTTGAACTGTAATCCCCAACTCCTGCAGGCCAATTACATGGTCAAGTGTGAAGATGTTAAAATGACATGTAGCACCTCTTTCTTTAAGATCATGAGGAAAAAAAAGTTGAGTAAAAAAAAAAAAAAACAGCAGGATCCTTCAAGGTATTCAGTTGAGAAGCAGATTCTTTGGAGATACAACACTCAGAGAGCCTAAATGCTATAGACTAGAGGCAGGCAGGTGGAAAATTATTTCTGGAGTAAACAACAAAGAGGAGACAAGACAACAACAGATGCGAGAGAGGGGATCATGAAGAAAAGGAGGACATCTCCACCCAAAAAAGCAAAAAGACATTCTAAACTAGGATCTAGCAGAGGCAAAGGGAAAGCCCTAAAGCGATAAAAAAAGAAAGAAAAAAAAAAACTCAGCAGCAGCTGTGGTGGCTAACTGCATACAGGGCTAACCATCTAAGTAAATCAAAAAAAAAAAAAAAAAACACTCTGGTCCAAGCAAGAGTTTAGAAAGCTAAAAGACCAAACCCAGAAATCCTGCTAAATCCTTCAAATCCTGACCAACTAATCTCCTATATAACCGGTCAATCTAAATTATCTTCCTAAAGTGTGGTCACAAGCCACAGATAGTGGTAGAGAGATCAAGATCATAAACAGAAGCATAAACTTGGTTTTCAGGTTGGTTGGAATAGAAACAGGACGAGGAACCACCTCACTTCATCACTGCACCATCTGGAAGTTACCCTGATGAAATCATTACAGGAAACCACCAAACTTCCTGTTTGAGGGAGGTTTAAAAACAAGTAAGTGCAGCCAAGTCACAGGCCAAGTTTCATTTATTTTCCATTATAAAAAACCTACAAAAAATGATTGAAAACTTACCAACCCTGTTAAATGTGAGCTACTCACTGCCTTGCTGGTTTTGGGGCGAATCCCACAATTAGTCGTCACCTGGATCAGGTGTGTTCAGTCAGTCTGAAATTGGGCTCACTCAAACCAGCCAATCAGCCGTTACGAAAGAGGGGTTAGCTGCAAAACAAGCAGAACAGTAGCTCCCAAGGGACAGGGTTGGAGACGCCTGGTTTAAATGTATGTTTTGATAATGAATATTTACAGGAGATGCATATTTTATAAAACTTTTTTTTTTTTTTTTTTATTTTATTTAAGTTTGAAATTGCTTGACAGGGACGGGACCATTTAGTTGACAGATATGTTCAGTTTTACAGTGGGTTTTTGGTTCAACTATTGACTTATCTTTAAAAAAAAAGTGAAAACAATCAAGTTTTAGCAATGTTTTAGCCACTGTGTGAATTAAAATTGCACAGTTTTGACATACTTCCAGGAGCTTTGACAGCTGAAACAACTAGAAGGTCTCTAGAACATCCCACCCATCATCCATCCAGTCTTCTTAACCCACTGTATCCCTTTGGAATTGTGGGCCTGCCAGATCCGAACATGGCTACATGGCCAAGGGCAGGGTACACCCTGGACTTGTTTCCAGTCTGTTACAGACGCACCCAAACACACTCGCAATCACACCTAGGGACAATGTAGAGTAATCAATCAACTTAAAAAGCATGTTTTTGAACTGTGGGAGGAATCCGGAGCGCCCGGAGAAAACCCACGCATGCACAGGGAGAACATGCAAACTCCACAAAGAAAGGCACCAGCTGGGATTTGAACTGGGGCCTCCTCACTGTGATTACAAAACACTAACCACTGCACCACCATTTAGTCCTCTGGATCATTCCTTCAGTTTATTTTGCTGTAATTTTCAAGTAGCCCCAATGGTAACTTCCTTCAGAAGTTGAAGTTTTATAGACAGTTTTATAGACTTTCGTTTACAGCCTCTGCCTAAATACAGTATTTAGGCCGCATTTGTCAGCCATCTCAGTCATGTTGGGGGAGAAAAAGGAAAAAAGAAAGAGAAAATGCTCACCTGTAGCTTCAATGAACTTGTAAGGTTTAAATCCAAGAATAGTCTGAATGAGGCTGCATCTAGTGAAAAACTTCTGCCAAAGCATTCAGAAATGACAACATCAGTTGGAGTTACTTCCACTTTGATTACCCCAAATGCTTCTTGATACAACGGCCTATGACCTTAAGAGAAATTTTAACACACAGCAACTCCACGTTTTGTTTATTCAGTCGAGCAAATTACACACACGATGGTCTAAAATTTAATGTAAGGAAAAAAGAACAGCAGCTCATGTTTAAGGTGATTATATTATTGAATCAGGAGTGGACTTGTTTCTATCAAGTCTAACCAGGCTGGATGCCCTGTGGCTGGCAGAAAGCCGGTTGCAGAAATTATTCATCTAAGCTGCCCGAGGAAGTACCCTCAAGAGGGGCAGGAGAAAGTTGCTACACCTGATTTGCCAAGTCTGCTGGACCCACATAACACTCGCAAGAGGAAAAACTGCCAAAACTGTACAAATTGATTTCGGCCAAGTACCTCAAACGACTATTCTGTACTGGCAACATTAACAGGAGAATTAGTGAAATGGAGCTGCACAGAGGTGTAGTGGTTTGTACTGTCAGTTCACAGTGACAAGGTCCTGGTTCGGATTCCAAAGATAGGCTTCATAGGTCCATTGCGAATGAGAAGGGGTTGTTTTTTTTACTTACTAAGTTGAAGAGTCTTGGACTTTCACTTCAAGTGCTATTCCTTTGAAATTCTTCCCTTCAACAGAGGGGTATTCCTCAGACACATTTGTCTCCCATTTATCATGCTGCCCTTTCATTAGTTCCAAAGAACACCAAAACTCCAGCAAGAACACACCCTGTGATGGGGCCATTACAAGAGGGAAAGCTTTTACATCAAAGACTGGACATCACCCCTTTGATCTGTTGACCTCTGGCACGTGATACAGGTCATTACAAACAAGAACAGAATGTCTTAAAGACAGCTTTTTACCCAGAGATGTGGGGGTTGCAGATTTGCAACAACTACAGGCTGTTGCTAAGACAAAATCTGGCCCTGAGAGGGTTAAGGAGCCATTCAGTTGTTGTTGCAGTGACCCACCAGTATGTGGGGCATTAAGACAATACAACCCAGACTGATGAAGCCACTTGGGCGGTGAAACGTTTCAGAGGAACAGACTTCCAAGTCCAGATGCCATAATTTACCTTCAAGACAAGCATCACCTAGTTTTATGGAGAACCTTCATCGACATATCACCAAGTTTAAGGTATAACAAAGTCACAAAGATTTCAACTATAAACCTTTCCTTTTCTGTCCTTAAATAGACATTTCATGTTTTTGTGATAGTTTGGACTCAAATCTGATATCAAATTTGATATTCATTCAAGCTGTTCTGGGTCATATCAGAAATTAGTTTTATAGCCACTTCTTTGTTCAGCCACATTGATGCAAACAATTGTCACCATTTCCTTGCATCTTAAAGTTTCAATCCTCCCAAAACCATTCAGTAGGAGTTTTTAGATCCATGTTTGGAAACACAAAGTTCGGGTGAATTCCATTAGTATCTGTCAAACCTTTTCCCTCACCAGTGGTAGGCAACATTTTTCTTTTAAGGGGCTGTATTGATTTTGTTCGAGCAATCATAGGGCCGTGCGTGATCAATCACTGTTCCATCAAACTAAATAGTGAGCAGTTGAGTGAGTGGAATTAGAAATTCGTATCGTTCCTTGCGGTACTTGCATCATAAAAGAACTTAGAGAGCCTAAGTGTCTGTGAGGTAAAGCCAAAGCCTTTTGTTCAAATAGAGAATAAGCTTTCAGTTCTTCCTTATTATCTGGAATCCAGTTATAATTACGACAGCGTTTTTTAATATAGTAAAGCCTGATAATACTGTATGTGACCACATTGCATGACAGTCATAATTGATTTTACATCTATAGCAAAGTACACAAAAACAAATACATAAAAAATAGTTGTTTTTTAAAAATTTCTTAAGAAAAAGGTCACTTCGGTAACATGGAACGACAAAAAAGTACAATTAGCTCCAAGGCGAGGCAGTAGCTTCCTAAGGCTTGGGTACTTTTCCATTGGGCTAATTGGTCCAAACCAATTTGCTCACTGTTAAGTGTGAAAGCGTGTCTGAAAGCAGTCAACTCTTGTTCAACTCGACCAAGAATGAAGATGTCTTTGCAATTGAATCTCAGTGTGCCTTACAACAGTGTGAATGCATAGTATTTTTGGTGGACAAAAGCTGACATGAACTGCAAAAGCAAGTTCTTGAACGTCCAGTTTTTATATTGATCCTTTTGGAAGAGCCTTGGTGCGAAATACCAAAGCGGTACAAATCTGGCTCCAGGCTTTTTTCTTCACAGCTCTTTCCAATACATTAAAGATTTCTTTCTGGCCGGTTACAAACCGCAATTAAAAAGGTTTCCTCCATGATCGCTGTTTAAATGGTTGGCACTTCAGTGAATTGAAAGGAACGCCAGCCATACGTCACTACCAAATTAGAGTCTCTGATTGGTCAAAGCTTGACCTGGTCAACGCTCAACAAATGTTCAATGGACGGGCGTTTTGTCTGAGCCTGAAAGAGGTCATAGAAACTTGCGCAGCTACGCGTGAGCACAAGAGTTTTGAACACGAAATACACATTTAAGTGTGTTTACATAGACTTTTCATTGGAAGTGATTACTTAGATGAGCGTTTAAGCAAATTACTAATTTTGGGTATCAACACCACTCCCATCAGCTCAGTGGCCTTTCTGGTGTCCATGCTTAAACCAGGACTATTGTAATGTTATTTTATCTAATCTCCCAAAGCAGTCAACATAATACAGCTTTTCCAGAGTTCAGCTGCACGTGTTTTTACTAATATGAGGAGGGGAGCCCACATCACTCTTGTCTTAAAATCTCTACATTGGCTGCCTGTCAGCTTCAGAATTGATTTTAAAAAGATTCCATAACTTTTTAAATATCTCAATGAATATTCCTTCCTATTCAATCTCCTCAGTCCTTACAAACACTCCAGAACTCTTAAATTCTGTTTTCTTATCTTTACTCAATATGACAACCAGGACTCACAGCGAGGCCTCTTCAGTACTAGGTTTCTCACCTGTGGAATAACTCACCTAAGCTAGCTAAAGATGTACCTTTTTATCATAGCATTTGCATAATTAATTATGTGTTGGGTTGTTTAGGTGTTGTGTGGCTTTTATGGTTTATCATTTGCAAATTTTATCCTCTCTTTTAATCTGTAGAATATCTTGAAACCGTTAGCCTCAGCGTTTCTTTTACTTTATGTTCGTCTTTTGCAATGTTTTATGACTTTTTGACATTTTAACCTATTTTTGTACATGTCTTTTATGTCAAGCATCTTGTGTTCTAGCCATGCAAATGAAAGGTGCTATTGAAATAAATTGATTGATTGATTGAGTCCCAAGCAGATTAGTTATCTATCGAGACTGGGTGGTCATGCAATGGGGACCCAACACCTCCCTGCTTGATATTCAGCATTAAGGGGTTAGAATAGGGGTTAAACCACCAAGAGCAGTTTCCACTGCATCTCACTGCTGTCCAAAGGGATGGTTCAAATGTGGAAAACAAATTTTATACAATCCGATGTGTGACTTCTGAGGCGACTTTAATTTTAACCCAGGTGAGTAATTGCTCCCACGATGTCAAGTTATTGGGGAGTTTGGTACAATGTCTTACTTCCCATGCCTGTTCTCAGTATGCAATTGGTTTTCATTTCAACACTTCCAAAGGCTTGTTACAAATTTTAACTTCAACTTTAATTTTAAAATGTAGCGTTGATAGGAATTCAGAACCATCTACACAAAATGCACCAATTAATCAAGTACAGATGTCAATATAAAGTTAAGAAAAATACAAGTAGTTAGAACATACTACAAATAATACAAAGTTTTTTTTTTATTTTTTTCAGTGCATCCTAACCTTAAATCTCCACTGCACAGATCTCAGATGTTTAGAGATTTACACCTGCCTAAGCTTGGATCCATTCTACAGTCAGGCAGGTGTTTAACAAAACTAATGAAACGGTAAGAAGGGAAAAAGTCAAAGCTACAATCCAAACTTGAGTTATGTCTACGGTAGGAGAGGCTAAAATCAAAAGCACGGAATTGTTACATATACAAAGTGGGAAAAAAAATAAAAAATATTGAAATCTTGACTGCAATGTGTACAAGAACAATCTAGCACTGGACAGGGAAGTCTTTGCAATCAAGTGCTGGAAGAAAATCAAGCAGAAATAAACTGAAACTTGATTTATGTTCCTGCATGGCTAATATGAAGAGCCTTCCACTAGGGATCTGCACCATTACTGGCCTTTAAAATTGATCGTTGTTGTTTGTATTGCTCTGCAATTACAAAAACTAATGCAAGTCAGCGATAAGAGTTTTTTCTGGGTTTGAATGTACTTTCGTTTATCTACATTAACCTTTTTTACCCCAGACACTGTGGCTGCAGTGGATCTCAATAATGCGTTTGATAGCCCTGTTTAAAATGTGAAGTAGGTGGAAATATGCAGCAGCAGGAATACAATGCTACCAAGAGAAGAGTTACACCTCCTGACTTTGACGGAGTGCAAGACAGAGAAGCTAAAAAAGTGAAAAAAGAAAATGAAATACAAGTGCAAGGATGGCTGTGTATCACTGACACAGTTTAATTTTAACTGACAAAGTTCACATTTCTATACCTACACTGAACTCAATAGATCAAATCAAGGTTTTCAGATTTTGTTTTAATATTTTCCAAAAATCCTTGTGTGGAGCCTGAAGATAACCTAGCATTGTGGGACTCACCGAACGTGATAGGCGCGGCATGGACGTACAGATGCAGTCAGAGGTCCTATAGGGCGGTTTAAGTGCTGGGCACATCGGTCGAGCGGTAGCGTCGTTTTCAAAATTCAAATATCTAAACTCTGGTAAACAACGCATCAATCAATCAGGAACTCAGCTTTGGCCCATGACGTGTTGATGATGTGATCAGTGGGTGGAGTCCAAAACCAACATAGAGGACAACGATCAGCATGTGATATTTTAGTTTTTTGTGTGGAGACTACAACAAAAAAGTTGCTTCAATTTTATTCATATTTTTATTTTATCCTCTGCAGACTAATGCGAGACAGCAAGTTGTCAAACTGTGTGACAGAGACGGAAGTCCCGCTGAAAGTGGCCGTTATTCAGATACAACTCCTGCAGTGAATGATCTTGTGAACCCAGACATGGAGGCGTGTTTATTGATGCTTTTGTAGAAATAAATCTGATCTCTTCGCATCATACGTGCCTTCCGTGCATTTAGCAACGAAGTTAAAACCTGTGGCTCCAATCACACGCATTTTACGGGTACAGTTTTGGACGAGCATCAAGCAGCAAATTCAACTTGTGTCAGATTTGCAGCAGAAATGTGCATGGTGTAAATGCAGAATTAGACTGCAATTAATGTTTAGTCCAGAAGAATAACAGGGGAATATGGAACAATTCTGCTGTGAGTTGAATATTCTCTGAAAATATATTATGTCAGAAGATAAAAAACATAATGTTTTTTTTTTTTTTTTTTTGGGGGGGGGGGGGGGTTATCAGAACTAGAGAGCTATGTTGGATCAATTAAATGACCTTGAACTTTGTTTGATGTCAAATGTGGGTAAATATCCAGTTTTAGTGAGACTTTTGCGTAGGAAAGATACTAGAAAATTTAAATTATTTAGAAGAAGGGATGGTAAATGCAGGTGAATGGAGTCTTCTGTGGCAAGTACAAACATCCTTCATGCACGTTTAATGTATACATTTAGTTCTGGGAACTTTATCTAGAAACTCCTGGAGCTCGATTCCAGCAAACTGTCGGATTTCGTTTGTTTTGTTGAAAAGTGCTTTAGAAATAAAGTTTGAGATGAACTGAATTTGCTGGCATTTTAATCAAACACATTTGGTTATGTAAAACCTGTTAACTAGTCAAATCAAACACAACACGATCCAATTACAGCACAATTCAATCCAATGTAATTTAGTACGCTCTATTTCAAGAGTGATACATAAACCTATTCGTTGTGCGTTCGTCGCTGAAAAAAAGTCCAATTAAAATTCAACATTTATACTTTTTTTTTTTTTCCCCCTGCAATCTGACAGTATTCTGGGAAAGATGAAGCCTTGGAGTGACTTCTTGCTTCCATGAACAGTTTTCATGCTCACATCAAAACTCAGACCCCCCACTTCTTGTGACAAGAGCTCAACAAAGCTACCTGCTGTAGCACATGTGTACAAACACACCTCGCCTGCCTGACAGACCGATCTTATTATTCCTGTCATTGTGCACTCACTCCTTCTTCCCAGCAGAAACCAGTCAGTCTCCTACTGTAGCTTTTTCTTATTTTGACATATGCTCATGCAGTAAATGTCTTGCTGGGTTGTCTGGGTGAGTTTGATGAATCATTTCTTACAAGTTTTCAGCCAATAGGCCCAAAACTCCCAAAAAGTCTCTTTCCATTTTGATGTGTCAAATTCTTCAATTTTAAAGAACTTTTTGCTCCTATCCCTCTATTGCTCTTTTTACAGTTTCCTTTTTCAGCCTAGTGCCATTAGCATGCATCTTTCATGCAAATGATTGCAGTTATGAATTCCAACCTACACGGAAAGTTGTCCAGTTCCACACGGTTAACGAATGCAGCAAAGGTGGGCCAACACCTACAGAAGTGCCTTAATCACAGTTATTAGCCTGTCAATGAAATGATAGAATTTTAGAAAAATAATTTAGCGCAATGCATTTAAATATGAGCAAACTTTCTACTTTACTACATTGGAGCTCTAGCTATTTTTGGGCATTCATCTCTTTCCATCGTTTCATCTCCGTGTCTGCACAGATGACCCTTTTTTACCCACTCTCCTAGAGATATTCAGGAATGATACGCACGTGTTCAGTCTAAAAAAGCGCTGCTGGAGACCATTTCAAAGCATTGTTCCAGGTCTGTTTTCCAACGGGAAGTTGGAGCCAGTGAAATTGCTATCTCTGTTTGAATTATTGTTGACCCAGAATCCGCTGCCAGGTCTAGGAAATCGTGATGATTTAAAGCCACTTCAGGCTTTTTTTCCTTTGGAGGAGGGGGGTCTTTTTTAATCAAGCTGAGAGGTGCACAGAGTGGGGAAAAGTTGCTGGTAGATTGATTCCTTTTAAAAGGGAAGTATTTTCAGTTGCTCTGAAGATGGAAAAAGAAATGCATAACAGCAATGATGCCAACATTTTCTGTAAGTGGGGTTTATGTTTAGGTTGAAAATGTCAAAAGTAACCAATACAAAGAAGGAGAAAAGGATTTAGAATGAGAGGAAATTTAAACATATAAATGTATATTCCTTATATAAACATGTTATTAATATGATGGTGTCAAAATCATGTCTGTAGGTCAGTAAATCACTTTGACTTTACATTTGTTTTATATTATTATGTTTTTTATGGCTTCTTGTACAATATTAAAATTTCGATTAAATAAAATTAATTACTTTTTAAATTATATTTTTAATAATATTAGTTTTCAGGAGTCAATTTTGAAATGCATAGTTCCTTTTTTAGATTAATTGTTATGCTCCCTTTCAGTCAAGTTCTGTAGAACATGTGTTGGGGATTTAAGATCAGGACGATTTTTATATGTATGTTTTTTTTAATTTTATATATTTTTTTAAATAAAATATAGGCTATAGACTTCATACCTAGTGTTATGTTCATAAGTATGTCCATCATTTATGCATGAACTGATTGAACATGCAAAAACAAACGTTCTAGTTGCTTGAACCTCATTTTTCCTTCATGTTTGGTTCTTTGGTTGCAGACATGGATCGGGATTTGCCACAAATGGTTAAAAATTGGTAAATAAGATGAACCAGTACAAAAGACATTGAGGTTGTTAATAGGTTTAATAGTTGAGATTTATTGGCAAAGGTGGAATTTCTGCTGTAAAAAGAGTAGATAAAGGGATTCAGCAAATTCCGGGACCATAAACACAGCTTTTAGAGCTTTGGTTGGCTTCAATTAGATATAGGGGTGGTTGTGGTGCAGTGGTAGGGTGCTTAACCTCTGATTAGAAGACTGCAGGTTTGATTTCCGCTTTGCCCGCCCATGTGTTGAAGTGTCCTTGGGCAAGACACTGAAGCCCCCATTCAATCATTATTAAAACTGCATGACTGTTACACAATTCTCACATTTCACATTGCATTTCTTGTGTTCAACAAATTTGGATTAAATGGAGACCAGTTTCTCAATGGAGATCTCAATTTTGAGATTTCTTCAACAATTGTTTTTTTTTTTTTTTTTTTTTAATTGAAAATCCATCTGAACTGTCTAAATGTTTACATCTTTTTAGGTTGCACTCTGCATTGACGTACACTAAAATTGCCAAAAATTGACATTAGAATGTGACTTGAAAATAAAAAGAGAAAAGAAAGAGCACTGAATCCACCGACAGGAATGAAACCACTTCAGCATCAGCAAGGCAAGTGCAATCTTGCAACAACAAGCATATCAGCTCCGCCTCTTCCCTCTGCTGTTTCTGCTGCACAGTTGAGCAGAACCCAAATTCATTCAGGGCCAGAGGACTTTAAAGTTCATAAATCCAAGCAAGTGTGAGTCAAAAATTATCCAGTGCAGTATTTATTGTTAAGAAACACAGTTTATCTCGTTCATGCAACAAAACAAAGACCCTGTTTAGTAAAATGTTCTCTCACAAAGCATCTGACTGTGAATTCTCCTTTTTTATGTTTTTCTTTACATCAAAGGTTTGACCAATGTTTTCCTTTCTGTTGTGAGAGTTTAAAGAACTGCTTTTAAAAATATCTAAAGACAACTCGTGATTACTGGGCCCCCCCAAAACGAGCAACACCCCCTCCTAGCTAAACTCCTCTCCAACAGGAATTGGATTGGTTGTAATTAGAACACATTCACAGGTCGGCTCAACAACTTCTGTGAGGATACTGACAACCACAAAATGACACTTTTTTTTTTTAGAAGATGGATCTCATTTCACATATAAATACATTTTGGTACAGTTCACTTCAGCACTTCGTGCACCAAAAAACTGAACCAAGAGTAAATGATGGAAGTTCCAACCATTAAAAACTGAAATTTAAACCTTTGGTAAAAATCTGACAAATAAAAACTAAAATGTTTATAAAAAAGATTGTGGGTTATAAACCTGTGGAGATTTGCGCTAAATGTTTACATTTTAAGCAACATAAATCACTAACTCCAAAGGATATTCGAACATGGATGTCTTTTCAAGCATTCTATCCTGTTTTAAGAGCTAATTTTCCAATCATGTGTTGAAGATGAACCATAAGTTGACATTGTATTAGGAATTTGTTATATTAGGAATTTGACACTTATATAGTGACCAGTAACTGTGAAATAACTATAAATTGCACAGCTCTCTTTGATTCGGTGCACCTGCTTGAGGGGATGGAGAAAGCGAAACCTATAATTAGGTTTTTTCCTCCAATAAATCCTGGTCTTTCTTGGTCTAATCATAGGAATTAAAATAGAAAATAGCTGGCTTTTTCCAGATTTTTTTTTTTACCTTGAGTGATTTCTTTAAAACAAATAACAGCCTGAGCCACTGATCTCTTTAGCATTTGCATCATCAGCAAACCTGTGTCCTTCTCTTTTATCTTCAAGGACTTGCCGACGTTTCCTTCATTTTCTCTAAATTAGCAGAATAAAAGAGTCACCCAGAGAGGGACTATGTAGTGTTAGTGCTATGCTGACTTCATTGTCTATTTTTTTTTTTTTTTTTTACTTGGCATCCCTCTACCTTGGCTGCTGAACATTGGTGCCAGATTGTTTTCACTTGAACAACCACTTCACTTCTTTCTCTAAAGCCATTTAAAGCTGAGGTGCATTCAGGAGTGGACCTTGAAGTCAGCCTCATTCCCTATTAGGGTCGGTAACCTTCTTCTTGGTGCAGAGTGTCTTCCCAATTACAGTGACTTCTGCTGATGAAATAGCTCTGCAACATGGCAACTTGTCATTTGGCCAATTATTCCTAATGAAGCACCAAAAGTAAAAGGGGCAACTTTGTTGTAGGATGTACTGTTTCTAATATTTGCACAGGAACAACAGTGTAAGAGTTTCGCTGTAATAAGCCCAGAACATTTTCCATTGGATGCACCATCATCAAAGTCAAATTAAGCAGCATTTTTGCACAATCACCATGTTTTCCCATACTGTTGTTGAAAAAAAAAATAATTGTTTCTTACTGTTGTAGTCAAAAACCTGATTATATAAACTTTTAAACAAGATTTTAAGCACAGTATTACTAAGAGGGGAGACAAAAATTTAAATGTATTCAGCGTAAAGAGATACTCGAACTGGCAAGGTTGCCAATTTGTCCCCAGTTCAAGCAGTAATTCACTGCACAGCCTCTCTCCCTGCCTTCTAGGTTATTTGGCTAATGATCTTGTTCTTTATAACTTCTCCCAAGACGCTGCTGTCCCTGGGGAGAGGCGAATGAAAGCAGCCAGAGAGGGAGCCTGTTTTTTTAACCACACCTACCTATTTCTGTTGCTATACCAGACAAAAGCACAAAAAAGTTTGAATGAAATTCTACCGATGTCCAATTTTCTGTAGCTTGTAGTTCAAGTTTATTTTGGAGACTTTGAACCATCCAAAAGTAAAATGAAAGTTTCACTAAGTCCTTCATATATTAGTTAAGACTTGTTCATCCTGGATGGATCCATAGCAGAAAACGTTTTTAAATGTAGTTTTTTTTGTAAGTTAAACCATCTTTAACTAACAAAAAACAACATTTATTAGTAAGTTAAAGATGGATTGTCTCCTATCCAAAATGCTTGCCCTATACAGAATTAAAATGGTTGGAGGACAGCTTTCTTTAGGAGTTGGCAATAAAAATTATGACAGCTAAGTGATCAACACAAAGACCAAAGGTTGTTCTGAGTCATTATTGAAGTCCTTCATCCTCAGCTGGAGTGAGGGACAGTCATTACCCTCCACTGTCTGATTAGCCCCTTGAGGTGTCAATGACCTGGCTGAAACTGTCAGGATCTGTAGGCTTTTGCTGCTCATGGCTTGCCATACACTCTCCTGACGCCACTGATTGATCACTTGGTACAGCTGGATCCTGTAGCATTTAAATAGCTCTCCTTCTCTCCCCACTCTGCCAGTTCATTGTCATCTCTGCCCTTGTGCAAGCCTGTCCAAGTTGAGGATTCTGCCAGTTGGTTTTCTGATTTTGGATTTTGAGTCATGTCTGCCTCTTTGGAGTTTTTGCCTCACCTGGATTGGAGTTCACATGCATGACCCTAGTCTGGACTCATTATGGATTCTCTGGTGCTCCCAATCGCCACACTGACATCTCCAGACAACTTCCCTACACCAGAGGTTGTTTCCTGGAGGTGGAGTACTACCGCTTGAACATTGTGCCCCGAATCTGCCAAATGTTCGAACTCTGTTTCTGATACACTGTGCATCTGGCAACATCACCGCTCCATCACCACCTGAGTTTCAATGAACTGCATTTATCTAGCTCTGTGTGTGTGCCTCCATGGGTTGTCCAATACATCCTTTCGCTCACAGAAACTGACTTGTCCTGTTTGGGTTTCAGAAAACGTGAAAACAAATGAAAGATTACATGTATGGCCACCATTACTGCTGAGCAAAGGTTGATCTCTTTTTGACAAAAACAACTCACTCAAACTCTTTTCTCTTTGGCTAAGAGATGTACATCCATGTCCTCAAGAGTGGTTTGTGGTCTTCAGGTGGAGGTGTAAATGCAGACTCTGGTCCATTGATACCTCAAATGAAAAGGGTTGTTTGGTTTCATCAATAGTCTGTTTATGGCAGTGCATTTGCAGTGGATTTATTACTCTGACTAGAATGTTCTTGAAATGAGGCAGTTTTTATTTGTATTAACACATTTCATGTGAACCTTGGATGTTGTTTGAAAACCGTTTCAGGCTTGTCTGACCAACCAGAGATGTAAGAAATAACCACAATGCCTGGTTTTGGTCTCAAGAATGTGCAACCAATGCAATTGGTTGCACATTTTTATACAATTTTCAAGATTCACATCCATTGAATGAAGGCTGGTAAAAGGGTTTTATTGAGATCCAATGTGGCAGGTTGTGTTGGATTTCAGAGTAACCTGCATTTGGTTAGTGTTTAGGACACTGTGGCGTTTGGTTTACAATGAAACCTTGAAGAGCCTTATGAAACCAAAACATCTAGTAAATTAAACTGATGACTATTGTTCATTTTACACCTTTAATCACTTTAACATTCAAAGATGTTCAACATTTAGTTGGTTCATTTTTATCCATCCTTCCATCTAATTATCCAGCTAAGTCTCCTTCAGGGTTGCCGGACCTCGCCCCAACTACTGGTGGGCGAAGGCGGGTGACAAACAGGTCCCCAGTCTGTCACAGGGCACTCGTTCCTGTACAATAGATAACATTGATCAATCTGAAGTGAAGAAGATCAGACTAATTTTTTTTTAGCTGTGAGAAAGAAGTAACCAAGTTGGTGGAGGAATTAGGATTAGCAAGAACGTATTAAACAATATTAAAAAAAAAAAAGTAGCATAGCTAGAATGCGTATTCCAACAAATATAGTGACTGAGTATTGGCAGTTTATTTCTCTATAGAAGTCTACGGCATTTTGGCTTCTTGGAGCCAGTGGGTACTACTTTCTCTTTGGAATGGTAAGAATTGGTAGGAAAGAGTAAAATGTCTTGATTAGGCCACCCAAAGATCCACCCACCTGCCAGTCAAACCACTGAACATGTATTCTCAACATGTTTTGAAGGTTTTTTTTTTGTGTTGGAAAAAAAAACAACAGTGATTCTCTGAACATGGACACCTTTTCCTGCCAATAGCATGCTTCACATTTATACATCTAGACACATCCACAGCTGGGAGCTGCTCAACTCTGACAGTCTAACATATCTGACTGCTGAACAGCTCATTGAAGCATTTAACAGTAAAGCGTGTTCTCTGGAAGGTACAGCCCTGATCCATCTGGAGGGAACAACTCATTCCTTTAAAGACTAAATTTAAAGCCAGAAGCACCAAGCACATCAACATCTTCAATTCCATTTAATGTTTTTATTTAACATGACCTTGGATACCTCATGGGTGGATTCAAAAAAAGCTTCTCCTCTTATGGAGGCTGAATGTAGCGCCAAATAACCTATATTAAACATTTCCAATCACGAGCTTTCATCGTTGATGAAACAGAATAGTATCCAACAAATGCTCACTTTTTCGACCTAAATTACAAATCCACCTAAAAGCCACCCCTTTCAGAAGTTAGATCTATATAACAGTTATTAGACTCCGGGGCACGTAATGTTTCAGAGCAAATATTACGAAGAATTCCAATGAAGTTCTGCAGATAAAATCAATACGAAGCTACAACGGAGAAAAAGACATCAAGCAAAGAAATGAATTTAGACAATCACTTTACAGCCAGTTACATCACGCAGGATTATCAGACTTTTAGTACTGATAGTTCTGGAGATAAAAAAAAAGAGATTAAGGTGAAATTCAGCCTACTGTAACAAGAGAAAAAAAAAACAAAAAAAAAACAAAGACTCTGGACTCAGTATGAAAAATATCTAATACAACTTTCACCAGTTTTCTATTTCTGCCCAAGTTTTTAAACTACAAATGATTTAATTGCTGTTTTTTTATTACATCAATTTGTGAATGAATACATATTTGAAGTTTGACTATGTAACTGTTGTTTTTGCCTAACGCACACACATTTTATTCCAGCTTTTCAGCCAAAACTAAAAGCAGTAAGCTCACGTTTAACATTCATGTCATGAAAAATTGTAATTTTGGCCACTGAAACTTGCACGTCGTCCAAATTTGACAGATTTTCCAAAGATTAGGACTTTTAAGTAAATCCACAGGTACTGCAGCCTCTATGTCAAGTAAAGAAGTAAAATGTATAGAAATTCACAAAACCCAGAGTCCAACAAGCAATCATCCTGTACAACTGCAAGACTAACAGAAAATTTTACACTTTTATATTTATATTTCAGTTAGGGTTTTTTTTTTTTTTTTTTTTTTTTGGAGAATTTTAACCCTTTGTTTGTTGAGTTAATATTTTATGTTGTCAATCTTCCAAAGATAACTACTACATACCCATCATGATCATTCAAGATAGTGAGGTGGACATCTTGAACTAACACTACAAGATCCTAATTGCTTCCAGTTTCTACTTACAGGGCACAGGTGGAAGGCATTTTCTTGATTACAGGAAGTGACCTCATCAAAGTGAGACAAGCAGGACTAACACTGTCACCTACTTTAAATAATTACCTTGTTAGACACCCCAAATAATCTTGTGAAATACCAAGACACTTAAAGATAATTTAAGGCGCTCCAGAATGTATGCTGCTAAACTATTTCCTAAATTATTCATGGTTTTAAATGGCATTAGTTCTGACTTCCCGATATTAAATGCTAGAGTGACCATGTCTAAAATTGGTATCCATTTCAATTTTTTTTTAATGATCTAAAAAGTCAAATTAAATATGATAATTATTTTGGTGTTAAAGACGTTAAAATGTTCTAAACTTTGATAGAAAAATATTGTGTCATGATAGAACGGACTCTTAAGATAAGTACACACTGGGCATTGGAGGTGCGTTCAAGAATGCGCAAAACATGGGTTTTGGAATGAGTGTTTAGTCCATGCTGTTCACACTGGACAAGCAGGGAGGGGCTTCTTCTTTCTCTAATGTTTACCACGTATGTCCACCACCTACACTTGGAAGAGGCTTAGTGCAAAATGTCAAAGCAGTGCAAATCTTGCTCCAGGCTTTTTCTTTCACAGCTTAATTATGATATATGAAAGACTTGGTGTCATAGCATTTCAGCACAAACCACAATTATTCATTTCTCCTTCATGATCGGTTTTCAAATGGTTAACACTGCCCTGAATAAGAAGGGGCGTCATCCATACGCCACTACCCAATCCGAGTCCCCAATTGGTCAAAGTTTGACTGGTTACATTTGCAACGCGCCTTCAGTGGCGTAGAGCCTGAAAACATACGTAAAAATGTGCATAGCAATGTGTGAAAGTGGGAGTTTTGAATGCCGAATTCGGAAATGCACTTTATGGGCATTTACAGAGACTTCATTGGAAGTGGAAAACTTGGTTTAGAGGTAGACTGAAAAAATGGATTTGACTAATTTTGTCTGCCATGTGCTGCTTTGCCAACATCCAAATCCTAATGTGGGGCGGATCATCACTGCTTTACACCTGAGTGTTGTTCTTCGCTCCACCATAGTCTCCACAGAGTTTAAGTTATATACTATTTTAACTTATTGCCAGTGAGTTTTGCACATTTGTGCATTCATTTCTGTAAGCGTAAATAACCAAGTTTTGGATGGACATGTTGACCTTTTCCAGGATGGTAAGGTCAGGGCAAATAAAGTAAGGTCAGAAGCAGCTAATAATTAAATAAAAAAAGGCATTCAAGGGCCAAAAAGGTCAGTAATGTTACACGAGGGGATGGAAACACTTCACATACAGCAGTTGGGAACTGGGAGAATGTAGACGTGGAGGCAATGCTGTACAAGAAGTTTGAAAAAGCTGAAAAGTTCAAGAGAAAGCGAAAGGCAGTTTAGGTAAAGACTTGAGCTTCGAATTACCAATAATGCTGCTGCTATAAGACACGTTGAATTAAAAGTGATTGTCATTTTGTTAGTTAGAAAACAAGTGTAAAGTGTGAAGCTGCCGTCCGTGCTGAGCAGTGGTAGCTACAGGCCTAAACAACCGTTCAAGCTTATCTTTTCAGCCTTGCGTGGAAGCAAATAAGTGAATCATGAAATTTCCATGTCTTATATAATTGGTAATGAGAAAGTTGAAATCTTGTGCTGGTGGGGCGTTTTATTCTCCGTCTACTTGCAGAGTGATGCATACATTTGCACAAAGTCGAGGAAGTCTTTGAGGCATCGTCTGTATTGTTGGGGGTATCTTGTTTCAAATTCAGATGAACTGTATGGTTTTTTTTTTCAAAAAACAAAGAGCTCATGATGGTAAAAAGTAGAAAAATGTTAACTACTCTCATCTTTTAAGGTAATGTTACAAATTAGTTTTCTAAAGTCCAGTTTGTTTGACAAACAATCATTCCATGGATTGGAATCGTATTGCCTTAACAATTTGCGCAGAGATCCATTGGAAGTGGCTACTTGAACGCACCTTTTCGAGTGTGAACATAGCATTAGGTTTTATGTTTAGGCTACCTTTCTGACTTAATATTAGCCAAACCCTTCTCATTTTTTGTTTCCTTTTCATGGACTAATAGTAAACCAACAAAATATTCAAACCCATCCACCTACTTTTGTGAGAGGAGTAAAATAGAAGTGCATACTGGGAGTAAGTGCAAGTCAACCACAGTGGGGAGTTCCAGTCATGCTCCAGTGTGGATCTTTAGATGATGTGAGGTTTCACACTGGTTTGACATTTGTCTTCATTGCCCAGAACACACTTGCATTTGAATGAAGAGATGGAAAGGGTAATTTTTATTTAGAAATGAAAACAGTTTTCCTTATTCCCAAATTACATGGACTCATCTATATACCACTGGGTCCATTCCCATTGATCAAGAACAATGACTCCTAAGAATAGAACCTAACATTTGTCATGAATGGCTCTGACTGCTGTCCTGAAATACTCCAAGAACAGGAAATTACCTCCAACAGAATGACATGTTTAAATGTATATGCAACAAAAGGTGATTCGTCTGGGCTTGAGGGCAATTTTGCAGCTCTTTGGCTTAGCTTTAGTGTATCAAATGCAAAGTAACCACGGGGAGCTAGTTACTCTTAACTCAGATGATGTTAGCAACTGCAGTACTGAGGAAATGTTGGCTATGAGTGTCGGATGATAAATAGATTGTTGGGAAAACAGTGAGCAACAATGTGTATCACATTAAAAGTTGTTTTACCCAGCCTGCACTCACCCGACCGCATTTTAAGGAGTTGCTGTGTCTCCCTGTTGAGCTACAAGCTAGCTTTTAGCATGACTCCACTGTGGCGTAACGATGTGACGTAATGTTGTAATTGTACTCCCATTTAAAATAATTGTAAGTACACAGTCGATGTATGACTACATTTATTTATAGACTTGACCTGAGCTCCCTCTTTCATATTATGACACATAGAAAAAATGACCTTTATTTAATGATCAAATTTTACATTCAAGATTCTCTGCATTTTGTGTTTCGACTTCCATGAAAGAGAGTACCGTAACTTCTTGTTGTCCACTTAAAGCACTGGACACCATAAATAAAGGGAATAACTGTTTTACTTTGAAAGACCTTTATTATTTTTCTTGAGAAATATTTGGCGAGTAGAGTGCAGAGGTATATTGCTTATTCATTATCTCTAAAGATTAATCTGTAAATGGTGCAAGAACTGCGCCTTCTAGTGTTACAGGTAACGCATTGCTGTTAAATTAATAGCTCCTAAATATCTGTGATTTGTGATTTTTTTCTGTAAAATAGAATCCATATAACTGAGTTTGTAGATAGTTGTCACCCAAGCCCCAAAAAGGAGGAAAATTGATGAAGTTCAATGGCGTGAATGGTTAACAAACTTTACAAAGTTAAGTCACACAATCATTTTCCTAATAAAAACACCTCAAAGGGCTGATATGTCACCTGACGGCTGATCCAGTAATATATATCAATGTTACAGATGTAAATCTGTGGGGGAAGGAGGCATCCAATCATTTTTCTACTACAAAGACACGGGAGAGGCATCCTCTGTGCCCTTCTCCAGGGATTGGAGACAGAAGATTAAACGATCCACCGTGGAGCGTCTGACCAAAAGTGGAGATAAGCCCCTCCCCTCAAAGATTATGATGCGTAGAGAAATGTTGCATGTCACATGCTAAAGATAATTGGGGGGGGGGGGTTATATGCATCATGACATCATGATACTGATGATGTCATACTTGTCATCACCTTAGTCATACCATAGATGATCTTAAACATGCCCGGGTCTGTTTGTTTTTGGACGCATCATCGCCTTTGATCTAAGGATGACTCATGAATTCTTCAAGTCTCTGGAGGTCCAGAATGCAACACTGGACTCTGAAATCCTTCAGCTCACTCTGCAGTGTGAGGAGGCCAAACCCTGGGTTCAGCACCTCCATGAGATCACCACCAAACTCACTGGACTGAAACAAACCAACGGTGACCTCATGGAGAAACGGGACAACCTTAAAAAGGAGCAGGAAAAGCCATTCAAATTGCAACAAGAGTATCTTCAAGCAAAATCAAATGTTATTTATCTGGAAAAGCAAAATAATACCATGGCCAAAGAAGTGAAAGACCTCCAGGAAAACCTTAAAAAGCTCTCAGAATTGAAGGAAAAAATTGCAGCAACAAAAACTGATCAGGAAACAATCTCCAAACAAAACCGAGTCCTCACCTCCAACCTTTCAACCCTTAAAGTGAAGCTCCACAAAGAACGGGCACGCGTCCACCAAAGCTTTGGTGTTTCTGCAGATGATCTGGAACAAAAGTACCAAGAGTTGGATTTGTTCCAGTCTCTGCAGAAGCAAAAGTCCGTTCTGGAGAAGGAGCTGATGGATCTGGAGAGAACCTCTGAGAAAGACCCACATCCCGATGAAAAAGCAGAGACAAGTCAACCAGCCAAATCGGAAATTCAAAAATTGGAAAAACAAAACCAAAGCACCATCAAAGAAATAGAGGAATTTCAAGAGAAATTGAGACATCTGGCCAAACTAAAAAACAAAGTTGCTGCAACAAAAACCAATAGAAAAACTGTCTTTGAAGAAAAAAAAAGCTCTCATCTCTAAGCTCCAAGCCTTAAGAGTGGAGCATTACAAAGAAAGGGGACTTTCGCAGGGACACTTTGGAGTTCCTCCAGAAGTCCTTGAAGAGAACAACAAAAAAGAGACAGAATGGATCCAGTCTGAGAGAGAAATAAATGTTACTCTGGAAAAAATGTTCCTGGAAATGGAGAGAGAACAAGCTAAAATGGCTCATCAGGTTTCCTCTCTCCAAACTGATAGAGACTTTGGAGAAAGAAGTCAACAGATCCTGGAGCTTTCTCAATATCATCAGGACTCCAGGCCGATGGCTGAGCATTTAGAAGGGATGGACAAAGTCTCACAGCCAGAAGGAGAACCAACGAATGCTCCTTTGAGACGCCCTCTAAATGCTCCAACAACAACAGCTGCTACAGAATGTATTCCTGCTCCCAAAACAAGTCAGCCTGTGTTGGAGGAACTGTCTAACATAAAAGAAAGGACCGGCAGGTTCCACCAATACAGAGCTGCACTTGCAAACCATCAGGGCGCCGCACCAAGGAGGGTTCCTGGTACCCGGCGAGTCCAGGACCTTCAAAATTACTAATTTAGGCAGTCCTGATGAGAGAAAAAAAAAAAAAAAAAAAAAAAAAAAAAAAAAAAAAAAAA
>BSAI01000123.1:7552854-7574664 GCA_036245035.1 Adrianichthys oophorus
AAAAAAAAAAAAAAAAAAAAAAAAAAAAAAAAAAAAAAAAAAAACTGTAAATATGCATTTCTGTGTGTACTTACGTATGTATAACAAAAATCACAGTTATACAAGTATGTAAATTTCTATGTATACATCTATGTTTTTTATATATATATATATATATATGTATATGTGAAGCTTTTTGTGTGTATGTATGCATTTATGTACATAACAAAATTAAAAAGAAAAAGAGATGACAAAAAAAAGCAAAAATGAGCTTTAATAGATTTAAAAAAAAAAAAACGAGGAAATTGTGTATGTGTGTGTGTATATATTTATGTACATATAACAAATATGTGTTGTGCTGTGCTGTGGTGTGCTGTGTGTGTAATGCAACCACAAAGGGTCACACTCCAGTGACCTTTTGTGCCGGCCCCAAGTCCGGATAAATGCAGAGGGATTGTGTGAGAGTATAACAATTCAACATGCAAATCATAAAAAGAGATGAGTTAAATGCACATCTATATAGACATATATTCATCAGAACCCCCTTTCTGAGTCAGAGCCATCAAGATTCTAATACATGTCTGGTAATGAATAGCTGGAGTCCTGCTCTAGACCAAAGTACCTGGTTGGCAGGACCCTCCCCAATGTCCCTGGAATTTCTTCAGGCCTGCAAACATGCCTCCTCCTGAGGAAACAGAGGCTGAGGACTGTCCATCACCCAAGCTGGAGAATCATGAGGTCAAAGGAACTGCCTGAAGAGCTCAGAGACAGAGTTGTGGCCAGGCACAGATTGGCCAATGTTACAAAAAATATCTGCTGCACTTAAGGTTCCTAAGAGCACAGTGGCATTTCCTTAAATGAAAGATGTTCAGGACGACCAGAACCCTTCCTAGAGCTGGCCGTCTGGCCAAACTGAGCTATCGGGGGAAGGAGAACCTTGTTGAGAGGGGTAAAGTAGAACCCAAGATACCTGTGGCTGAGCTCCTGAGATGCAGTCGGGAGAAAGTTGTAGAACAGGGTTCGTCAACCCGCAGCTATGGAGCCGCATGCAGCTCCTTCATGCTTATGTTGCGGCTCTGCGTGGCTTAGGCAAATCAATTCTAAGTGTCCGATAGAAGTGTAGGTTATTTGTCTCAAAAGGGTGCATCATGTCTTCCTATTAAGTCAAGGGTTTCTAATTCTTTCTTCAGACCTTGTGCTATTTCGGTGATCAGCATTTGTCTTCTTCAGAGATATTTGACAACACTTGACGTGTCAGCAGGCAGTCGGCATGAGCGCAAAGACCAGCAACATGAAACTGCACAAGATCTGAACTAAATATTTTATTTGTATTTTTTAGGTGTTTAATAGTAGTTGGAAATTACAAAATTATTGTGATCTCAAAACATTAAAAAGAAAACTATATATTTATAAAATCAGGGATCTAAATTAAACCAAATGTGGATAAAACGTTTATTTGGAGGGTCATCATCTCTGACACGGGGCTCAAACTCACAACCATGACTTTAGGTGTCTGCCTTCCCTCCCAAATTAGCTCCCTCAAACATCCACCCCAGAATGTGTTCAAACATTTCATTCTGATTTTATTGCGTAGATTTGATCCTCACATTTGCCACAGCAGCTGCTGCATTCAGGGGCTGCATGGAATTGATGCCATCGTAGATTTCCTCACTATCATCTCCATAATTTCTGTGGGAATAATAATAAGTCTGCCTCTTATGACTAAACCATAAATCTCTCATAGTTCCCCTCTGACATGGTACCATGCCCACATAATTGGGCCACCCATTTCTAATGAAAACTATGACTGCCTGCAGCTGTCTGTCCTTTTCTGTGTGCAGTCTTAACTGTCATCCTTTGTGTTGTGGCTGGGACCTGGCTCATGATCAGCTCGGTATGTGCTGCTATATCCTCATGACTGACCTCATTGCCATAATGCTGGTCTGGGCTCCTAGAGAGCACGTCTGCTACTGTTAACGTCTTGCCTGGTGCATATTCTGCTATGGCAATAAAACGCATGAATCTCATCAGTTGCCTCTGGCACCTAATTGGTACACAGTCCAGATCTTTGCTGTTCATTAGAGGTACTAATGGTTTATGATCTGTAACTAACCTAAAATAGTCCAAGCCAAATAAATATTTGTCAAAATGCTCATACACCCACACACTGGCCAAACACTCCTTCTCGATCTGTGCATCTCTCCTTTCAGCATCGCTGAGTCGTCTGGAACAGTAAGCCACAGGTTTCCAGTGATCCCCATGTTGCTGAAGGAGGACACCACCCAGCCCATAGCTACTAGCATCTGCTGATACGAGGGTGGGTCTGCTAGCGTCATAAAAGGCGAGCATTGGAGAAGTAGTCAGAGCAGTCTTTCACTTTCTCGCATTGTGCAGGTCCCCATATCCACTCCACTTGTCCTTTCAATAACTCATACAATGGATGAGCCATAGTTGACAGTTCTGGTACAAACTTGGCTAAATAATTAATCAAACCCCAGGAACCTTTTGAGTTCTGTCACATTTTGTGGTTGTGGAAAGTTCACTATACCGGTTGGTTTGTGTGGGTCTGCTCTCATCGATTATGTGACCAAGGAAACGAGCTTCTCTTTGTTTGAACTTGCACTTCACTCTGTTCAACCTAAGGCCTGCTGCCTCAATGACTTTCAGAACTTTGGCTGGTCATGTTGCTCCTCTGTCTCTGCATGCATTAAGATATCGTCCATAAAGATCTCTACCCCTTCCAGGTTGGCCAGAGTCTCAGCCATTTTTCTCTGAAAGATTTCTGGAGCACTTGTTATGCCAAATGAAAGATGGCAGAATGCGTAGCTCCCAAATGGAGTAATGAAACTGGTCAACATCTTGCTAACTTCCTGCAGCAGGATCTGGTAGAACCCGCTTGCTGCATCCAGCGATGTGAACACTTCTTATTCTGTCAATTTTGGTAGTCTCTCCTCCACCGTGGGCATAGCGTATTTCTCCCGTTTTATTGCCTTATTCATCTTCCTGTGATCTGTACAAATGCAGACCTCTGTTTTATTGGGTTTGAGGACTTGCACCATTGTGGCACACCATTCTGTTGGTTGAGTGACTTTCTCAATTACACCTTCCGTCCGAAGTTCCTTCTTCACCAGTGGCAAGGGTGTCGACCTCGTTGTATACACTGCATATGGGATGACATCATGCAGGGCCATCTTTACTGGTTCGGTTTTTAACAGACCACCAGATCCAAACACATTATTGACTTCCTCAATCCTCTTCACTAGGTCCATTTCCACAGCTTCTCTGCGTCCCAATTAGCAGCTTGCCACTTCTTTCTCCTGACTCTTCTTCATGCACTGCATTCTCTCATCTGGGTCTTCCTACTAGTACTTGGTGTTTCAAATGAAAAGAGACAGTTTGATGGTTGACTGTTCCCCGAAAGGCTTCAATTATTTCATAGAGAAAAAAGGCTCTTTTATAACTTCCGACTGTAAATTTGAGGACGGACTTTTTTTCACTTCAGTTGCAGGGCACTTTTGAAAACCGGCTGATTTATTCCTCCCTGTTCTGTTGGAGACCTCAGCCTGCAAGAAAGATCTTCCCACTCACGGTGCACTTTCAAAGGCGCGCCAAAAAAAAAAAAAAAAAAACTTTCGGGGTGCCATTTTGCTAAGGTCAAAAAAAAAAAAAAAAAAAAAGCAGCAAATTTAAACAGATGCTTATGCTCGCCCACTTCTGCACATGCACACTCATGCATGTGAGCATGCAGGCAATCAATTGGAATGCGTTTGAGTTTCAGGTGTGTTCTTGTTTTCATTCTTTGAACATCTTGATAAAAAAAAAAAAAAAAGAATCATTTCATATAATCATGGTCTTTTTGTTTGAGTTCTTCCTCCAAACAGCACCATGGAAAACTTTCATCTTTGGCCTCATGTGTCGACCCCACTGCAGAGGAGGCTTCATTTTCATGACAAAGAAAGGTGGACGGAACTGAGCAAGAAGGATTTCTTGGAGTTGTAATCACAGGTGAAGGAAGAAAAGGAGGCAGGAGGAAGATGGGAAGAATGAACGACTGCTGGCTTGTTCTGTTTAATTGATTTCTCTTTGTGCTGCATTTATCTTTCAGATGCACATTCATCATTTGTCCGGACCTCTTGGACCACCCTCAGTGGGTTTTCTTTGAAGCCTGCTTTTTAGAAAAAAACTCAACTTAAATGTTGGCGCGTATGCATAAGTGGTCAACAATACCAGTCTGCTACATCGGCAAACTTTACACAGGCACAGAGAAAACTCATCTACAATGATATGTGCAGACTGGTTTGAATCAGACCAGCTGGATTCAAGAAGAGCTTCCTTCAATTTTCCCTAAGGATTTTAGGTTTAATTCCAAAAACTGGGTAACTTTTATCATAGACTTTAGTCTCACCTCAAAGTGTACAAACCAGATCTTTATGGTGCAGTCAACCTCTGGATCGATTACCATCCATCCGTCCATTGCCTAAACTCACTGTACTCTCAAATGTGGTGGGGTACACCCTGGAAAGTTTGCCATTTTGTTGGAGGTCCTAAGATACATTCATAACGACCTCAAAAACCAAGTGGTCACTTCAAACATTATGTCAGGTGCAGGTCATGTGCAAAACTCTTGTCTTAATGCGTAGTTTTACAATAGTTTGTGAACTCCTACGTACAAAACACGTGACCAGTGAATGCGCATTTAAAGTTAAACCTGGTTGAACTTTGACCCATCAGGCACTTGGATTAGGTAGTGACTATGGATAGCATCTTTTTATTCACAAAAATGATGGAGGAGAAATTAATACTTGCGTTCAACATTTGCATAATTATTTGACACCAAGCCTTTTATATATCGGAATAGAGCTGTGAAAGAAAATGCTTTGTGCCTAATGCACCATTTCAACATTAAAAATGTTTAGTTTTTTTATGTATGCATTTTCACCAACAAGCCAAAGCCCAAAAATTGGCAAATTCACAAAGTAAAATCCCCAAAATATTAAATATATCCCCCCAAAAAAAGTATCGTACTTACAAAAATATAATAAAAAGAGGGACATTCAGATTTTTCACAAATCTTTGATTTATGTTAAAAGACAAGATTTAAATGTGCAGGATTCAGCGGCGAGAAAGTGAAGGGAGGACAGGAAAGATAAAAGCATTTGTCAAAATACGAAAAATTTAACTTTGAAATCATGAGCAAATAGAATAAAACAGAATGTCCAGTTTATTTAGTTTTAGCAGCATGATGCCTGTGTCTCCTATAGGCAATTAAAAAAAAAAAAAACCTCAACCAGTTCAAGACCAATTTAAAACACTTTGAATTAAATTTTAAAACAACTGAGAGAAGCTACCAAATCAATAAAGATTCTTGATCCTAAAGGAAAAGCTTTTTATTTTGGATCTTTTCAAAGGTTTTTCCTCTTACAGAATCCTGTGTCTCCCCCTATCTCGTCACATGATTCCATAACAACAGAAGCCTGTTCTCATTCCCACAGTATCTATTCTGCTATTCTTCCTAATCCCCTGGTGTGTCTGAGATATGCTCAGAGTGTATTTTGCTATTGTTCCCTTTGGACCCTCATATTAGAAGCCAACAGCCCATACATCAAAGAAAAGCCTGGAGTCTTTTCAGCAAGTAAATACTGGTAAATCAGAGAAAGGATAGACTTAATTTTTAAAGATTAGAGTTTTTTAAAATTTGATTGTTTGCATGAAGCTTCCTCTTGGTTTGAAGACGATCTGGGATTAGTGAGGCCAGGTGCATATTTACTTTAAATCATTATTTTTTACATTTTAGTCAAAAAAGTAACCCCATAGGGGCAACTTGTATGTTCATACTTACTGACACAAATGTGCAAAATAGGACAATTGTCTTTTTTTTTTTTAACAAATATGGCCACCAAACTGGAGTAAAATGTGGGATTTTTGTTAGCCAAAATCTTGAGATTTATATATTTTTTTTAAATATTAGCAACCCCTTACACTGCATCTCAACAGAACAAAAAATGCGTTTAAGAAACTCTTTGGATGGTTTGTTATTTTGATATGTCTTTATAAATACATTTATCACATTGAAGAAAATACCAGAAAAGTAAAATGTCAAAGCTTAAGGTTGCACTTACCCTGGTCTTTTTGATCAGATCAGTGTTCAATTCCTTGGATAGTCCTGCTTGTTTGGCAGGTGGCAAGGTCATTTGACTCCAGGCCTCGAGGCCTGCCGGTTTTAAAGAAATCCTGCCTCATTTGCTGCTGATTATCTGGATCAGGTGTGTTTATAAGGAGCCAATAAGGAGCTGCCCTCGAGGCCTGGAGTTTGACACTTGTGGAACACTGCAAAGGCAAACAGATTATCCAGGAGACCAGGAGGAGAAAAGGACACATGCTATCTTCGTTTTCAGTATGGTTGGTAGGTTTAGGTTAAAGAAAAGGCTTTTTGAAATAAAACAAAACATTTTTTTCCAATTTTTTTCTGATTAATTTTCCTGAGTTTTTTTTTTAAATCTGGTCATCTACCTGTACCTGTGGAGGGGTTCTGCATGATACCCCTCACATCCATTTGGCTGCAGGAACCCGAACTGTTTCCTGGTTTTGCAATTGTTCTGTAGCTCCTTCAGGTCCCCTCCTCCCAGTATTAAGGTGTAAAGGCATCTGGAATCTGCCCTTTTGGGGAGGGGTACTGTGACGCTACATACACACTATGAATTTGATATTCATTCAATACATTTTTGAAAAGTTTTTTAGCCTATGCCGTTTACACTGGATAAGCAGGTAGGGGCTTCTTCTTCTTTGTCATTTTCTACATTATTTTTTACTGTTTACAAGTCCGCCACCTACAAATGTAAGACTCACGATCCAAAATATCTACATGGAGCAAATCTTGCTCCAGGCTTTTTCTTTTACTTGATGTCATACAATTCTATTCAGGCACAAATTATTATTATTTTCTACTCCATGATCAATTTTTAAACCGTGGCACTTCCAGGAATGAAATGGTACGCCATCTATACATCCCTACCATATCCGAGTCCCTGATTGTTCATAGTTCGACCTTCTAAGTGCGTTCAGCGTCCATAAATTTTGTGCATAGAGCGTAAAAACTGGTGAATGTGAGAGAAGCCTGAAACACCGCAAGTAAACACTGAGGTCATTTGATTTGTCGCCTTTCTTTTCCTCCATGGTTTTTGTAATGTTTAAGCCTCTATCACAATGTTTTGTCTCCGACACAGTGAGTCTTGACACCAACCAGCTCCTGACACCAACATCTGAAGAAAACAGATGTCGGATTCTAATCTTTAAGAGATATCTGAATGTTTTTGGATACTACATGGTGAATATATCACTGATTTAGTGACTGAATGAATTCATTAATGATTAAACAGTTCCTTTGCATCTTAAACTGGCTTAAATTAGCAATTCGTATTTATTGTTTAACATTGTTAAGATTCAAAGTCCTGCTGTAGTTGTATTTAAATATAGTGGCTTTCATTCACAATAGTGATTTGTCGCATTATACAAGCTTTGGGAGGCAAACATGCTCTGCAGGTTGCGCAACCACTACAAATGAGTGCCTCATTTTACACCACTTCAAAAAAGTCCAAAGTACTTTTTTAAACTTGGATAAGTACAGACCATTAGAAAGCTTTTTATTTGCCTTTTTTTTTTGTCTTCAGGGAATTTTTTCATCAAACTAAAGTCTCCTTTCCGGCCTTATTTGACTTCTTATCAGTTTCAGAGAAACCCTCCCCTCAGAGAGCCTTGTTTTTCTTTTTTTTTTCTTTAATTCTTTATTCATCTGTTTATATTTTAATACAAATGGACTCGGTAGATGTTGTCTAAATTCAGGTTACACATGTTCCTGTCTCTGGGTATTGTGGTTACTCATCACTTGTATTGATGAGAATGTTGGGGGGGTTCAGCTTGAGGTCGCCTTCACAGTAAACAGAAGTGACTTTTTAAAAAGCTAATGTCCAACCAGACACGCTTTGCTTTTTATTTAGTCCTCGTATGCTGCATTTGAAAGCAACTTTTGTGTAACGCGTGTTCGAAATGAGGAACTGCACTCTGACAGATGGACCAGCCTCTTTCATAAACCATGATCTTAGAAATGTTACTTTCATTTATGGATGCACGTGTGTTCTCTGCCTCCAGATTGAGCTCTTAATCCAACCTTTGCTGATTCATCAGGTGAAATGGGAATTGGTCCCCGGATGGCGGACATAACATCCTGCTCTGAGGTTGGATTGCTCTCTGTTGAGTGATAATAACGTATAATTGACTCCACAAAACAGCAGAGTTTAGCTGGGCTATTACACCGGGTAAACACACATAAACAGAAAGTGGATGACTAATTTTTGTTTACTTACTTTACAGTGGTCAGGGAGGGAATAAAAAGGAGGAAGGTGATAACTCGCAACCGGAAACTGACACATCCCCTTCAGGCGTATCTCTGCTCAACTGCTCTCCAGAGTGAATCCCCTCCCTCACACACACACACACAATCACTTCTTATTTTAGTTTGTGTATATGTGAACAAAAAGGATGACATATGTTCCAGAATGTGTAATTTCAACCATGAAACACTGATGAATGGTCCACATCCACTGTTGCGAGTGGTGACACATAGCGGTTCTTTTGGCTCCGGAAATGCACTCTCATTTCATCAAATGAAGACGGATCGCTGACATTGTGTTCTTCTATTTCAAAACTCCAATCACTTCAGAGCGCTACAGGCGAGGAAAAACGGGAGAAAATCCGGCCCCGCTTCATCTGGAGAATCACACACATACGTAGGAAACGTTCTGCTCACAGGCTGAAATCATCTTTTATTGGTTTTAAAAAGTATTTTGTCTTTAATAATTATTTTATCGACCTAAAAACATTTAAGATGTTTCTTGTGAAAAAGGTGGCATTTTTTCCGTTCACGCCTCCGGGTTTGGAACAAGAAGATCTCAGGGTGGTGAAGAAAGGATGGCTATTAGATTGACACGTTTACACTGCAGCATGGTTATCCGGTAAACCACAAAGTGGAATGGATCCGAGACATACATGCTGTAGAAAAAAAAACCACAAGAAAAAGTTTGAAAAATGTCTCACTTGTAAATATCCTGTCATCACAATGTTAACTTCTCAATATTTGACTATCAGAAAGCTAGACCAGTCCATTTTTTTTTTTTTAAGGTCACTAATTGTCTAGGTCAGGGGTGACCTAACTTTTTTGACATGTGAGCTACTTTTGAATGACATGCTGTAAGAGATCTATACCATTTTTCTTTTCAATTTAAGAGGTGTAAAATGATCGCGTTAATCGCAATTTACTAATTACAGACAAATTAGCTCTCTCGTTTTTGTTTTTATGACACTTTTTATTCATTCATTTTCTAAACCGTTTTATCCCTTTCGGGGTCATGGGGTTGCCGGAGCCTAACCCGGCCACTCATGGGCGAAGGCAGGGGACACCCCTGGACTGGTCACCAGTCTGTCGCAGGGGCCACAATCACACACCCACACACACACCTAAGGACAATTTAGAGTGACCAATTAACCTATGAAGCATGTTTTTGGATGGTGGGAGGAAGCCGGAGTTGTTCAAGCTGTTTCATCATGTCGAAGTCAAATCAAGCTGTGGACCTCTACATGCCTAATGACCACATGTTGCTTTACCAGTACCCTGACCTCTGCCTGTCCATCGTTTTGTGTCTTTTGGTGATCCTGATGTCGACCTGTCCATATCGTCTGTTGTCTCGCAAAGTCCCTGACTTAAAGTTATGTCTCACAGATCAACCACTACAAGACGACAATCCCTTTCGGACTACAATTCCCTTCTTCTTCTTCTTCCTGCCTCACCAGCACCACCTTGTCCTCATGTCCACAGAGAAGTCCTACCAGCCTGTCTCTTGAGGCCTTTTAATAAAGCCATTTGACTTTGTCATCTTTGGTGATCGTTGAGCTCTATCTTGTCGAATTCTATCTGCCATGCTCTCTTCACCTTCAGTTGGTTGAAAATAACGTCATGTTACCAATACTATGCCTTTGAATATAAGTTTGACAAATTAATGTGTATTTTGTCATGTCCTTTTGACGTCAAATCAAATTGTAAATTGTAATAGTGTCTTGATTCATCCCTGCCTCGTCCAGTGCTCTTGTTGCCAGTTAGTGGTCAGTTCTCCACAGGTTTCAATGTACCTGTTCTTTAGCCTGTTTCTGCCACATCTCCACCCAGGCACTTGACCTTTGGTTTCATCTTTCACCCTGCATTACTTCTGCCTCAGTCATCCTTGCCTATCGTGCCTTTGACCCACACCATAGTCTCCGGTTTTGATCTCTACCTGGATTCTTCTGCTGTCGATGGTGAGAATGTTCACGTACTAGATGGCAAGAGGCAGTACTTCATCTAGAGTCATTGCCTTTTGGGGTCCACCTTTGCATTTTCAAACCTAACAAATGCAATCAATTTAAAAGTGTGGCAGCAGTACAGCCCCCAAACATAGTCATTTAATGTATTATTAATAATGATTATTTCATTTTCCCAGAACACAACAGTAAATTATGCAACATTCTTGCCTTTGGTGAAAATGAAAGGGGACAGGAAGTAGGAACGGATTATCTCTGCCCCATTTAACTAAATCATGAAACGAATGAACTAATTGAACCAAATATATCTATTTGTAATACAAGATACAAAAGCTGGCAAAAGACATAAATGAAATGGTTGACACCCTCAGAACCTTCTTGTCTTTTAAAATAACCCCATATACAACATCCTTAAAGTTCATATTGTCTGAGCATTTGTTTTTTGTTTTTTTCAGTTTTTTTATGTAATAATTGAATTGTACTCCTTTTTTGATTTCTTAAGATTATTTCATTCATGAATTATGCATTTATTATCTTTTCATGAACTACAAGGTCTTTAAATTTGAACGTTTTCAATTTTATAAATAGTGGTGTAGATGGGTCCCCATGGTTACTTCCTGTGATTATTCGCATTGCTCTTTTCTGTTGTATACATATAGAGTTTATAGATTTCTTATTTGTTTTTACCCAAATTTCCATACAATAAATAAAATTTGGAATTATTAATGAGTTATTTATGAGGGATACTGATTTTTTATCTAAAGATTGCTTGAGCTTATTCAAGAAAGCTGATGTTTTGCAATCTTTTTTGAATGTAGTTGATACGTGATTTCCACTATATTTTTTCATTCATAACTTCTAAAAACTTTGCTTCCTGTAATTTCAAACACGATTTTAGTTTTTATTTTGTGACTGCTGAATATCATGAAATATGTTTTTCACAGTGTATTAATAGTTTGGATCGACTCTTTAATTTGTTTTATGTCATCACCCACATGGTAAAACGTAGTGTCATCAGCAAACAAGATTCATTTTAACAATTTGGATACACATGTAAAATCATTGATGTAAAGGTTGAACAGTTTTGGACCCAGAACCGACCCTTGTCATACCCCACGTTATGGCACTTATAGTGGAATTATTGTCTTTTATTTGTACAAACTGTTTTCTATCCGGCTGCACGGTGGCGCAGTGGTTAGCGCTCCTGCCTCACAGCAAGACGGTTCCCGGTTCAAGTCCTGGCTGGAGGACCTTTCTGTGTGGAGTTTGCATGTTCTCCCCGTGCATGCGTGGGTTTTCTCCGGGTACTCCGGCTTCCTCCCACCGTCCAAAAACATGCTTCATAGGTTAATTGGTTACTCTAAATTGTCCCTAGGTGTGAATGTGAGTGTGTATGGGTGTGTGTTTGTGGCCCCTGTGACAGACTGGCGACCAGTCCAGGGGTGTCCCCTGCCTTCGCCCATGAGTAGCCGGGTTAGGCTCCGGCAACCCCGTGACCCCGAAAGGGATAAAGCGGATTGGAAAATGAATGAATGAATGTTTTCTATCCATTCCTTTTAGGGTGGCTCCTCTGATGCCATCTAAACTCGTTCTTTTCAGTAAAAGATTGCGGTTTTTCGGTGTCAAATGCTTTTTTGAGGTTAGTAAAAAGGTTGACGAGATGGCTTTTTCTGACTGCTGTGGATATTTCTTCCCTTAAACCATCAGGAAAATTGCTGTGGAGTGATTTGCACTGAACCCATATTGACAAACATTAAAAACTGCTGGATTAATGAATTGCATTTGCATACATTAAAAACTGGTTTTGCCAACTCATGGCTCTATTCACTTATCCATAAATAAATAAATAAAGGTCAGACAACTTTCAGGTTAATTATCTTGCATTTGTGTCTTGATGTGCTGCACGATCCCCCCCCACTGCTGCCCCTAAGACTACTGTCTACTCACTGGCTTGAGACACAGCTGCGCGTGCTCTGCATCTAGTTCAGTGTGTCTTCAGCACGGGGACATCTGGATACGGAACAACGCATGACAACTGCCAGCACTGGCTCCACATAGCCTCAGGTGAGCCGCAGGAACAGTTGCTATTCAGAGGGGTTTGTTTTTGCTGGATTCACTCTTTATTTACTTAAATGCCCCGTGGCTTTCTTTTAAAAGTCTGTGCTTTCTTCCTCTTCTCCTTTGTTTTTTCTTCACTTCTTTCTCATTTGCTTCTTTGAACCCCAGGCCACTATGTATAAAATAAATCCTGTTTATCATTATTTATTTTTCAAACCTTAATTCATGAAGGTTAGCATGGCTACTCTAAAGTTCAGTTCATTAATTTTATTTATTTTTTACATTGCGAATTACAAAAACAAAAAAAATATAGAGAGATTAATGTCCCACTCCAATCATCTTTTGATCTACTTTTATTTTTTCCAGTGTTTTTTTTTTTTTTTTTCTAATTAGGATTATCTATTTTTTTTTCCTAAATACAAGAAACACTATTTCCTTTTTTAGGACAAAGTTTCTTCTTCTCTTCTTGTGATTTGAGGATGGAACTGTTGGCACGGAGTAAGCCTGGCCCCATTCACCATCATCCATCTGTTTACACTCTCTCCCGCTACCTTACAGCCCCTCATACCGCCAACCTGACATCACCGGTGCAACAAAAATAGAGCTATACAGCACCCTTTTCAGCCAGATCCCAGCTGAAGCGAGGAAGGCAAAGATGTACATGGATCTATTTGATGCATTGGAAACCCAGCCGATGGTAAATTCTATATCAGTACTACAAACTATTTACATTAGCAGTTTTATGTCTGCTTCTGATTCATGATTTGAATAAAGAAACACTCAAAAATGCAATTTTAAGCTTAAATTTTCCTTATACAAGTCCTCCATCATCAGAAAAATGCCACCAGAACATGTCAAAAATACCAAAAATGGGTGTCTAAGCTCTTGTTAAAACTGCGCCTGCATTGAGAACAAATTTAAGCTAAAACTTGTGACTAGTTAAAGTCGTAAACTTGTACAAAAGGAAGCAAATTAGCAGACAATTTAACTGCAAAACACATAAAATAAAAAAAATTAAAAAAACTGTGATGACTTTGTTTGTTCCTGAACTTTTGAATGCAACAATCACTGGAGTGAGCATAAACACACTTGGTTTTGTTTTCAAAGCACACATCTTTGAATAAATTCTCCATTTGAAAAGCCTTTCGCGTGTAAGACGTGTGCTGCGGGGGAAGTAAAATTGATTGATCGAGGCACCGAAACGTGTAGATTCATATTTCCTGTTTGACAGTATTTTCCAGAGCACTGGAAGTAGAAGAAAAGTGACAGCAGAAATAAAAACTAAGACATGTCTTTCTGTCTCTGATGTATGCAGCAGCGTGAGAGTGACAAACGCCATGCACGAATGCGGCTTTTTGATTTGCGTGCATTCTCAAATACAAACGTGCTTTAGGCCTCAGAGTGTTGCATTCCATGAAGCCTAGCTTGTTTTCAGGTCTGTTCATAGGAAACAAGCAGGTGCGTGAAGTCCCGGAATCTCCACTTTCACCGAATCCCAGAGCGGCGCCTGTTGTACATGTGATCCCTTTTGTAGAGCCGCATAAAAGAGGGAAAGCACAACAGTTTGGAGAAAGTCGTGTTATGTTACAAGACGGTACAAAAGGGTGGCAAAAAAAAAAAAAAAAATCCCCCGCAGAGCTTTTCAGAATGGCATGCTGTCAAAAGTGAGGAGTTTTGGAGAAGGTCGCCGGCGGTCACTTGCAGAGTGCTTATCGGCGATCTTGAGGGTCTGTCATCCAGCTGGACAGACAGGAGACCCCTTTGACAGCGCTTGTGTCACTCCTGAGGCATGCCTTCATGCATGCCTCTCTCTTCCGTCATCGCAGACGCCCTTGCAACATTTCCTCCCCTCCGCGGATTCTTCCCACTCTCTTCTGCAACTCTACCTGTCTGATTTCATCCTTAGTGCATGTGGCGGACACCCTCTTGAACTTGAATTCAGCTCAACTTTGATCAGACGCCGCCATTGTCTGCCCTCCGAGACGCAGTCTGGAATTGCCTCCTGAAATGCCCCCACTCTGGTAAATTGAGATGTGAGCCCCCTCTGTGCTCCGGCAAACACTGGGGGCTTTTGTGTCTCATACGTGGGGGTATGTGCGCTGCCACCAAAAGAAGCATGGCTTACTAGCCTGCACACTAATGCAGATGGAGGCCCTGTAATGGTCGGAGTCATTCTCCCACAGATTTCAGCAGCCACATTCTATATGGCGAACACCGACGGGGGGTCAGAAGATCTCTTGGGCTGATTCCGCTGGCACAAAGAGCAGCCATATCTCATTCCCCAGTGCTCCACAAGTATCACTGTTCATGCAGTGACAGAGACACCCACGCCAACTCTTGGAGGCCAATTAAATTAATGAATGGATCATTTTGATCCATGACCAGCAACCCCCCCCTCCCAACAAACACACACACACACGCTTTGACTCTTGTCAACAAAAGCCTAATTATATTTCTTTCAAAAACGGCTGTGAAAATGTTGACAATCCTCCTCTCGTTCAATTTTTAAGCTGCAAAGTGACATTTCGAAGAACGGGATGAAATAAAACATTTGATTAAAAGAATGAGGCAAAGTGGGAACAGAAAAAGCTATGAGTGCTTCAAAATGAGTACTTGGCTTTGCGTGGAGTTGAAGTGCTTGGAAAAACAGTCGAAGTGAAAGCATCAGCAGAGCACAAAGAGAAGGCTTCTTTCCAAATTATATCCCAGCAGTCATTCTGAGAGGAGCCTTTAAAAAAAAAACAAAATAAAATAATAAGCAAAAAATATTAAACCAAAAAAATATGTTAAGGAGTAAATAGGTAAATCTATAAAAGCATCAAACTGCAACAGGAAGATCCACTCCGATCATCTTTTGATCTCTTTTTAAAGCGTTTCCAGTGCTCCTTTCATTATGTTTATGCCGTTTTTAACCAAAATAAAAAAAAATAAAAAAAACGTGTATTTTTGTCTGTACATTTTTGGCCATAGTTTCTGCAGAGTTGCAGTAGTTCATTAAAAATTTGCCTCTGATCTGTGGGCGGGACTATTGGTGCGGAGCAACCCGGCCCCCCTTCCCCTTGACGAGCTTGCGGCCCATCCAGCGCAACTTTCATGTCCCAAATACGCCCCTTTCTAGAGGAATTTTTTCATCTGCTCCTGATTCACATCGATTTGAATCAAGGAATACTCAGAAATAGAATTTTAAGCTCAGTTTTCTTCATATCATCATCAGAAAAATGCCACAAAAAAAACAAAATTTTTATGTGGGTCTTTAGATATCAGTTGTTTTAGACGTTTGGATCAATGGCCAATATATGACATTTCTGTTATTGTCACAATACCAACAGTCAAGTCATCTAAAAATGTCATAAGCTCGGAAGGCAATTTGGACATATTGGGAGTAAATAAACCATATTTCCTGAGCATATGCCAACACATGCAGATTGTTGTTGTGTAGTTACTTGTGAAAGATCAGCAGTCCACGCCGTTTTGCTGAGGTAGAGAAATTAAAAAATACCCCAAGCGGAAGCCAGGAAAGATTTGCTAAACACCCATCTGGAGTTTTTTTTTTTTTTTTTTTTTGTAGGTCCAAAAAAACGGATGGATGGTTTACCTTTGGAAGCGCTCATCCGGTGATGATTGACACTGTTTGCAGGCTCCTCGTGAAAAAAGGTGGCATGTTGGGTAAAAGTTGGAGCATCATCGAGTACAGATTGACAGAAAATGGAGGTTTTTCCAAAGTCAAAGTGCCGCATCACTTGAAATCTCAACTCATGTCAGTTTGTGCTGAATTGACGCTTGCTGCCTGTCGTCAAGAGGAAATAAAAACATTTATGACTTGATAAGCAGACGTTAAGGTCGTAGTTAAGGGCAACAATGACAAAGAAAGACTTCACATGTTGACCCGGGTGATTACAATTAAACTGATGATTCATATTCATTACCTCAGCTGCCGGTTAATCAAGCGATTTATTTACTTTGATTAGGCTTCAGAACTAATTATTTTGCCCTGTTGTTCAGCCAAACAATCATTTAATTAGGTTTCTTCCCCATGAAGGCACAATTAAGATCATCGTGGCATTTTCATTGCCAGATTAGATCATTTTAATGTCTTAAGGGGTTTAAACAAGACATTAAAACTTGTCTAGGGTAGAATTATCTATTGCTGATGATGGTTGAATAAAAGATGTTTTAAAAACGGACACGAATGATGGGGATACACCGCCCACAGTCAGGTACCAGGACGTGTTTATGAGAACCGGTGACCTGCTTGTTTCCAAAATTATGAGTCAAGACTGAAAAAAAAATGGTTTCATGTCAAATTATTAAAACCTAAAACAGCAAATATTCACTCAGATGGGAGGCTGTTGTCTGCTCTACTCTAATGAATGCCAATCAACTTGTGGGCTAACAATGCCTTTTGGCTAAAACCCTGTTTTTGCTGCCAGCTAGGTGTGCATGAGGTAAAATGTTTGATTTTTTTCTCATTACAATGTTTTCTTTTATCAAATGTGGGGTGACTTTTTATCCCAAACGTAAGAAATTAACCCTGAAAGATGTAGTAACCCTTGAAAAACATGTGTTATTAGAACCACAGTTTTTTTTTTTGTTTGTTTGTTTGTTTTTACAGAGAAAGTGTAAGATTGAAAGTGTGATGCTACATTCACACCGGCCTCAGCGTTCAAGTGACCACTTTTATGAAAAGAATACATAAATGCGTGTGTTCAAATTTCTCATCTTCACGCTGCTACGTGAGTTTTTTAAGCCTGTTTTTGGGATCTATGTACAAAACATGTGTCCGTAAAATTGAAGCATTAAAAAATGAAAATTAGAAACAGGTTCTTTCCACACATAGGTGTGTCCACTTTGATTTAAGAGCTTTATGGCATTTGAGATAAAAGATGTAGAGTACCGGTTAGTTTTCCTTGCTAGAGCAAGAACACGGCAACCTGAAGGCATTACTAAAAAACTGGATGACAGGACATGCTTATGTGTTACGGTAATGCTTTTTACTTTTTGCAGCAGTTGTAGCTCCCACAGAGAATTTAGATTTTGTTGTTGCTTGCTGTGACTTTAGAACATACCTTGACGATGTTATTGAGAGAATTTTTACTGTTACTGTAGGAGCATTTACGGTAATAACTGGGAGCTGGATGCCAGTAACTACTGTATTTCATTTTACCGTGAAACAACTGGAAAATGCTATACCTCCAGCTGCCAGTAAGTTACTGTCAAATCAACGGCACATATTTTACAGGATGACTTTCTAAAAAAGAAAAAAATGATTCTAACTTTCTGCAGGAGCAAAATCCATCATTCATTGTTACTTGCTTTTCTTGTTTCAGTTCGATACATATGGATAATTTGATGTAATGTTTTGGAAGCAAACATTTCTACCAGTATTGCTTATGGTCATTTACATAGAAAATTTGATTTAAAAACAAGTAGAAAAGTAGTAGTAGTTTAAAAAAAATCCACATGGGTAACAGACTTTATCTTGGAGTTTAATAACAAATGCAAATTGTAAGAGAGCCACCAACAAAAGTAATATTTTGTCTTAGAAGGGTAAAATAACTTGATGTTAAAGGAAACATTTTTATACCCTTTTCAGGTTTTCTCCTTCTTTGAACAAATCTATGGTCATTAATAAGCTGGGATGGACAAAGCAGTGCTTTACAAAGCTCCATGTTTATTTATTGAGTTGCTGGTTCCACTGCAATGAATTTTCTGCTTTTTTGTGTCTCTGATTTAGTTATAAGTTAGATAAGTTTTTTAAGTTTAGGACTTATCTCATACTTCTATGCATTAATTAGATGCTATTTTAGTAAAGTGCTTTGATTGTTTTTTTTTTTTTAAAAGACATCATCAGCATAAAGAGACTAAAACTCTCAAAACTGATACTCTCACCTCATTACTTGAAGAGCATTTTGGATGATTCACTCTTGAGCTAATGAAGGACTCAGATGAAACCATCCTTGTTTTGCTGCAAAGATATTATAAGCGTATGTAGGAAAAGTGTCTAGAGTGTTTGGGTTACTCTCAAGCCTCCACTTTCCGTCCCTCTGAAACCATCCAGAAAGTGCCAAAATGTTGCAGTTCTTCAAAAGGCCACTGGAGGCTGGTTTCAGAAGAGAGCAATTTTCCATTACCCCATTTAAAAACAAAATGCTAAAATGCATGTTTATATTTATCATTTTATTTTCATGTGGAGGGATAAGGCTCATATCAGTCATTTTTATCTTATTTATGGTTGTTTTATTTATTGAGAATTGGATAGTCATAAACACACAGACATGCCCGTCCTACATCAGGCTTTTCTTTTTCAGAATGAAGAAGAGAAGAATTTTTCAGTGTGTCTGTCGTTTTGTGGCTGAAAAGTCTGAAGTCTTCTGGACTTACAAGTATTTTTGAACAAGTTAATTGTTGTATAGATCAGTTTTTTTAATAGTTTTAGAGGAACTGTAATAAACAAAAGGCTTGAGAAAAATGGCTGAACATAAAGGCATTTATTTTAGTTTCTAATTTGAATATTTAAACTTTCAACTCACGTGCTACATTTCAAAATTACTACTAAATTGTACACATTTTTTTAAATATCACATTTTGTAATGCCTTTTTACATTTTTCTCATTCAAATTTAATTTAAATATTTATTTGTACTGACTCATTGCTTGCTTTGGTTGTTTACACTTTTTTCCATCGATAGATTCAAAAAGAGTCAGTTATTCACAGGATATGTACGTTATTGGAAGAATGGATTGACTGGACTTTTGTTGATTTTAAAGATCTGCACATTTCCTCCAAAATCTGCACATTTCCTCTCAGTGAGCAGGTGAGTGGCAGCTGCTCTGATGACTGATGCGAGGCTCAGTGAAGCAGAGAGATTGTGTGTTAGCTTCCATTCTATCTCAATGAGGAATCTCTTCGTCTTTGCATTTGTCCCCTCATGTCTGCACACTCCAGTCCTCTTCATAAACCCCCACTCTGCTGATATATTGAATAAGGTCATTTAGGATCTTTTTTTTTTTTTTAGTTCATTTAGAAGCAATACCTACATAATTTGTGATTCTAAATTCAATCTGAATAAAAGTGCAGGTCAGATTCAGTCAAAATAAAAAGCAGGCCAAACTTATTAAACCCAACCTGATTAAGTTGTGGTTCAAAGAACAGAGTGGCCAAGCTTTACAGTGGAGGTAAAACATGTACATTAGGAGCAGCAGGTGAAACAATTCAAAATAATCATCAAAACATAAACAAATGGGAGTGAAAAAACAGAAAATTAACTACGCTACTCACCCACGCCACTCCGTTAACCAATTTTTATCCACCCTCATTGCCTGGTCAGAGCTGCTTCAGACCCTTCGCTCTCCCATTTGCCACCACCATCCTGGTCAGAGCTGCAAGTGACAAATTGATGGAAAAAAAAAAACTTGTTTTCAAAAAAATGTGTTATTGTGTTGTTTTTATCGCCATAGCAACCATTTTATGTTTTGGTTGCCTGGGGAAGATGAACAGATTCGTGTTAAGAGACACAGTAAAAAATACGCTATTGGAAATACCAGCCAACTAAGGTTCTTTTTTTTTGCTAACCACGCCCACATTCCTAAGCTGTTCCTATCATTCGTCCTATCATTTCGTCCTGTTTGAGCTTGAGATTCATGCATTCAATTTTCAAAATATTTTGTTAAAAAAATGTGCGAATAACAGGAGAATACCACTTTTGTGAGCTTGTCCCGCTAACGCCCCTTTCAAAATCTACAACTTCTAATTCCAGCATGTTTTTTCCCAACTAACTTCCGAATGATGCCCAAGAGTTATGAGGTGATGGGTTGAAATCCCTAGGAGAAGTTTTTCATTTGTAGCAGATACTAAAGGTGTTCTTTTTTTTCTTTTCAAGAAAGCCCCTTCCTAAGTTCAAAGGTCAACAAACTTTGGTTGTGGTTTTAGACTTATCTGTGTGCCATGTCAAATAAATGTAATGAACATTTAATAATTGCCACAAATCATACAAAAAATTGCTGCCAAGCCTTAAGTCCTGTTGCCATCCCATTATAATATATATATATATACAGAGAGAGAGAGAGAGAGAGAGAGAGAGAGAGAGAGAGAGAGAGAGAGAGAGAGTCATTAAGAGATTTCAACCTTGTTCATTTTTCCATTGTTTTACTGCTGTGACGTCATCATTCTTCTTTTTTTTTTTGTCAGAAATTATCACCATACTACTAAGTGTGTGCAAATTTTGGTGATTTTCTTGAGTGGGCCTCTGTGGCGGGGATGACTTTTCACTTAAGCATACAGTAAGAATGAATACTTGCCAAAACAATATGGCCGTTGCAGTCCAGGACTGCTGGGGGCCATGATTATATTATTAAAATATTTAAAACCTTCATTTTCAGAAGGTGTACTTTTAATCAAGGTTTCTACATTGACTCAATGTATGATTTTTTTTAAACCTAATTGAAATTTTATATATATACTAACATTGTATCCCATCAAATAGCTGTTTATTTTGCATGAAATCCATCTTTCGCTTCCCAACCTGTACCAATTAAACCCACTTTTAGCAAAAAGCGTGCCAAAAGCAGATCATTACAGATGTATGTGGCTACTATCCATAAAAGATGAAATTAAATATAATTATTTCATTGTCAAACCACAAGCCAACTATTTGTTGGCTTCCTGTGAGAGAGTGTAACTAAAGTGTCACATGCCTAACATTTCTATGTTTTTTCGACTGAATCAAACTGTGGATTTTTGATAAAAGCGCTAGATAATCATATCAAGTCAAAGGAAATATATTATTCACAATTGTATTTTTCTGAAATCTTTATTGGTCTCTTGAAATCAGCCTGACTTCTCCTCCTGTACATGTACGTTGGATTATATTGGAAGTTCTCCATCCTGTCCCCGCCGAAAAAATTTTTAAGGTTGCATACTGTTTAGGCAACAAATATCCTGCTTGGCCAAAGAAGCAATGCTGGTTAGAATGAGACAAGCTTTCACATTTTCAGGTTTAAAAAAAAAACAGTTTTATTTCATTTCACTGGTGGAACTGGAAGCTGGAACATTTCACTCTACTTTTGCACATTGATCTGTCAGTGAAGGCTGTCACAAACACCAGGCTCTCATTCAGACACTGTTTTTTTTTTTTTATTCCCGAGCATATGCTGCTAATGAACACATCCAAGTCCCAGAAGAGCAGCAACAGTCCCAGATGGGAAAGAGGCGTACCAATTAAAAAGAACAGTTGAAAAAAATCATTTAGTTTGCATGATAGAATTAAACTCTAGAATTCTGGCCACTGGTCTGATGCTGCCTGCAGTTCACTCAGCACAGGCAGGTAAGCCTATTCTTCCACTTTTGGGTTAGAATCCCATATTAAGCTTCCCCTATATATATATATATATACATACATATACATACATATATATATACATACATATA
>BSAI01000123.1:7589775-7631722 GCA_036245035.1 Adrianichthys oophorus
TCCCGGATAAGCGGAAGAAAATGGATGGATGGATGGATGGATGGAATAGAGAATATTGAAAAACCACATGCTAGTAATTATCTTTTGAGCAGGTGAGTTAAGACCTATATCCAAAGTCGACACACTGACAAATCCACAATACCAATTACTGTAGAGAAGCTCTGTTTTAAAGTGCGTCAATACTTGGTTCTTCCTGCTTAACAAAAACAGCTTCCATTCTTCTGGTTTAATGGTTTTTGGAGTGTCTCCATTGGACTTTTGGTTCATTCCTTCTGTTATGCAAATATGAGATCCTCTGCTGGTGACAATAACAACTGAATTCCAAAGCTTGTTCTAAATCATTACAAAAACGTTTGCCAGAGTTGGGCCAAACTGAACCTATCTGTTCTTTTGGTATACTCAGTGTGTTGGGGCACACTTGCACCTGATGCATCAAGCTTTGCAAACAAGATTAGGTGGGATATTACAATAACCTACTTGGTGTCAGCTACTCAATCCTGAAAACCCATTCCATGAGACTCCCACCGCCATATCAATGCCAACTGATCTTTTCTGCTAAAGTAATGTAAGCTCTTACAAAAACAGGGATTTTTTTGGCTGCAAAAGTGGACACAACACACTCTGCAGACAGCTACTTAGGTGCTTTGGTCTGAGAAGGCAACCCTGTGGGTTTTGGCTGAAAGAATGCAATCTGGCATTTGATCAATCCCAGATGGGTCTCCTTCAATGAGAGGAGAGTTGTGCAAAAAGAACCAAGATCCCCGATGACCCCAGGAGTTTCACACTAGATGCTTTTCAGCATCCCTTTCATCTAAGGCTGCATCTCACTGAGTCATAATCAACTGTGACTGAGGGCACACATTTGCAAGAAAGTACTTAGCAACAGCTTTCACTTAGAATCAAACATAATAGGTATTGAGCAAATGACAAGTTTATGTGAAGTTTGTGATGATGTTCTTCAGTTACACTTTGAACTTAACATTTCTACACATGGGTTCTCATTTTAGTCACCAATCATTAAAAATGGAGTTTCATGGTGTCATTGACCCCATACAAAGTACCTCACATGTCCTGCTTTATTTTACTAAAATAAATTGAGACACATTTGTTATTTTAAGGGAGTTATGGTAGTAGGTAGTGGCTTTTATAAATCGATTGGAAGTTAGTTTATGTTTAATCCAGGCCTCGAGGACCAGCCTCCTGCTGGTTTTCCAGAGATATTGCTATATCTGCTGCTGATTACCTGGGACAGGTGTGTTTAGCCAATTAGGGGCTTCAATGGCAGGTTGGCTGGAAAGTGTGTAGAAAACCGTTCCTTGAGGCCTGGATTTGGACACCCCTGCTTTATACTCTTCTTTTTAGAGAGACAAGAACATTTTCCTGCATTTCTCTCTTGTTTATTAAACTCTCAACGTTCAACCCTTGCAGAAGTAGAAGTCCAGTCTTATAGAATGAGCCAAAGAAAAACAAAAATCAATGAACAATGAGGTAAAATGCGGTGCAGTGAGGGAACAATGAACAACAAAATGACTATGACGCAGTTAGAGTGCAGCTTACCTAGCAGTTACCAGGTAAACTAAGTTAGATTCATTTTTAAACTGGTTTCAAACAGGAAGTCAAGGCATTTCTTCCATTTTGTCATATTTTCTGTTTTACATTCTTTGTTTTCATTGACCGCTTTACTTTTTAATTTGGGTCATTTGTGTTTTTAGTTTTATATATATATAAATTTATGAATTACTTTAGGGGGCAGTTTTTAAAATGTACTGTTTTTTTTATGTTTTTACAATTTCTATTTTCAGTATTTAGCTTAATAGTTGGGTAAATCAAGGAAATTCTGCAGTGGTTGAGTTAGATGATTTGGTGAGTTTATAAATTGTGTCTTACAGCTCCTTGACACAGAAAAAAGTAGAGAAAAAAAACATCAAATCTGTGTTTGCGGCTATGACACTTGTTTTAAAACTCTTTAGTTGAAATTCTCAGAGCTGAGCAGCAGACTTTTTGTGCACAAAAAGAAAAACTTTTATCGCCTTCACTTCAGGTTCTTGAGTTCAGCAATGTCAGGCATTTCAAAGTAGGTTCAGATAAGTCTTTGTAGCATGAAAATGAATAAAAAAGCCAACAAATGTCAATATTTATTGCATGGGATTATTCCAATGAACAGGCCAGTAGGGAAGACGTTTTGATATTTTTTGTTCTGAGAAACATTCCTATCCATTATAAAACTTTTTAGTTTAAAACAAGTCTGAAAACTGAAAGTAAAGACTTTTTAAAAGAGTCTGGAAGGTAAAAAGAAAGATGAAAATGCTTTTTAAAAGAAGTGGCGGAGGGTGAACAGATGCATCTTGTTGGTGACCTGCACCTCTGACTGGAGTCCAGTCACCCTGTTGTGCAGCAGAGACAACAGGGAAGATTTCATAAAAAAATAAGAGGGGGAAAAAAAAAAATTGGAAAGGATCCCAAAGGATATGAGAGCAAAAGAAAAACAAGCTGTCAAAGAGCTTCAAGGCGGCACCTTATTTTTCAACTACCCCATGCATAAAGGCAATCCAGATGCAGCGTGAAAGCAAAATCCAAGGAAGAATGGCCTTCCTCATAAAAATCTCAACCTCAGGAGTCAACAGCCCAGAGTCAGCCGCATCCTGGCAACTGACGGAAAACAGAAGAGCTCCCAGTGTTTGAAATCCCTCGTCTGTGAATACATTAAAGTGATTTTTATTGTTTCTCAGGAACTTGTTTATCAGAAGCCTGTTTTATCTGTGCTAAGACGGTTTGAGGCATGTGGCAATTTCCACGCACGCGGTAAGCGTGCTTTCGACTGACTGCTCTTCCTGCAGACCTCCTCACGCTTGACAGGAACGCTAAGTGGGTCAACGTTCCGTTTCAAATGTTCGGGCAGCGTCTTCTGGAGAAGACGTGGCGAACCTGAATCCCAGTGTTTTCTACGGTTGCCATGAATTGCAAATCACACCAACAAATCACTCAACTTAGAAAAACTATTAAAGATCACAATTGATTGTTATTGATTGATTGGTTTATTTCAAGCATAAAGTGGACAGTATCATTACTCAGACCATGAAATGCATTGATTGAAAGAAAAAGAAAGTAAAGAAAAATAGAAACACGACAAAAACACGAAATAAAGACACAAAAAAAATATTACATTACAAAATCAAACAAAATTCCATAATAAAAATGCATTAAAACAAAAATGAAATGTCTTGGAAAACAAAAGTCATTTCCAGAAATCAAAATGAAATGCTTGAAAACAAAACACAATAAGAAACTGGAAAAGGTAGGTAGGAACATTGCTGATTCGATGATGACCTTTAATTTTTTGTTTTTTTCAAATGTGTGCAATGTAAGAGTAAAAGGAGCGATGTTCAACAGTACCTACCTTTTCTGTTTTTTAATTTTGTTTCATTTTATAACACTTTGATTTAAATTTCTTGAAAAATAATTTTATTTTTCCAAATGTTTTTATTTTATTTTATACAGAGATTACTGAATTTTTCAGAGTAATAGTCACATTTTTTTTGCATAATTCGACCTAACTCAAAAAATCTATATGACCTATACTAAAAAAAAAAAAAAAAAAAATCATGAAAGGGCTCTTATATTTGTTATTTTCCGACTAACTGGTTGCCCTTTAGCAGATGTTTCCTACGAATGACCACTAAAAAGGCACTGCAGGTGTCTGTATTATTATTTGCTACAGATAGCAATGCAGAAGAAGAGCTATCCAAAACAAACATGAAGAGGAATGTGATAGTTTAACTTCTGAACTTTATGTTTTTTCTTGTTTGGATTGAGACATAATTGTTCTTGTCTTTATTATTTCCTGTCTTTGACTAATACAGGACAGCAAGTCAGCGCACTAGGTCGCAGAGAGACAGAAACACAACTGAAAGCGTTGTTAGTCAGACACAACTCCTGCAGTATAGAAGGTAAACATCGCCGTAAAAAAAAAAAAGCAGAATGATCTCAGGAACCCAGACATATAGAGACATGTTTACCAATGTCATCCGTGAAATCCATGCATTGAAAATTAGATATACAGTCATGGTTTGCATGTAGCGATGAGGCTACTAACTCATCCATTCAGTGATTTCCCATAGCATCCACTTTTTCCTGCTTGTTTTTTCATTTATTTTTTTCAATATTTCATTTTGATTTATGGAAATGACTTGTTTTCCAAAACATTTCAATTTTATTTTGTTTCTTTTTTTGGTTTGTGGAATGTTGTTATTGATTTCTACAATGAAATGTTTCTTTGAGTTTTTTTTTTTTTTTTTTGCGCTTTAGGGATGTGTTGTTGTGATTTGCACTTCAGGGCAACCGTCATTATCCACCATGCATGCTCATATGTATACTGAGTGGGGCTCAAGACGACACCCTTCCCATGAAGCACTTAGGTGAGCAGGAATGTATCACAGCGTGCTGGCAGTTTGTCAAACACTCCTAAACAAGCGCTGTAAATTGTGATGGTCACTGTAAACATGAGCCAAAAGGTGCCTGGCAGCCGCTGGTCTGTTTTGACACTTGGAGGGGAGTTCATGTTCTCCTCTACCTTTAATTGCTGCACCCACACCTGGTAAATATGAGGCGGCGTTTCCAAGAAAGCCATACCAGGAATGTAAAACAGACCGTTAAGGGTTGCTCTGAGCAATTAGAAGTAAATCTTCCACCCACATTTTTAATTTTCAGAGTCTCCACTGATGCATTCATTATCTGCTACTTCTTTTCTTTCCTCTTGAAGTGAAACCGTCTCAGTCTAAGTGTCGCCCCTCGGGCCCAGAAAATCCACAAAGCACCCATTACACAGTGCCATTGTCAATTTTGAAAGGGATCTGTGTTCCCACCTTCCCCCAGCAACTAACATTGCGTTCAAGGTCTATGATGAGTGTTTAGGTGTGGGAATTTGATTTCAGCTCCAGCAATGTGCACTGATCGCTGGGAATGTGACAGTACCCTCAATGCTACTAAAACCCACGTTAAAGAAACCATCAATTTTAGGATGCAGCCATCTCCAGGCTGGTTTGCAAAGTCTGGATCACAAATGCAAGATGTTGTTCTTTCGTTTAACCATTTTACTCATCAGAGAGAAAAGCAGGCCTTGGATTGCACGTGTACTTATGGCACTTTAAATGCAACCCTTGGAATCAATCAATGCTGATGGAGAATGTTAAAAAAATTCCGGGATCATTACTTTTAATGTGTCACTGCTGTGATATTGAGCTGAGAAAAATCACTGGTTTGCTGCCTCCATTTTATTCTGAAGCCAATAATCCTGAAAGCATAGAGCAGAGACAGACTGCAGTGTTTCAACATGAAATAGAAAAGCCATCGCAGGCATTTTTTTTCAAACTTTCAGCCGCTGGAATGGCAACACGTATAAAAGTTTTTATATTAAAATGAGAAAAAACGGTTTCATTTTATGTCTTGACTGTTTGATGAAGGTAATCCTGTCAATGCAGCACAGATTCCAGCAATATTAGTTCATGATGTTCTCTCTCATGAAATAACTTATGGTGCATTAATGCAGGACAAATTAAATGCTGTGTTTACTTCAGCAAGTTTTCAACCATAAAAGTTTTCTCAGGATTCCCTGAACTTCTTGTATGATGACTTCCAGCGTCAGGGCCAAAATGAAGTCCCAGTCCTACCAATTTGATTTGGCTTCTGTAATCCAACTAAAGGCACCTCTTACCATAAGCGAGTAAACAATTGAAAAAATTTTACACTTATTACAGAAACTGGTTCACATACAATATGGATTTTATGGAAATGTAGAAATAATTTGCTTGTTTTCCCATATTGCTGTCTTTTCATTTTCAGTGGTTACTAGTACATTGAAGCAATATATGACTTTAGGTTGCTCTGTGTTTTTAATAGATGGCAACATGAGGTGAAACTAGGTCATGCTTCTTGTTTATCAGCATATTTATGAGTAATAAGATGCCTTTAGGCCTTTCTAATTGAAGATTTTATAGTTTCTGTTCATCGGAGGTCAAAATGCCTTAAATGACACTCAAGCCTGTGATCATTAAGGTATTACTCATTCCAGTCTACATACTTTTAGCCAACATGACAGTAATTTCCCATTTGGAAATCTGACATGTCAATCTTGTGAAAATTGGTTTGATCTGATCACAATGCCTTATTTATCTTCTCATGCACATTTTCTTTGTCTTCTCTGCCTCATAGTATGTTGACACTGACTTGAGCAAAGTGCATTCAAGCGGCCACTTCCGATGAAAAGTTTTTGCAACACACATTTTTCTAGCTTCCGTGTTCAAAATTCTCCCATTCATACGTACCAACACAAGTTTTTACGACTGTTTTTGGCACTACGTACAAAACCCGTGGCCATTGAACGGCTTTGACAGTTAAACCAAGCTGAACCTTGATCTGTCAGGGCCTTGGATTTGGTTGCGACCATTTGAAAAGTGATCACGAAGGCGAAATTAATTTGTGTTTTGAGCCCGACCAGAATTCTTTGACACCAAATCGTGCATGTATCAAATTAGTGCTGTAAAAGAAAAAGCCTGGAGCAAGATTCCCGAGATTTGGAATCCCAAGATTTCATATTTCGTACCAAGTTTTTTCCAACAGTAGGTGGTGGGCATCCATTGCTAAACAACAAAAATAGAATAGGAAGAAGAAGCCCCACCCTACTTGTCATGAGTTAAAAAATGGGCTAAATGTATGCTCAAGAATGTGCACGTCAAATGCCTGGTGTGTATACAGCTTGAGACATGTGTCACATGGAGGGTCTTGAACGTCAGACAAGTTTAAAATGGTAAAGCAGTAGGAGACTCTGCTAAAATTGTTCATCAGAATTGTTAACATTCATTCATCCATCTTTCTTCTATTCCCTGTGTAGAACAGGATTATGGGGGTCAGCCCATTTCTGCAACTGAAGGGCGAAGACGGGCTACACCGCGGTCTGGTTGATAGTCCAACACATGGACTTAATAACTCATAAGGGACTGTTTAGAGTCCCCAACCAACATATGAGGCATGCTTTTGGAAATCTGGAGAAAACTGGAGCACCTTGGGGGGAAATTAAGATTTAGCATGTAAAGGACCTTACTGGGATTTGAACCAGGGTGTGAGTGGGCAGTGCTAAACATCCCAACATTCCATCCCATGTACTTTTTTGGCATCCTTTTAGGGTGTTTTTCCCTTCCATATCTTCCTCATTTTTATTGTTAACCCAAATAGTTTGGTTGTTTTGGCCTGTCCAAAAAGAAAAAAAAAACACAGAGTTGTTGGCATATTTGCTAACCATTTTAAACAGGGAAAAAAAAGAGGAATTAAAATCATTCAAAGTTTTGAAAAGGTGTGATGAAAAGGTGCAGGTGTTTTTGATAATAATGTAAAAAAAAAAACAAAAAAAAAAGGTTTTTTTACTTCAGGATTTTTTGGGGGGCTTTTTCAGGCAATGCCGGCCCTTAATGGCTAACTGCTCTAATAGCATTATTCTTCCAAATAATGTAGTTCAAATATCCCCAACCCCTGGCCAGCGTAGAGTTGGTACAGAGAAAAAAAAAATCCAACCTAGAAGTTTTCCATTTTATTTATACCTGAATTTTGTCGGCGCCTCTATTTTGTAAAACTGCTGGAATCACTCCGCTCCATCCGACTCCTTCTTGGTCAAGTGTAGAAAATCCATCTGCTACTTTCTTAGAGCAACTGCACAGACCACTAAACTGAAGCCCCAAACTAGCAAAGTTAACAAGAAAAGGAAAGAACCAGTGGGGAAAAAGAAGAAGAGCCTTCAACTTCAAAATAAAAGAAAGCTGCATTTAATAGACAAAAACCAAGAGTCTCTTTTCCAAATTAGATTTATTGCAACAGTTTTTCCTAAACACCATAATAATGGTTGTCCAATTTTACAAGGATGCTTCTTATTTTATAAGTTTACTTTTATGTTTATTTCATTTACTTACTTTATAAGTTTATTTTAATATTCCAAAAATATCGGTTTTAGTGTGTTTTTTTTTATTATTATTCATCCGTCACACCTTAAATTCATGCAATACTGAATTTGCCATCTGTTTTTTTAGCTTCCATTTTGACGGTTATGGGTTAAGGGAAAATCTATGTTGCATTTTAATGGTTCTTACACGGAATTTAGTGAACAAAGAAAGTCTAAATCAGCTGCATAGATAAAAGTTAAGGGAAACTGGAAACTAAAATAGAAAAAAATAAATAAATAAAATCAGATGTCCACTTCAAACTCGTACAGGCCGGTCCGTGAAAATATTGTCTGACATTAAACCGAGTTGTGGCCTGAAAACGGTTGGGCCATTCTCAAAGGTGCAGTGTGAAATCGATAAAGACAACAAGGCTGCCTTCAAATCGATTACCTTTTTCAAGAAATACCATTTAAAATATATCCTTTTTTGTAGATGCTACATGCACCTTTCCTCATCTCTGCAAATGTGTCTTTTCTCATTGGGATGAACACAAATCTAGAAGTGCTGTTGTTGGTATTTTATTTTTTCATAAGCTCCTTAATCTTAAATCATGTGCATCTTAACATTAAAATCTTTTTTTTTCTGTAGACTTAAAGAGAAAGATTTGACCACAACAGTGAGAAAAATACAACCTTCCGTCCAATATTAATGTTTCCCATTGCTTTGCTGTGGTTGGTTACGTAAACTGCTTTAGAAGAAACGAGGACCCTTTCTCTGCACTGTTCACAGCGGGATGCAGGGTAGACTGTGATGCTGTTTTGCTAATACCACCCAAGAAATGCCCACATTAGAAAGTTGCTCCATGTGTCTCGGCTAATATCATCCTCTCACTTACATATAAGTGGTGACAAACACACAAGTTTCAAACCTTTTTTTTTATAGAAGCAGATCAAAGAAACTCACCAGGACAGACTTAACACCTTCAGAGAACTGAAGAGGTTGTGAAGCTTGTGACTTACTTTTTAGACATCTGGAGTCGGTTTCATGCAGCGACAAACAAACTTTAACCAGTAGGATTCTGCATTGCTGTAATGACCAGAACAGCCCTCTCAGAAGGAGGTGTTATCTTAGAGATTTGTTCGGTTTCTTTTCCATTGGAAAAAAAGAATAGGGGGAGCTGGGAAGAAGTTTCAGACCAGTGGGGTTATCACTAACTGGTCGTCATTTTTCTTTCACTTTCTCTTGGCTGGTCTCTACTCAGTTGCTCTCCCTTCCTTTTGTACAAGCCTAAAAATAGTTCCACCAAGAGAGCCTCAGAGGAAAACTACCACTGATTCCTGCATTTGTGGCTTCACTCCGGAGACAAATGGACCCAAATAAACTCCAACGAGCACCGAGGGTAAACATGAAAACAGCCTCACCACCATCTCCCCTCTACAACATGAAACGGGCAAATATTTGTTGGAGGGATGGTTTTAATCTCTCCAGCTGAGGCTTTCAGGCTTGGTGCCAAAGGCTCAGTTCATTTCCCCTTTTGTTTGTCAGCCATCTGTACGTTCATGCTCCATGTACTTTACGCCAAATATCCTCTGTTTTATTGGTTTACACCATCTTTTCACAAATGAAGGATGATTTTAGAGTTCTTCTGTGCTCTTTTATGTGATTCCAACTCTAAAAAGTTAAAAGATTGGCCATGTTTTTGTAAAGGAAGCACGATTCTAGTTTCCTCGTGCGTCAAACTATAATAATTTCAATGAGAGAGTCGCAAATGTAAATAGAGCTCATCTAATCGGTTTCATCTAGTGCCTCAGCCTTGTGTGTGGCTTTTTTTTTCTTTTTGCAGTTTTGCGCTGATGGAGGGATAACACTTTCACCGCCGCGCTCCACTGTAATTAGGACAAACACGACGAGACAATAAAAGCTCGCACGGTCTGAGCTTCCTGCTGGAGTGAAGGATTCGGCGACTAAAAATAAGAATAACAAAAAAGCAGGACTGGAATGACACCAACCTGGGCGATGGTGTGAAACATCCTAGAAATAATATGCAGATTTCCTTTTTGAAAAACATGTTCTGCAATTAAAAAATGAGCACCAGCTGCTGGCTGCATGGCTTCTAATTTTAGAGCATGTGACCGACGCGAGATGCGGTTTGTCTCAACTTCCTTCCTTTAAATGGAGTTGCTTTAAATGGGAAATAAACAGATTCAGCTGTACTTCAAATGTGTGTCTATAGAATTCCTATGCAGATAATTACCAAGAATGGGAAAGCAACCAATAATGCGGAGTGGAGAAAACAGTCTTTTGAGTGATCCTGAAGCATTTGGGCTGACTTGCATGACAGAAGCAGTGTGTTTGCTGAAATAAGCAATGATATAAAAAAAAAATTAAAGATGCGAACAACGTTGTATAGTCTGCTACCTGTCCCCGCCCTCTCTTTGACCTGGCCTCACTTACTGAGCAGCCACTACATGCCACTCACCAACATTCTACACACCTGGTCTGTTACCCCCATCCCACCCTGCTGCACACAACAAATTCATTGGAGAAAAAAAAAACTTTTTTCAAAATGGCGGCTTTTTTTTTTGTTTTATCTCCATAGCAACTACTTTTTTATTTGGTCGCCTGGGGGTGAGAAACAGGTCTATATAACTTTTAGAATAATCTGCAAAAAGAAACTTTTCAATTTCCTTGGCAACTGAAGTTTTTTTTTCCAACTACGCCCACATTTGTTTAATATTCCCGAGTTAGGAGGCAATATATTGAAATCCCTGGAAGGAGTTTAAATTCAGGTCCTCTTCGGGAGCTCAAAAGTCGACAGAATGTTGGTGGTGGTTGTAGACCTAACATTGTGGGGTATGTGAAGTTTTTCAAAAATCACTCAAACAAAAGTTTTCTTTTAAAATATTGAGGGGAAAAAGTGAAAATGTTCACACTTGCCACAAAATGGTAACCAAGCAGCAGGTCTTGTGGCCATTCCATGATGATTTGAAATTCTTTCTGACATATGTGTTTTGGTTTTGGGTTGTTCACTATACCAAAAAATCTTTTTCACCAGGTACTAGCTGTGCGCAAATTTTAGTGATTCCTTGCAGCCCAGAACTGCTGTGGGACATTAAAATGTGGTATTTTTTTTCTTTCAAACTTTTAATTCCAAGAATTGACATTTATTTTAATTAGTCATGTGCTTCAAGCTTCAAAAATGTTTTCAGATTTGAACTGGTTGCCAAGGAAAAAATGTGGTTTATTTCTCCAGCGGTTTTATTATCGTATTTACAGAAAGACGGCAGAAGTAGAATTTAAGAGGGAAACAGCAAATTCCCTTTGGGGGGCAACTCGGGCACAAGAAGAGTTGGGAAAAGCAAGCAAATCAGCCAAGTGACTCCAGGGAGCCCTGAGGATGAATTTGGGTTCACCTTTACCTGTGTGGTTCTCACACTTCTCACAGTGACTTTAATAATTCAGCTAAGCAGAGGCAGCTGCCTCCGTTCTGCTAAATGTGGGACTGTGCCGACTCAGGAAAACACAAGGAGGAAGGCATAACTTTGTAATGTCATTGCCGATTTAGGTTCCTGTGTGCTGAAATGAGGCTTCCTTTGAGAGGGAAAGTGAAACAGTAGGCCTGGGTTTTTAAAGCTCTTCGGTACAGCAGGATTGTTAAACTGTCATGTCTGGCAGGCTTTTACCTGAACTTCACACTGAAACCAGAGACAAAATAAACGGAAAAAAATATAAAAAATGTCCACACTTGAACAGACACCATCCAGAAAAAAATAAAAATAAAAAATTGTCTTTTGAGCAGAGGCGGACTTACCTTTAGGCAAAGGTAGGCGATCCCTGGGGCTCCAAACATTATTATTATTCAAATATTCAGCTTCAGTAGAACTAGTACTAGGATGGTGTTTACTCTTAAAAAGGGGGTGGGAATCGTTTACAAATGTTTAATATAGAAGCTCACTTCATTGCTTTTCTTTGACCCTTCATTATATCATGGTCCGGGTGAATTTTGGATTTCCATTGGCTGCAGGGTGTCCATTAAGTAAGGGATAATGCCTAACAAAGTTTCCATTATCAGAAACTAATTGACGACGTGGAAGAATGAACCGTCTAATAAAAGCGGAGGAAGGAAGAAAGTTCAAGATTCCGTCACTCCCAGGCAACATGCGTTCAAGCAAGCCTTTAAAATGTAAAGTCTATGTGAACATGCGTAAACGCACATTTCAGGCTTCTGCATTCAAAACTCTAGCGCTCATGAATCGGTACGTGAGTTTCTACGAACGTTTTTCGGCTCTACATACAAAATGCAGGTCCATTGAACACATGTTGAAAGTTAAACCAGGTTGAATTTATTTCAACCAATCAGGGACTCAGATTTGGTAGTTATGTATTGTGTCACTTAACATGACATTTAGTTTATACCGTTCTTTCGTCCGCTGGTTAGTCCTCATACACTAGCTGCAGCAGAGCCAGGAGCAGGGCCGGTAGCCCTTACCATGAAAACGCAAAATACCTCTGTATTACCTCAAACAGTCCGCTTTTTGTGAGAATAATTAAAAAATTAAAAATAACAAGATTAGTACAAATATTTTTTTTTTCTTTTGTAAGTGGCCATGGTATAAGCAGGATAATGCATTCAAGGTGTCTGCTAATTTCTGATAAAAGGTACCTGTCAGTCATTATGCCTTACATACTGAATATGTCGTAGACAGACAGGAAATAACACACGTTCTTTGAACTACTGCAACTCCTCAATTATTGCAATTACAACGGATCCTGAAGCAAAGAAAAGTAGCTTTGCACATATGCGTGTTGCATATCTGTAAATTTGCTTTTCTCTGAATTAGAATCATTTTGTTTAAATTTTCTATTAATTAGAATTTTACATTATTTAAGACTGTGCACAATATATGTAATTAACATCAGACAATATACATAGGAATTATCTAAATAAATCTGAAAGCAAGGTGGTACAACAGGAACTAACACAGGAACAGTGAAAACCAGAGTCCTTCACAGGCTAAGGGTTAATTAACCAACATAAAATAGCTAAGGATAATTTACAAATTAAAGTTGATGTAGTAAAAAAACCAAACCACCAAAAAAAAAATAGAAAACAAAATACAATATTATATACAAAAATATTGACCAAATATTAAAAAAGTAATCACATTTAAGGCTCGTATAGACATAAAACTTGCAGTTGTATGAAGGAATGGCATCTAAAGTGAATTTGTCCCACACATATAAGTGCTTCCCTGCAGAGTGTGAGAACATTTTTCACACATTCATTAAAAAATTCAGCTTGACTCCACAAATTACTAAATTACCTGATAACTGAAGGCAAAATTTCCATAAACACTTTTAATTGGTCAGACAGGTTTTTTGACCAGAGACCTGTTTTTTTCTAGCCAGTTTAGTTTTAATGCTAGTTAGATATTGACTCAGACTGTATTCATGGTTAATAGACTTGACCAAATAGGAATCAAAGCAGGTTTTCTCGCCTGCACACACCAGATGCAGCGTGGCGTGGGGCATCATGTTGCTTTTCATGAGTTGCTCAAACCTCAGAGTGAAGGCGGCAGAGACTTTTATGATACGTACACACCGGGCGTGTGTGGCATTTTTTATGGGTTTTTGTACGCGCTTGTAGCATATGGTGTTCGCACAGATCTATCGCTACCCAACGACAGTGCATGAACTCACAGTTGGAAGAGACGAAACGTCAAAGCGGCACAAATCTGGTAAATCTTGCTCCAGGCTTGTTCGTTCACAGCTCTATTCCCATGTTTGAAAGACTTGGTATCATATACTTCCAGCTGGGCTCTAATCACCACGCATTTAGAGCAAAAAAACGGGCTTAAAAAATTGTGTGGTGACGTTTTTAACACAGAAGCCCAAAAGCTCACAAATATTGCACGTACATTTACATAGACTTCTCATTGGAGGTGGTTGCTCAAACACTGGTTTCCCGAGCCCAGTGTGTAGTAGCATTAGGGTTAAAATAGGTGAGCTTTTTGGTTTTGTTTGTTTTTGGCATTTTCTGCATTGTTAATAGTTTTACATTTGAAACGTCCATTAGAAATAATCCACTTTTGAAGATGAATGAACCGCTGCAGCATCATCTTTTTCTAACCTCTTAGAGACCGGTTTAATGTCAGACAGTATTTTCATCGACTGGCCTGTACCAGGCTGAAGTGGATGTCCAATTCCGTTTTAGCTCCCAGTATTTCTGTACTTAACTGATTGAATGTGTGCCTCCAACAAACCAGAAGTAAAGGATCAATAAAGAGTTTATTTTGTTAAGTAAAAATTACCTCAAGTGTTTGTTTCTAAGCGGTACATTTGTCTCCCATCACATCAAATATATCATTTCCATTGGAAATGTCGCAGAGATGATTGGTGAACTGTGCAAATTAGGCTGCATTTTTGATAATTAGATGGTCCAGATTGGCAGCCATTGTTTGAGAAAACATCTACTGTGTCAAACTTTTCTTGATTTGGAATTCTTAATCCTATTTTGGTGGTCCAGTCTGATGATTCAGAGGGGTTTCTCAAGTGACTTTGGTGTGTATGCCCCAACTTAATAAAGTATGTGTGAACCTGGATGTAAATGGCCCATGACAAAAAAAAAATAATACGTATTCAACAAATTGGACAGTCAATCAATCAATCGCAAGACAAAACAAAGGTTCATGATAGAGAAACTTGGAGCCAAACAGTTTTTTCTTGGTTTTGTTTGGTATTCTGGCAGTTTTTCCACAAGAAGTGGTCATCCTCACACTGTAGACATCACTCGATTCTAATCTAAACTATCAATTGTGGTGTACAATAGTTTATCTGCTAAGTCTTCTACCTTTTTCTTGGTGTAGGAAACATGTTTTACTTTGATTTCAATGTTTGGTTTTTTTTAAATCTTGCTCCACTTTTTCCCTTTTTGCTAAAGTGCACTGCACGTCTGTTTTCAAATATTCTGTCTGCACCTTCACCTGGCTTTAAATTTTGTATTCGCTTTACATGGTATCAAGGGTGCTTATTAGGAAGAGGTTAAAATACACCATTAGGCAAAGCTGTAACAGCAGTATGGGAATCCATGATCCATATGATATGAGACTGAATTTAAATTCTGGAAACTTTACCTTGGAAAAAAAAAGTGTGGAATTTAAAGAGAAGACACTGGAATGACACCTAAGCAGAACTGAGTGTGGCAAATAACAGCAGTTCTGTCGGATTTTTCAGTATTGTCACGTTGATCTCTTCCTGCAAGTTATCTAAATAAGCAAATGTTTGCCCACAGGTAGAACCAGATCAGCCAAAAAACTAAAGCTTAATTAGCCTTTCATATCACATAATGGTGGTAAAATATTTGTTCAAGGCTTGATTTGAAACCCTAATCATTCATTAAATCCACAAAGACGTTGTCTTTTTCTTTTGACAAAAGAATCTTGACGGTCTAATTGCTGCTGTTGGAGCTAATTATGTAAATTTAAGCGAGCTGTCAACCTCAAAACATCCTCGGTGTCAGTCGCTGCTGTCACTTCAGAAAGCACACGGTCTTCGTTTACACTCGGTCCGTCCACCGTCACTGTTTGCTTTTCAGAAAATAATGAGGACTTCCTTTCAGGATTGTTTGAGCATCCTATAATAGTTTTATGGGTTCTGAGGCCCCTGAAAAGAATATGCTCTACACTTTTGGGCTGTGCATCAAAGTGTCATAACAAAATACAATTCCAGCTCTCTGCCCCACAGCTACAGGAATTAAACATCGCTCTTTTTAAAATGCCGAACAGGACACGGCCAATTGAGATTCTCCAATGATGCTTCGTTTTATCTTGTTGAGCTCACCTTGCATGGCCTCATGAAGCACAGATGGGAGCTCAAAAATACTACAAATGTCTAATACAACTAGAGTCTTTTTTGTTTTTGTTGTGGTAGATTCTTTTTCCCCGTGTCTCAAAGTGAAACTCAACCCTCTCAGCCGTCCTTCAATTTCATCCCTCTTAAGTTTTGCCGGAGGTCTAATTTTCTCCATCAAGGGATTAATAGCTGCCATCTGCCCGGGTCATTCGTTGTCTCCTGAAAACCTTTGACTCCGGACTCCTCACGGTCCATTAATGTTTCAATAGCCAGCAATGGAGATTGTTGGAATCCCTTCTAAAACATCCATGGGGATCTTTTAGTTTAAAATGATTTTTAACCATTATTTTCATAGACCTATTGTCTCATTTGTCTCATCTGGGATTTTTTATTTATTTATTTATTTTACACAAAAATGTCGTTTTGACCATTTTTGATTGGTGCGACCTGAATGCTGCGATCATGCGAACAGAAACAACAAACGCACTTAAAATATGTGCGGCAACATATTACGTTTCCATCCATTTTTGAGCTGGTTGCACATAAATACGTGACAATAACCTCAACAAATGACCTTGGAAGTTTTCAATGAAGGATGACATACATTTTAATCCTGTTTATGTATTATTTAAAAGTTTTTTGCTAGAAAGACAAAAAATGTGTCTAATATTAATTGTAACAACGATTCACTCCTCCAACTGGAAATGATTGAGCGGTCAAATACCGAACGCGGAAGTAGGTCAAGCATATAGCCCATTGTGTTTTTAATATGTCGTTGTGAGATTTTCTCATAATGGAGGACATAGATATATAAAACAAAAGTTTAAAATTACATTTCTAATATGTTTTTCATTTAAGTTGTTGCAAATCAAGAGCAGATGAAAAATAGCTGTTTTGATACAAACACCATACTGGTAAAGTTAGGTCCCTGCTAACATTCAGATGCAAGAAACATATTAATCATAATAATAAAAGACATGGAATGCTTTTAAAATATATATCAAAAGATTATTGGGATGGGTTTTTAATAAACAAATATCAAGTAAGCTACATAGATTTTGTCAAAACTGTGTGATACAGTCATACATAAGTCTTGTGTATGGTCTGTGATTGTTACATCTGACTGGATGGATGAAATTACTAATTTTAGGTCTAATCTTTTTTTTAAAATTATTATTCTTTTCTTGTTTGGCTGCTTTCTGGTTGACCCACAATAGAGCAGTTCATACGATGACTCTTCTGTTTTATGTCCTTCCTGATGAAGCTGGACTGCGACAGGAACCCAAACCCCAGAAGTGACTCATGAGTTTTTCATATTTATGTTAACTCCTATTAAAATCCAATTTCTTATCCAGTCAGAATTAAATTGAAAAAAAACAAACTTTTCACAAAAGTCATAAAACAAATATTATTCTTTTTAGCAGTTGTTTGGCCCTAGTGAGGGGTTTTGTTAGTAGGTCCATACGTTTCAGTCATATGTCCAGAACAAGACTGAGGTCCATCTTATATAATAGCTACAATTATGATTATGGATGTGATGTTTCAGCTGTGAAGGAACATCTTTGTCTCCCTGCTGAGTGTCTCCTCACATTACCGACTCCCATGCATAGATTACGGATATGATGACGCTCTTTCTTTTCACCCATTATTATAATAGATTTTCAAATGGAGCCCAATTAGACCCATCATCAACAATAATAAAAATAACAATAATACGTTGCGATTATTTTTGTGCCTCTTTACCCTTCGTTGGTTGCAAAGCCATAATCTTTTGGGATGAGCTGACAGCTTAAATTGCTACCTTCAGCTTACTTTTTGTCACCACGGTTACAGGATTGTTAGACCAGCTTCTTTCTTGAATAATATCTTTGAAGGTTTTCATTAAAAAGATAACCCTCCTGTTTTTTTAAGGATTTAAAAACCACGAAACTTTCATAAACTAAATTTACAGCAGCTAATTCATATTTTATAATGTTTTGCATAACACTGTTTTGGATAAAAAGGGCAGCTCCCACACCTATATAAAGCTGAGTTGTATTTTTTTTCTTTTTTTGCTACCTTTTTTTTAAACCTTGTATATTTTCAACTTTTATTCTTTTCTTTAGCTTAACTCTGACAGGAGCACGTTTGAAATTAAGGTGCTTGGGGCGATGTCAAGGTCTGCTGAGAAAACGTGTCGCAAAGAAACCAGGCCTATTTGTGCCAGCACTGCAGAAACAGAGAGGAGCCTGACTCCAAGCGTTATTGCCCGGGGAATTGTGTCTCTGGATGTGTACATTAAAAAAAAAAAAAAAAAAAAAAAGAGAGAAAAAAGCAAACAATGGACTTGGTGTAAACTCATCTACCAGCAGGGTCTTATACAGTGAGGCAGCGCAGCAGATGGGTTAGGAAATAACTTTTTCCAGCCGTAAAACGATACAGTCGCTCAGATTGTTGGCCCTTTAGAGGCGGAGGGCTGCATCATTAAACTAAATAATGACTTCCGATGTGCAGTTTATTGCAGCAATTAAATACATCCTATCTAATGCTGGGAAAATGCTTACCCCTTGTCACATCACTTCCTTTTTTTCACTTTTATTGCAGCCAATTTATTTTCAGTTTCAATTGATTTTTAAGACTCCATTGGATTATTGTACTAGGAAAATCGAAGTACATTTATTAGTTTAGATCCTGTTCACCAAAGGTATACACAATTTTTTGTGGCAGATTCGGTGAGGTAGATGTGTGATAGCAGCTTTTAAGCCTGACATGTATTAACAGTTATTACTAAGTGCAGTCCAATGTCCTCCGATTGCTTAGAGGGAGTCGATTTATTTTTCTCATTTCTCTTTTGCTTTTTTCGGTATGGGAATTATACCGACAACTAAACAAACAAACTGACAAAAATGATCTGGACTAGATTAGAACGTAAAAATTGAAAATCGTAAATTGAGCTGAATTCTAAATGGTATTTTGATTCGAAAAAAATTGGGTCGAAAAAAAAGGTCAGTGCTACAGTATATACACACCTAGCATGCGCGCTCAAAAACATGCTGAACGCAGGTTTTTGAAAGTGCTTTAAGCATATGGTGTTTACATTGGACTGTTACTAACCGATACCAGCGCATGTACTCACTATTGGAACAGGTTTGGTGCGAAATGTCAAATAAGAAATAAGAAATTTGTGAATCTTGCTGCAGGCTTTTTCTGCTACAGCTCTGTTCCGATTTTTGTAAGATACGATGTCCTAAAATTCAGGCCGGGCACAAACCGAAGTTAATTCATTTCTCCTTCATTGGCATTCAAATAATTGGCACTTCTGTGGATTAAAAAGATGCAATTCATGCATCCCTACCAAATCCCTGATTGGTCAAAGTTTGACTGGTTTAACTTTTATTGAACGTACAATGGTTTTCTACGTAGAGCCCAAAAATTGACTTATAAACATGCACAGCTATGCATGGCCACAAGAGTTCTGAATGTGGAAGACCAAAATACGCATTAGTCTGTGTTTATGTAGACTTTTCATTGGAAGTGGTTGCCGAGAGTGGTGTGAACATTTCATTACGATGTTCCCTCGCTTTATCGCAGTTCATCTTACCCGATCTTGCTGTTTTCACAGATTTTTTGCTTGCCATTTTCTTCTTTTTTCCTTCACAGACCATTGTTTTGCATTTTGATTGGCTGTTGGCCTTGTCAATCAATTTCTTCTGTGTAGTGTCTCCTGTACAAAATGCGTTTAGCTGCCCAAATTTACATAAATCCTTTATTGCGATCAGGTCTTTGTTTTCATTCTTTAACTCTGGACTTATTTTTCTATGAAGGTTTGTGTCATGTCTGCTGCTACACTCACCTTGTTTGGCCAGGCTTCCAGTCAGAGTAATCACTCACGACATCATTGGAGCCAGCAATTACGCATCCACCTGAGTTTAGCAGACAGCTGGTTCCACTTCCAGCAGGTGATCAGATCATGACGAAACGCTCAGTACGCAGCAGAAAGACAAACAATACTTCCCACTGAGTGAAGTCCTGAACATTGCTCCTGTGGCTGATTGGTTGATGAGAATCAGGTGGGAGGCCTCCCAACACTGGGCGCTGGGGTGGATGGGTAATTGAGTGCCGTCAGTACTCTGGAGACGGCTCTGACTCCTAACATTCCATCAATAAAATCACGTAAGAATCTGCTTTCCTATTTAAATATAAGGGCATCTAAATAGGAAAGCAGATTCCTATTTAGATGCTTTCCTGTTTAAATATAAGGGCATCTAAATAGGAAAGCATCTAAATAGGAATCTGCTTTCCTATTTAGATGCCCTTATATTTAAACTAAAAAAGAAAATCATTGTATTAAATTAGCATAAATGTCCTACATATTGTGCAAAACAAAATCTTTACTTTCAACATGAAAAATGCTCCCAAAACATGTTATTGTGTATTTTAGATTGTATGTCCTGTTTGTTTGTCTCATCTTTTTATAAATATACTATTTCTAACTGAACATTTTTTACAGAAAAAGATTAGATTTTTGTTGCAATTAGACAAAAACAGAATTTCTATTTGATTAAAACCCATCTTTTATTTTCTTTTAGCACATTTTATATTTTTACCCTGGACACCGCTGAGTTTTTAATATCGCCTTAAAAACTCACCGCATCTTCAAAATAGGATTTAAAGGGCTTAATAAAACAACTTTAAAAAAAAAAAAAAAAAAAAAAAAAGAAAAGCAAGAGAGCCATGCGTGGGCATATTTTAATGCTCCAGAATCGTGCTTGTGTTCCTTGCAACAACTGACCCACAGGGAGCTTAGCACAGCATTCTGGCCCAAAGACAGATGTCACAATGCATTATGGTACTAATGATTCAGTGAAAAGGACAGGAACTGGCAATTAGAGGTGTGTGTGGATGTGGAGGTGAAGCACAGGGAAAAAAGAGAAAAAAAAAAACTGAATTAGGCTCAGGGATCTGCAGCTGTATTCCCGGTGCCGAGGATGTTGGAGAAGAATGACTTTACCGCTTATGACAATAGATAAAAAGAGGGAGAGAAAAGAATTATGATGAATATGGAGAGGGGAAATGGCGATGATAGAATGCAACTATACTAAGCCCCTTTAATTCAAATGAAGAGAAGAAAAGATTATTCACGTGTAATAAGAATCCCATAACCACTCGGCTTTTTCTTCCTGTCACACTGTAAAAAGAAGAGGGAAAAAAATCTCTCATGAACAGAATTCGACCAAAAATGATTTGCTTTAATAACAAGAATGAAAAAAAAAACGAACATTTCCCAAATTCCTCCAAGACAAGATTTAATCCAACAAAGTTGGTCATTCACTTATTTTGAATGGAGTGAAGGTTCATTCATGAATCTATGAGAAGTAGGAAGTAGGAAGATAAACATTCTGAGTAGACATTTTCAATAGAACATGCTGTTGATGTTGAAATGTCAACTCAACAGCATGTTCTATTAAAAATGTCTACTCAGTGTTGAGTAGACATTTTTAAAGGAGCATGTCTTTAGAGATGATGGATTCCAGCCAACAACTTACTGAAAAAGGAAAACAAGTATTTAATTGAAAGGGAGAATGTTTTACAGGTCATTTGACAATGAAAAAACCATCTAGAATGATTTTTTTTTTCATGAATAAACCACGATGAAGTTTGTCTGTAGACAAAATACAATAATGAGCCCCGTTTTCTTCATCTCCAGTGAAATATGCTTCATGTAGGAAAACAGACTTTCTATCAACCACACATTGTGTCATTACCCTGCCCAATGTAAAACTAGGAGTGTGTGGGGTGGATTGTGAGTACTAATTCTGTTGTTTTTAGAGCATTTGCCATGTTCTGGTTGTTGAGGTTTGTGTTGGTTTTGATTGTTGTTCTGTTTAGTGTTAGTTTTTGTGTTGTTGGTTGTGTGGCTCAATTGTGTGAATGGCACCACAAGTGAGAAGGTTACTCCTGGGACTTGCATTTCACTTTGAACACAACAGTCTAAGCTGTAGCTAAAAAAAGTAAGACAACATGTCAGAGGTATTAGTAATGTACTTTTTTTTCAGTGGTATGCTGGTTACTTTCATTTGCTTTGACCATGATAAACTATCACAACTTGCCTCCTGGTGCAAGGTAGCAAAAGAGAGGTACCTTCTGGCTTGGTCTTTGTGACGATTTCTACACCTCTTAAGCTAAGTTAAGTTCTGCTCCAACCTGTGCTGTGTCCATCTCTACAATAACCCTTATCTGAATAACATAAGTTCCCTAAACTACTGTTATGCTTCAACTGCTCTTAATTTAATGTCATTCCAGCAGATTCTGACGTAGAGGAAGGCATAAAAGGGTTGCGCGTCGGCGCAAAGCCACATTGCTCTGCAGCAGAATCAGCTGATTTACGGTGATTGATCAACTCTTCACTACTGTTGTACATTGGCTCAAAGCTGCTTCAGAATCTGATGGAATTATATTAATTTTAGGTTACATTCTTGTGTCTATTTATTTTGTGTGTCTGTTTAGTTTTTTGTAAAGAAAAAAGTTCAGTTAAGTTCTTCAATTGGGATAACTGATGTAGCCCAAGATTAAAGATTAAAAACGATCTAGCGTTTATTCAGTCTCACTACTGGTTGTATTTAATAAACATTTTAATAATTTTTATCAGCATTAGTTGTCGTATCTCTTTCTTTTAATTGCCTTACAAATATCTCTATTACCTCTAGTGATAACCTGTGAAAAGGGACACCTTAGCACATTTACACCCACTTTACTAATCCCAAAGGTGACATCACTTTGATTTATGTGCTTTAGAAGAGAGATGCAATTAAAGCTGCTGTTGCAGGCATTAAATGTCATGCTGCTTGATACTAATTGTAATAATATGTAGTCAACTGAAGCGTGCAACATATTTGGAAAAATTGTCTGACAAAGCAACCCAGGTGTATCTCCACGACACATCAACTTTACTTTTTAAATGACACATTTTAAGAACCACAACCTAAACACAAGACATTTTGTTACACTTCAATTACACAAGGCAGTAATTTGTTTCTGGGTTTATTTACTAATGTCAGTGACACTATCACCCCAATGAAGCGTTCCAAAAAGATCCTCCACCTTATCCCATTTAACAGCTATTTCTTCATTCATTAAAGTTTGCTCTCGGTCTTTGCTTTTCTGGGGAAAAAGTTAGATATTTTTGTCCTTTTTCAAATGTACTCCTCTGTAAGGGCTAGGACATTTCTAAGTATTTTAAGACCTTTTCAGGCTTTCATCAAAACATACTTGTAATTTGCCAGCAATAGTGTTAACTGGCTATAATGGCTTGTTACTAAATGGGAAGAAAAATGAAACTCTAGGAGAAAAAAAATAAAAGAGAAACAATTGGAATGAATTCTGGATGCACATTTGAAACTTGCATTGAAAGTCAATTTCTTGTTTTTGTCTCCCATCAGCCTCAGATCAGTTTCATAATTTAAACCACCTGCAATGGTGGGAACTAATAAAAATGAATTGTTAGAAATATTATTAGAAACATAACTAATGGTTCATGGATTAAAAATATGCACATTTTTGGGACAATTTTGCCATTTGTTTTTGGCCTGGAAAAAAAAAAAAACATGTTCATCAATTAAAAAAAAGAAATCTTTGGAAAAGGAAATTTTTTACCTTGTTCTTCAAAATAAAACTATTTTTTTTATTTTTCAAAATAAAATCATTTTTCAAGATAAACAATAAAAATATCCAAATAACTTTCAAAAAAACATTAACAGAAAAAAACCCCACAAAAACATTTTAACATTTAAAATTTGTATGCTTTTTTTCTGTCTTGCAAAAAAATAAAATCTCATCAAAGAAAGTAGCAAAATAATCTTGGTTTAAGAAACATATCTATCGCCCTAATTTTCACATTTTTAACAATACTTGATTTATTTCTAGCGGGCTTGCTTTTGACCAGATTTTGAACTCTAGAAAGGTTTTGCGTGTGTTTTTCCTAAAGACATCACATCACAGAGCCAGTAAAGTGTCTGAATTCTTGCCATCTTTGTTCTTCATACATAGCATGTGCATATCAAGCCATATCATCCCATAATCCCCAGCAAACAGAGGATGACACATCGTTGTCACTTGCGTGAATAGTAATGAGCCGCCGGCAGCGGCGAACAAGAGTCATGATTTGCTAATCAAATTTAAACGGGTGTCACTGATGCATGTTCATCATTGCTACGGCAACAAGTGTGTTCACCTGGGGCTTCAATATTGTTTTATTTCTTTTGTTGCTTTTTCGAGGCAGCGTATCAGTCACTGAGCAGACCAAATTTTAATTTGGAGTAGGGGGGGAAAAACACTTTTCTCTGAAAAGGATGGATGCCCTGTGCCGACACTGCCAAGGTGCTGGTGGAATTTTCACACACTCTGCTCTTGCACTCTGACTTGTACACGCTATCTGTCACTGCTGCACTCCTGACTGCCACTTCGTCTTGTTCTGAGAAGCTTTCACACCCTGATGCGGGAGCAAACCACCAAGTCCAACACTTTCAAAGCAGGACAACCATATACACAAGTCAAATAAAAGATCTCTGTTTAGTTTCTCTATTAAATTAAAGAGAACTTTTCTTCATGTGTGGACAGCATGTTGTTTGTTAATTTGCACTGTTCCAACTTTCCCCTTAAAAGACCCTATCAGTGAGCCCAATCACTGGAAAAAAAAAAAAAAAAAAAAAAAATAATTAGTCTGCAGAAGAGGAAAGGGATGAACCACTGATTCCAACCAATTGAAGGTGGCGCAGCTGTGCACCCATGCTCCGGTTCCCCTGCCACCCAGCCGAAACTCATTTCAATTAGGGCTGTAGCTGGCAGAGCTAATCATACATCACTTCTGGAAATGAGATATATTTCTGAGAGGCTGCAGAGCTTGAATGAGGTGACAGAGTCTCGGGGAGAAGGGTTTTAAATGGAGAGTGGGAAAAAAAAGCCAATGTAAAGAGCGAACAGAGATTTCAGCTTTTGCTCTTCATCATGTATCCTTTGATTAGCCCATCTAATCAGCATGACCAGTGGGCCACAAACCTCTTGAGCCGCCAATTTCTGGACAGACTAAATGGAATTTCAAAACGGCGACGTGGTGAATAAGATAAGCGCCTGTTATAGGTTTGTTCTTAGTATCTATTGTTATCAGGGCTTTGTTAAAGCAGAGAAAAAGCCAATTTTTTACTGTATTATAGGCATGCCGTTAGGGATCGATGGAGCCTTGCTGCTCAAGGCACAGAGGTGAATGCAGCATCGAGAGTTGTAAAGTTTCTTTTACAGCCTCTTTGATGTTCCTTGCCGTTTCCTTTCCTTTTGCTCAGAGCAGAAACACTCTTAGGATACAAACATGAAAGCAAACAGAGTGCTGGGAGAATAGAAGAGTCTTATTGCAGCAGCCGCTGTTCTAGCCTATCCAGTTGTTTACTTTCACAAATTTCGTCAAAACTTTGTCTTCAGACACTGGCTGGATGCCACCTGACCTAGAAACGTTAATGACGCTGAGAATCAAAAACCAAAGGTTTTAGGGATGTCCGAGAGATACAGGGCAGAAGGGAAAACGTGGTGTTGAGATTTGCACCTGCGCCACAGTGGAGTCTCACAGGAAACTTCAATTGGACACACAAATCATGTTCTGTGTAAATACAGCATAAAGCCTGATTGCCACATGCGGTAAAAAATAGGATGTTCATTAATCAGTCGCCTTCAATCGTCGTCTGTGTGTTACGACCGTCCCTCAACAACGCAAGCTTTACACAGGAGTTCTATTTCCAGTCTGTCGATGTGTCGATTGTGCAGCCAAAAACGGGGCAATGGGAAACGGGTCTGTTTTCCAAATAAAAACTTTTTTACTAGCAAAATACAAATTTATAACATTTTATTTTAAATTTAAGGTGACGTGCCCACACAAGTAAAATTTAGACAATGCAAAAGCCATTGGTGTCCATTTTCGTTGAACTTTGGAAGTACAAAAACAACATCATTTATGACACAGAACATACATTTTACAAGGATTATGTCAGAAAAAAGAAGACATAGGTAAACCACTCCTCCGGAAGCCAGGGGGTAGGGGGGGATGGACTGGAGACGCAACAGAGACCGTGAAAACAAACAGTTGTGAGATGGACTCCTCACACAACAAAAGTGAGACGCTGTTATGTGCAGACGGGACAGCTGTGTTCCCTCCCCTCTTCCTGTGCTCTTCCTGGTTCTCACAGCTGCTCCTCATTATCTCTATCATCAGTCAGGTTTATAAAGAGTGCTCTTTGCATTTGTCTGAGTCTTGTGTGTTTCCTGAAGTCTTCCTGGTTTTCAACTCTCTGTTCCTGTTTTCTCTTTTGTTAGTAAACTTCATTGCCACTCACGTCCCGGATTGGAGTCCTTTCTGCTGGGTTTTCTCGCTGACTACCACCCATAGCATTACTCAACGACCACGACTAACCCAGCAGGAGGTTCACACTTCGGTGACTTAGCTGGTTCTACTGCAGAAGAGAGCCTGGCCTCTGATGATGAGTTGTCGGCTTTGACTCAGGAAATGCGTGGCTGCATGTCCGGAATGCAGCACCTTCATGATCGTCTCTCCAGACTGGAGCAGACTCCTTCGTCTTCACCCCGACAAACCCGACTGGGTCAACCCAAAACTTTTGATGGGACTGCTGAGGACTGCCGGGCTTTCTTGGGTTTCTGCCGCCTCCCTTCCATGCAGAGCAAAGTGGCTTTCGCTCAAGCTTTTTGACGGGCAGAGCCAAGTGATGGGGGTTGGCAGAGTGGGATTGCGGAGCCGAGGTGTGTCGCTTTTTTCGAGCATTTTCCACCCAACTTCTCATGGTGTTTGATCTGACTACTCCCAACTGAGCAGCCGCATCAGAGCTCCTCCATCTCCAGTAAGGAGACCGCAGCATCTCACAAGGTGGTTAGGGTTAGGGTTTGCCATCCATGAGTTATGAGGATTGGTTTCTTGGTGGCTCAATGGTTATGGTGGCCTAACATGTCCATGGACATAAGGGCCTTTCTTTCATCGTGTCCAAATTGTGCCAGTTTCAAGACTCCCAGGACTCCTCCTGTAGGTCTCCTACAGCCTTCACATGTACCCCCCAACCCTTGGTCCCAAATAGCCATGGACATTATCATTGGACTGCCCAGTTCAAGAGGTAACATAGTCATTCTAACCATTGTTGACAGGTTCACTAAACAGGTTCATGCAGTACCCCTGCAGAAGTTACCTTTGGCTAAAAAACTAGCTGTCCTGGTGATCTCGCACGTTTTTTGACTCCCCAAGAAATCACTTCAGATCGGGGACCACAGTTCGTATCCACATTCTGGACTGAATTTTGTAAACTCCTCTAGATCAAGGTTAGTCCAAGTTCTGGTTTCCATCCTCAAACCAATGGCCAGGTAGAGCGCTATAACCAGGATCTTGAGACCACATTACAAGCTATTTGTGGCAAGCACTCCAACACTCAGTCTACCCAGGGGAGTTGGGTCTTGTTACATCTGCCCCAACCCCATCATCAAGATCATCAACCCTGTGGCTGGATCTTCCCTGCACATTCATTCTGTGCGAGCAAGCTGAAGCCTGTGAGAGACTCTTCCCTCCAACCTGCCCCTGTTTCCCCTCCTGCACCTCGTTTCATGGATGGAGGTCCTGCCTACACTGTTCGTCAACTCCTTGCCTTCAGGAGGGTCGGTCGGGGCATTCAGTACCTCATGGACTGGGAGCATTACATTCCTGCTGATTGCCAGCGGGTACTCGACCGCCACACCCTCGACTGGGACCTGATTGCCTGCTTCCATTGGGACCATCCGGACCAGCCTCGTCGTCCATCTGGGAGGCGGACTTTGTGAGGGGGGTTATGTTATGCTATGTGCAGACGGGACAGTTGTGTTCCCTTTCCCTGTTTTTTCTGTGCTCTTCTTGGTTCTCACAGGTGCTCCTCATCATCTCTACTAACGATCAGGTTTATAAGGACGGCTCTTTGCATTTGTCTGTGTCGCTGATTCTTGTGTGATTCCTGCAGTCTACCTGGTTTTCAACTCTCTGTTCCTGTTTTCTCTTTTGTTATTAAACTTCATTGCCATTCACATCCCAGATTCTAGTCCTTCCTGCTCCTGGGGCTCCTCTCTGACTACCAGCCGTAGCAGACGCACTGCAGATGAACCAGTGTTAAACTTTCAAAACTTTCAGGTAAATGCACTGTTGACCTTGTTTTTTCACCTCCTTTTCATTCAAGGTAAGTAATTCACCCTCTAAACAAAACTGAGGAAAACTATTTGGCATTTGCTGTTTTGTTTGTTCTGTATGTATCTTTGACGACTTGTTTGCTGTCAGGGTCTTTAATTTGTGAACATACAGTTGTATGTTCTTAAACTAGTAAGTATTTCTGGACTCTTCGCTGGTGTTTGACACTTGCCTGTTTGATTGCAGCTACCACACAACCTCTCATTGTTCTGAGCTTTTGGTGTCTAGTGGCAAAATGTGTTTTCTATGTGGGTTTGAGAAGACAGAGCCGAGTTATTATCCTGACATGCCTTGACAATCACATACATCAAGGGAAAAAGAAAACTCCTACTCAACTTTCAATGAAAAACAAAAAAAAAAAAAAAAAAAATCAAACGGAGGCAAAGGGAGCTGTTTGACTGACAGCTTTTCTCTTGTAGTCGGCACCAATTGCTGAGTTGATTTTTGCAAAAAGCAACAAAGATTTCAACTGAATGCGTCTATTTTGTGTTTGGCTGACAGTTGTGTTGAACAAGGCTTTAATCTTCAGTGCTGGTTGTGAGAAGTTTAATTTTCGCAGCTTTTGATTAAAGCCATTTAAAATAATATGGTTTCAATTGAGTAAAATGTGCAAACAGTTTGGGTTTGATTCTGTTTCTTCAAATACTGGAGATGGTGGGGTTGCCAACTGGAGCAGGAACAAGGAAGTGTATTTTCTTTATATTTATTGCTTTCATTTGTTGGCGCATTCTCATAAAAATAAACGAATAAGCAATCCAAACTGGAATTGCAATCAGGAAATGAGCTGCAAAAAAAGTACTGCGTCTGTATTTGCTGAAATAAAGACCAGAATCCTATTAAAGTCTTGACCTCTTGTAATTGCTCATTGCATAATGGTTGGATTTCTTGTAAGAAAAAAAAAAGCAAAACATTTTATTTCATACTTGTTTTGCTAAAATTATAACCTGAAACAGTACATTGTGACAAGGAGACATAAGGCAGAGTTAAACAAAATGTTAAATTAATTTATTGACATTCATTCCAGCCTAAAACGTAAAATGGTTTTTAAAATGCAAGTCAGTAAAGGACTACAATGAAAGCATCCTTTTTTTGTATCCATTCTTCAATTTCCATGAATTTTAGCCAAAAAAAACCTGATTGGGGTTTAAGCCATAGTCATGCAAAGATAATTTAATGTGTACAAAATATTAGGTCAGGACAAAGGCAGAACCACACGCTAACCTTTTTCTTAAATGTGGCACAAACCAGAAACTACCTCATTTTGCCATTCTACCAAACACCACAGCAGGCATGTTGCAAAGGGACCTATGTTCTTTTAATTCATCTAGTGTGGAAATTGAACCTGCATTATTCCAGTTAGGGGTCGATCGCTCTACCTCTGCACCATGGTGCCCTGTTGGTGTAAAATCCAATGGATGACACCAGAAATGATCCATCCAGTTGAATTATGTGGCCATGCGTAGAACTCTTTTTAGTCACAGTGATGATGCTAGAAGTTAGTATTTTGTGCCACTCCTCTTTGGCCAAACTATATGAATTTCTATTTATAGAACTAAGTAAGAATGCAAAGAGGATTGGCTTGACTTTTCAAAATAAAACATCAGGTACAACCTGCATTAAATTACCTTTGGGGAATCCTATGATCTTCTGAGTTCTAACAAACAGACAGCACTTAGATAGCTTTTGAAATGCCTGGTGGGCCGGGACATCATGGTTTAATTAAAGAAAAAATGCACAGGTCAAGTACTGCAACTGCTCTTGATTTGTCCTTACCCTCATACTCCATCTGTACCTGGTACTACTACACATATCGCTTTATGAAGATAAACAGAAGGTTTTCCTGTTCAGATTAAAAAAAAAAAAAATCAAAGAAATATGTTGTCTATAATTTTAGGTCCAAACTTGTGTTTCCCAATCAATGTATAAATGTAACATATTACGATGGGTTCCTTTCACAATAAAAAAAAAAAAAAAAACTATTATTTGAGATGTAGTAACACAATAAAACGAGAAAGCTGGGAACTTGTCTTTTGAAACAACAGGGATTCACATGAAAAATCCTTTCTACTGGATAATTGATGCAAAAACAAGTGTTTGTGTGCATCATTGAAGACTGTTTTGATGTCTTATGCCAAAGTATGAGAGCTTAATAAAGGACAAGGGGTAAAAAAAATAAAATAAAATACAGCTTTGATCTGACTCAATTTTTTCAAGTGTGTGTTTTTATACACCTGAGTTGTTTTGTGTTGCGAAAACCTTTCTCTGAATGATGAAAACGTCACTGCAGCAATAGGAAACTTCTTATTCTCCATCCAGCTTTAGCCATTATAAGTTTTGGAATTACAGTGAAATAATGAAAGATTACAAAGTGGCTCGGGGAGCTGACTGATCTCCTGAATTGTAGTTTTTTGTGAAATATGTCAGAACTGCTGTACCAGAACTCCATATGTTACACAGCCTCTCCTTTTTAATCTCTTTTGGGCTAAATTTCTGTTTTCCACTAGAATGTGTTCAAACTGTTGCAATCAATGGGGAATCTTTTGGAAAAGGAAAGACCTGAGGCATTTTATTCTGCACCACTCCATGCTCTCTGTTGAACCTAGATATTTTTGAAAAGGTACAATCTTTTGCTAAATAGAAATATTTTTGCCTAATGATAGCACATCCGTGAGTGTGAGACAGGTTTTTATCTGTGTTTGAAGGCCTGGAAGAAGAGCAGATGGGTTTTGTTTACCCGTGAGCAGAACATCACATGCTGTTCATCAAGTTTCTGAAAGCCTACCTGCCAGAGAGCCCTCAAGACAAACCTCTCCCCCTGGCAGCATGAGTTGATTAAAGATGATTGTGAGATTGACCTGGATGACTTTGCCTGGAGAGAAGTGCTTCTGCTGGTTTTTGCCAATATAAAGTAGAATTTTATTCATTTAAAGTTCAGATCTTTTTTTTTTTTTTTTTTAACGTCTTGTGTTTTTAACATTAGATTTTTTGGTTTGTTTTTTAAATGTCTTTACTTTTTTGTAACAGCTCCAGTTCTTGACTTACTAAAAACCACAAGACAACGAAAGAGCCAAAAAAAGTTTGACATTTAATTTAATTGAATTGGATTTGTACGAATTAACGCCTGTCAAAATGTGAGACAATATTTGCCTATGTTTTGGATACATGTTACAACTTCACTAAATACTCCAACATTCTTGACACATAGTCACAGAAACTTAATAAAAACATTTTAAGGTACAGTAGGTAAGATTGTTTCCCACAATGTAACTCTCTCCAACACTTTGGTACTCAAAGCCAGTGAGTGCTGTAGTAAAAAGTAACACATTTTCTTGCTGAAGTTTTGTACTTTGACATCAGCAGTTGGTTCTTTCACACTGTATTCCGAAACCTAAGTTCTGTCATGTGACACGCAAAATATTGACTGGAAATTAGTCTTAGTCTGTACAGTAAATTGTAAACACTTTTAGTGTTTTGGTAAGTTAGAACTGAAAGACCCACTCCGATCATCTAATTATGATTGTGCCATTTTTTGGAGTTTGTTAGAAGTTTGCCTCTGAGTTGTGGACAAGACTGTTGGCATAGAGCAAGCCTGCCCCCACTTCCCATCGCCCATCTGTTTACATCCTCTGCCTGTCACTTACAGCCCCTCATCACCCAAACCTAATATTAAAAGTGCAACAAAAATTCCAGTGATATTGGAGCTATCCAGCTGTACAGTTTACAGACAGATGCAGCTCAGACGAGGACAATGAAGACGTTCATAAATCTAGTTGTCTGCAAGTGGATGCATCATAATGGAATGGAGCAGGGAGCTTGTGACCTGCCAGTTGTAGTTTGTACAAACAACTACATGATTTTTCAAACTGCCTTTTTTTGTTTATGTATTTTTGTAACAAAAAAATGTTTAATTGTGTGCCAGCTACACATATTTACTGCCATTATTCTTTTTTTTTTCTTGAATTGTTTGGTTTAATGTTGTATGCTCACAACCTATACATCACTTCTATCTGCTTTTACAAATATCAGAAAGTCCCACCTTTGTCCCACAATGCCGACATACTTGATGTAGAACTTATTTGGCCTCTGCCATGACTCCAACTCCCACATAAGGTCAGGTGTTGAAGAGGAAACAGAGTAGCATACTGCGATTGATTCCCACTGCACATGTGTGGATACCCCTACTTCTTGCTAGGGTTCGTATAAACACATTAGCTTTCTGGTGAGCAAATGTATGCATAGTTTTTTAAAATTGCTTAATTTTTGCATTTTACATCTAGTTTATTAGAAGTGTAGATTTGAAACTACATTGAACCAAAGTTTGGGATAGTAAAGCTTCCAATGCAATTCATGTATACAACTTCCTGTTTAGAGCTTAAGAGTGACAGATGAAAAACTAACCCAACACCAGGATCGCACTCTAGTAACATCTTCGTTGGATTTAGCCTGCTAGTACTTGCACAGCTCTGGATAGATCAAAACTTTACACATGGCTTCACAGTCCTCACGTTTACCAGCCGACTTTGACTTTTGAATATTTTTTTGCTTTTTTGAAACAGTTGATAAACTCACAGCATCTGGACTTCTGAGGCCGCTGCAGATCACAGCCCACACAGATGGAGAGCAGAGCTTGAACAGATAATCATCAATGTGACAAATAAGCAATACAAAGAAGAATTCGCTTTGAGTTAGCCGCCATGAGTTCAAACCTCTTCTGATACACACATTTGGCCCAAAAATGCTACGATTATCAAAGAACTTCAAGTGTTTTAGACTTGGAACAGAGTAATAATCTAATCAAACCGAGGCACAGAATGAGTTATCAGACTTCATAAAAATACAATATCCTGAACTATATCTGAATATATTAGAAACGATAGAAGTATTTGAACCAGACGGAACCTTGCCCCAAGGATTGCTGGAAAAAAAGAGAATAAGCAGGTGAAGTTCATGGAGGACAGTTTCTGTGAAGGCTGTTCATGAGAAGATGTGTGAAAACCTTGATTAACTCTATAATAGCCAAGATAAATGCTTGGGGTATGACTAAAGACATGTTACATGCTTTTATGCGTAGAAAAAAATGAAACTTGTGTTTTTTTGGACATCAAACTTGATTAAACAGTTTTTTTTTTTTTTTAAGTCTGATTTTTTACATTGAATGCTAAAAATTCACCCAAATGAAATGACTGTGTTTGGTGTTTTTAACATTTTCTTGTAGCATTTTTCTCACGATGGAGGACAAATAAAAGTAAAATCAAGATTAAAATTGCATTTCTGAGTATTTCTTGATTCAAATTATTGTGAATCAGGGGCAGACAAAAGAATGCCACTCTACAAGCTTTTGCAAATGACTGGCCACCAGCTCTTCCATTCCGATGCATCCTTTTGCAGAGAAATAGATCCAAGTACGTCTTTGTTTGCCTTGTCCAAGCTGGCATGTGGCTCAAAAGTATGGCTGGATAGCTTCAATATTGATCACCATTTTTTGTTGCACCCCTAATGTTAGCTTGGGACTTTGAAGTGGCTATAAGCTTGTAAAAAAAAAAAAACTGGATGATGGGATATCAGCCCAGGCTTACTCCTCGTCAACAGTCACGCCCACAACCCAGAGGCAAATTTTCTAATGAACTACTGAACTCCTGCTGCTCTGCAGAAACTATGTCCTAAGAAAAAATACAGGTTATTTATTATTATTATTATTGGCTAAAAATTGCATAATCTTAATTCAAAGACCACTGGGTATGCTTTGAAAATAGATCAACATATGATGGGAGAGGGGCTTTATGTCAAACGAAAAAGAAAAAAAACTAAAATATGTATATGTTTTCTATTAAATAATAGTTTTAGAATTGCCAACATCTAAGCCCTTAAGTTGTTTCAATTTTACCCACTGACTGTATAAGAGAACCAGTCCAAATGAGAATGACATCTCCCATAGAAAATGACTTTTTTTTTTGGTAATATGGACGTTGCCATGTTGGAGCCAGACAATGACGATAATCTGAGTTGGTCTGAGTCAACATTTCTATGGCAACCTCTCTCATAAAGGAGGAGTGAGCTTGCTGGAGGTGCACACCCCTACAACTTGAAACTCGAACGTTTGACGCAAGACCACATACTCATCTTATTGCGGCATCTGATTGGTCAGTTTATAACTTCAATTATTTGCACTGCAGAAAAAAAGGTCATTGATAAAAATGATGACTGAGCAATAGCTGCTTATTTTTGAATTAAAGTCAATGGGATTTTGGCTTCTTGGAATAAGCAGGTAGAGGTTGGTGACACTGGAAAATACATTTTCCTGCATGCTTTTCTTTAATTCAGGTTATTGGCAGAGTTAATTGAAGTGCAGTATAGTCCTCAAAGGACAATCAGTTCCATCTAATCCCATCTTAATATATCTCACCTCAAAGTCTGCGTTAATTACCCAGGTGGTTTAGTTTTTGCTCTAATTATATGTCAATTTGAGTCTGACAATTCCCCACTTGATAAAAGAAAAAAGCCCGTATTCTGAATCATCATCAAAACTTAATGTTCTTTTAAATTGAATCATTCTACTAAACAGAATAATAACCTTGAAATTCTCCTGAGGCGCTAAACAAACCTCTGTGCTCCAGCCCTAAAAATGTTAGCATATTTAACGGCGTCTTTTCTCCGACTCACATTAACCTCTGGCATAACGAAGTGATCTATCCCGGTATGCTTCGTTTCATCTGTGGCACAACATGAAATCCGGAGTCCATAGAGAGACGGAGCAAATCACAGCAGAAAGTTACTAAAGTCAGATCGAGTATGTGACAGCAATCGCACTCCAGTGTACACCCCCTACCGCGCCTCATTTATATCAAAGAAAAGGGATGACACTTCTCTTTCCCAATCCCAAAAAAAAAAAAAAAACATTGAAGAATATGTTTGTAAGCATTTAACAATTTGAGTGAATCTAGATTTGAATTAGGAAACATTTTAAATAAAATAAATAATTTATGGAGAATGAAAGGCAAAAAATGAGCTAACCTGTATGGGCACACAGAAAATATTAAGGTTGTAGACTGCTGTCAGCCCTTAGAAAATGTTCATGCACATTTTTTTTCTTTCTGACAAAATGCGAGTGACAGGTCCTGGTGAATATACAACACGTAAGGGTGAACCAGGTGAGACGTGTCTGTGTCATACAGTTTTTTTTTTTTTTAAACCTCCCTAAATCCAAGTTGTTGACATGATGAGTGCCCACTCCTTGGGTGCAACATGACTGTTAGAATTTATGAAATTAGACAATAACAGCCATGCTGGTGTGTGCATCCTACCAGGCGGTCCAACAAATGTGTCACCTGCACACTCGGTGCACATGGTCAGTGAGGAGCCAGTATGTGCAACTTACAAACGTCTTGTGTGGTGCAAGGACACCGCATCATCCCTATATCATAAGTGCGTGTAACTTGCATTATCCTTACACATACTTCACAATACACTGGCCACATAAGTGACAATCGTACGTCCTATTTTCATGACATTTCTTTGGGTGGCTGCACTATGGCGAGAAAAAAGACCAGCGCTCTCCAACCGAGCGCTGGTTGGAGTGTTTTAAAAATGCTTATTTAGACTTTTTTTTTACTGTTAATTAGCCAGCATAAATGTCAAGTTTGACCAGATATTATTCCCAATCTAAGATCAAAGCAGCAGATAAGGAAACTGTGATAACCCAGCATTCTAGCCGCATTTAAGCACATCACTGACGCACAAACTTGGAGATGTGAAGAGTCACACATGACATTTGTGTGTAAATGCGGTTTTGTGTGTGTGAAACAAGCGATTTGTGCGCAATTTTAAAGATTTGTGTGTGCCGTTAGTTTCAAGTTTTGAATGTGTAAATTGTATTTTTTTTTATTTTGTAATTTTTGTACTTATGCACAAAATGTATTGTATGAGTTACAGATCAAGAATGACGCACGCACAGATCGGAGTGATACTTATTTCTCTCCATACACCACTGGCCTCGGGGGAATTTCAAGACATACCTGCACTCCTCTTAAAATGTGGCCGCTCTTCTCCATGTACAGGGAATCCCTGTACATGCGCATGTGAAAAGCTATGTTTACATCGCCCTCGACAGCGCACCTTAAATCGACCACTTCCAATGAAAAGTCTATGTAAACGCATGAAAAAAAACCCGCCCCTCTGCAGCCGGATCAACCCCCTGATGGGTGCATGTGACTGAAGCTTTAATTTGACAGTTGAGATTGTTAAAACTTGGTATAGACATGTCAAAAGCCTTGTAATTTAACATTTAATTCTGAGAAACATGGAGGATGGTGCGATACATAGTTATCATGGTATGTAACATACTTGTCATGGCTTGTAAACCTCAGAAAAGCAGCAGCTTTAAGCAAAATAACAAGTTTACCCAAAATATGTCTACATATTACTTCACATGTGACATTTTATTCTGAAAACGCAGTTAGATTCTGGCTGCATTTATCTTTCTGTTGTCATACAAAGTCTTGCGGTCTGTTTTTATTCCGTTTATGTAACCGAAAATGTGTTGTACTTCTGCAGTAGAATCCATGTCTGCTTCAAGCACAGCTCTCCAAAAAAGCTGAAAATGTTTAACGTGACTAAACTGACGAGAATAAAATCTATTCAAGGTGACTTACACTGCACCGCATGTGGTCTATCTAAGCTTTTAGTCCTCTCAAGCAAAGATTGTCTCTGGCTACAGTATAAGGTCCTGAATGACACTAGTGTTGTGTAATAAATAGCATAAAAAGACAACATTTAAAGTTTTGGTTGGAAGCCAAACCTCAATCATTTAATACTAAATTATTTGAATTATTTCAAGTAAATATGATGTTTTCTCAATTATTTTCTCTTCAATAAGAGTTTTATTACCATTCGTTATGTTTAAAAAGACAATTACGTCATTTAACTTCCCTTTCACATTACAGTAATCATACCAACAAGTTAAATAAAAGATTTTCTTTACATGTTCTATGACTTCATGGTTGCCTTATGAAACTATTTATGGTTTGTGAACCATTTTGAATCAATTATAAGGTAAATTACTTGAGATCCACTTGACCCAACACCATAGTTGGGGATGGAACAAATGCCAATCAAGATTTCTGGCTCTTTTCTAACCCAACAATAGATCTTCATCCTGAAATGTTTTCATTTTTTTTAGGTTTGATTGATTAATTGATTTCCACATAAGAGAGCAAATTGTATCCGGGGACCGCCACCACTTGCAGAGCAATTACGATATTTAATTAAAGAGAACAGGTGATGTTAGCGACCTTTTTCCATCACATTTTTGTGCATATAGTATGCATCAAAATAACATCTTTTTGTGAATACCAGCGCAGTAAATCTGTCTCTCGTGCAGGGTTTTGTGTTTTAAGGTCCTAATCTGTGCTTTCATCCTTTTCTTCGTTAAAATCATTGATCCTGTTTTTGTACTGTTCACTGTCATCTGTTGCCATTTCCCCATTTCCTTCATGTTTATCGCTAGAGGAACCAGATGTGGCTTGGCTTTAAATCCTCTTTAAAGTGCACAATTCATGCAAAATACAAATTTCCCCTCCGAAGAAGCTGTGTAGGTGGTGTTGGAAAATCTATAGAACCTGAAGGTGCCTTCAAACTCAAGGAAAATACATTGTAAAAATATCCCAGATACAGTTTACAGTAACTAAGACATCATTTTCAGCAGAGTTTGGACTCAAACGTCTTTACAAATACTGTATTTTCTTTTTCAACTTCAAAGGAAGAGAAGGGTGACGATATGGTTTCACATTTGGGACTGTGCCGCTGTCATTTTTTTTCTTTAGTTGCTTAAAAAAAAGCGGTGACTGCAGAGAAGAGCACACACCATTCGTGCTTGCAAATCAATTATTGAAAGCTCCTGCTAAACAAAAGAAAAGCTGAAAAACTTACAGCAAGACCCAGTTTTTTTAATGCTTCTGACTTCTAAAGGTGTTACTGTCTGTCTCAAAGTTTTCTTCTTGATATACGTCAAATAAAACTCCCTAGGCTATGCAGAAAACTAATGTGACTGTCGGCTTGTTTTTCCTCTGGAAGGGAACTTGTACCACGAAATGGGACGCTGCTCTTTGACATAAGAGTCTGCTTCAGTGGGATAAAAAAAAAAAAATGCATGAGTCTGTGTTAACTCAAGGCGTTTTCTTTGATAGATAACCTCTCTTTTTAAAGCTAACAAAAAAGTGTGTCATGCGGACATACATTTGGGATAATATTCAGTGACGATACAGAGCAGACAAATTAGCCAAAGGGATCATCTTGGTCTGGCACTGAAGTAAGTAATCAAAAAATAGATTTTCCTCTCGGCTGTAGATATTTTTGTCCTCTTCATAATCCTTTCTCTCTGTATTTGCTTCAAATAATTTGGCGTTTACTTGGACTAAAATGTCAGGTGGGGATGGTTTGGAGAATCTCTATAATCTTCGCACAAAACTATTGATGAATTAAAACACTCCTTTTTCAGAAGCGTTTGTCCTGGCTCAGGAGAGACATGGACGTGCCATCAAGCGTGGCATCTATTTACCAAAAGCAAGTACACATCGATGATGAATGTAACCTTTAAAACCTGAGCTGTGGTCTTTTTTAGTCATCATTATACAATGGTGATGTGTGGTGGAGAGGAGCCAGTTGGGGAGGTCAGATGCTACAGCACCTGAGCCCGATGGCTTTGCAGCATGAATTCAGGCAGAGAGAGATTTCTGTGAAAGGCACTTGTCCTGGGTGAGTACCAGTACTGGCCTGTGTCACATCACAGGAACTAATGCGAGATGACATAGGGAGTGCACTGTGACATTATACCACAAAAGAGCATTTCATTGGATATACTAGTGAGACGCATGCATCTAGGTACAGAGTATTGATGCAGAAGAAATTGTCTTGTTTCTTCAACACTCATTAATACATACCCATGTTTCCGTGGCAATACATTACATATAGCTGTGGTTGCCTCATAGGAGTACCCCAGAGAAACACATCTCCATGTACAATGACCAATTATCTCCATCTATGAAGAATTTTACAGGACTATTCCTCCGCTTTTTGCTTCCCGGTGGATAGATATTGATGCTAGCTTTACGTATACCGCACTGTGAGGTGTACCTAAAAGCCTTCATTTAAAAAAAAAAAAAAAAAGGATTCAAACAAGGATAGGTGTTATTGTTAAAATGCTAATGCAGCTAATGTGTAGCAGTGTCGGACTGTTTCTTTTTTTTTTTGTGTTACTAACAAGATCGAGAGTTAGCGTAGTCATAGTAATGCATCTTTTAACTTTGTCTGTTTTTTTTTTTTTGTATGTGTTGCAAACATTGTTGGTTGTTGTTGTGCTAATGTGGCTAACATACAGCATTATCTGACTTTTTTTGTGTGTTACACACAAGGTTGAAAATTGGAATAGTTACGCAACGTTTGTTTTAGCAGTATTTGTCTTTTTTTGTGTTTCGCAAACAATGTTGGGTGTTTATGAGAATATGACAATGCGGTTAATGTGTAGGGGTGTATGATTATGGTTTTTTTTTTTTTTTTTTGTTACTTACAAGGTTGGGAGTTAGGATAGTTTCTATAACGTTTGTTTTATCAGTCTGCATTTTTAACTTGTTGCAAACAAGGTTGGTAGTTACAGTGATTGTAAATATGCTAATGCATAAATGGCTGATGTATAGGGTATTACAAAGAATTGTTATAACCGCAGTTAATAAAGTCTGACTGACAGACTTATCTCGAGCGCTTGTCTTGCTTAAAGCACTTTATAGTTCTTTGACACAAATTCAAAGATAGACCAATCATTGACAGTGCACCTTGTAATCAGGCACGTTGTAAAGTGCGAAAAATACAGTAGACATATAAGACATCAATGGACTGTTGTTGACATTAGGCCTATCTAAATACAGATTTTCAGCTCGTCTTTGAGATACAAATATCTTTCAAAAATTGTCAAAACAGTTGGACAAAACTCTTGGTAAACACCAAGGCCGTGCCTTCAATTTGCATGTTTGATACAAACCACAAGTGTTGCACTTTAAAAAAAAAAAAAACGGGAGGCAGAAAAATGAAGGAAGCAATTCTCCATTGACTTTTGTTAAAAATAATGAAGCATAAACATATTTAAAATTTGGTTTCAATGATAGGATTTTGGTGAATTATATACATATATATATATATATATATATATGGGGAATACTTTATTTGTGACAAATGCGGGGAAAAGGGTGTTTATTTTAATTGGAGATTTTACAACAAAACAACATCTGTTTGTTCTAATATGTTGTTATCCATCACAAATTTCAAATCTGTTCAACTGCACTCCATTTGCAATAGAAAAGCCAGAACCCCAACAACCATTTGCATCATTCAACTGCCTGAGAATTTCACTTTAATTTGGTTTTCTCACCAGTAAGAAGCTCCAACTGCAGTGATGATTCAAACTACATGCAACATCAGTAAATGAAAGAGCAGTATAGGGATGTGGTCTATCATGACTGCAGCTGTGGAATCCAATTAAAGCTGTAAATCCTCGACTCTGGCTTGTTTTCTGAAAGTCAGAGGTACCGTGATGGAAATTCCCATTAGGAACTTAAGAGGTTGAGAATTTTTTTTTTTTTTTCCTTCAGAGAGCTAAAGTTGTTAGAGCCGTTAATAAAAGCACCCACCAAGTTCTGAACCATTCTTTCAATTGATTATATACATTTTAAAGGGGACATTGAAGCACCCGAACAATACATTTCCTTCCTCTGGTGCAGCAAAGCATTTATTGGCAGGTACATCGAGGGAACTGACGCAGACGGACGCATGTGACTTTGATATTCATTGCAATCACGCAGGTCGTTTCGGCCTTTTTGTGGAGTGAATTATGCAGGAGACGCAGAGCGATGCAGATTTGTCAGACTCTAGGACAATGAGACGGCCTTGGACCGTCCTCCTCACCCGGTGGACTCCAGTGACAGGACTGTGTCTGCGTTCTCAGATGTGCCAATTTTGCAATCAACTCTCCATGTCTGATGAAGCTCCCGTAGACTAAAAAGAAAAAAAAAAATATCAGTTGCCCCTCATGAATATGTAAGCGGTCAAACGAGTCTTTGTTCTTTGCACTGCAATCATATCATGTTCCACATTCGAAGGTTTAGCATCACAAACAACCAACGAGAAAGCATCATCTTCGTTCTTTTCTTGAACTTTTTCTGTGCTGCTACTCCCTGCTATGCACTTCTAATATGATCCCAAAAGTCAAACATTTTTGTTTTCTTCTTTTTTTCATGAAATATATATAATTTGCATGTGGTCCTTGAGACTCGTCCTATCTTTCAGCAGAAAAATGGATCAGCGGTTCTGCACCATAGTGATGACTCCAGTCACCGCAGCTTGCTCGTGTCACTCCCTATCTAGGTCACACAAACCCAGTGACTGGCAAAGCTAACTGGCATCATTACCCTTCTAAGTGCTCACTCCTTTTTTCCTCTCTGTTCTTCTCAAAATGGGTCTTTTTAGTTTATTGAATTCTTTGAGCTCCAAAATGAAGGAGCTTTAGCAAAGTCAGTCTGATCTAAAGTTGTTGCATTATTATCAGAGGATCAAACATGAAGTTCTTTGATCTGAAGTGATTTCTTTTTTTTTTTGGAGAGAGGATTCTCAAGTGAGGTCATTGAGAAAGAGGATGGCTGGTATCAAAGTGATTGGGGTATGAATAGAAGCACAGTCTTCACAGGAAATACCAAACTCTTGGCAAATTCTTGCCTCTGAATAATCTGTGAAATATCTGGCGATGCCAGAGGGCTACTGACGTCGCTCGACTTTGTTTGGTTTCCTTCATCATCAAAAAGATTCTGTATTTGATCTTCGCATTTCCAAAGCATTCTGTAAATAAATACTCAAGAAATGAAAGGAGAAAGGGTTTGTTTGTGTTTTTTTTTTTTTTTTTTTT
>BSAI01000123.1:7631822-7652904 GCA_036245035.1 Adrianichthys oophorus
TTTTTTTTTGTGACTGTTTAGTTAGTGGAGAAAAAAGGATGAGTAGGGAGTTGTGTGTTGTGGTTGTTTTTTTTTTTTTTTTTTTTTGTTTGTGGGTGGTGGGTGGGGGGGGGGGTGGGTGTTTGCAAAGAAATACGCTCACAACAAGCAGAAATAAAACAACCTACACATTTTCTTTTGAGGGGAAATTGGCATCAAAAATACGGGTTTTAAACAAACTTAACAAGTCAAAACAGGAAAACTAAAAAGTTTTTTTTTTTTTTTTTTTTTAATGGAGATCAAAGTGGTATGTCATCACAACAGAGGAGCACATCTGCTCTTAGCAAGCACAGATGTTGCAAAGAGGAAGCAATCCACCGCATTTGGTTCAAGCCCAGAGATGCACCGACAATAAATTTCTCGCCAAGTTTACATTTGAAAATGCTCTGAGCTCTGCTGGTCTGATAAGTGTCGGCCACTCACAGTCCTGTAAACTGGAGATGTTGACAGTGTTGAGGCCTTGTTCTTTATTGTACCATATGGGCTGCTCACGTCTGTTTTCAGTCAGGCGCTTATGATTACTGACTGCTTTCACTTTACTCTAGGAAGGTGACGGATGATCTCCCATGACGGGGAGCTCATTTACTTCAAAAAACTTACAGAATTCCTTAAATGTTTTAAGTATGTTCTCCAAGTTGCTAAAATAATATTTCCTTTAAAGCCACCTCCTGGATTCATGTCTTGATCAAAAAAAAAAAAAAAAACCACAAGACGCCGTTACCATCCAATATTTCTCCAATGTACAATGTTCATTCATCTTCTTGACCTTTCTACAGTCTACTCCGCCTCCGTGTAATGGATGGATCATCCTCATCACATCTGACATGAGGTTGCCCGAAGTTAATGTCCTGTTTAATTTCATCTTATTTCTGTGGATAGTGAAATGATGTCAAACCGACAACAAAAGGGTACACAAATAGTGCTTAAGAGGACATACTTCAGCGTTTGAAGTGATTACCAATTGAAAAATTCTAACAAAAAAAAAAAAGAAGTTTGACATTATGTCATGCAGTGAGTGGTTCAACCTGGAATACACGTAGACAGTCAACATGTTTCTACCATCATTGAGTCAGCCTTTGGTCTAACACGCAGATCTCAAATATCAAGACTCAAAACAAGGTCGAGTTATAACAGACGTAAGCAAAAGTGAAAAGAATATGATGTTCTGGAAAACCGCACCCAAAACTTAAAATACCCACTCCGATGAAAATGGGGTTTTGGTGTTTTTACCTTTCTCTAGCAGTTTTCTAATGATGGAGAACATATATATAAAGATACTTAAGTTCAAAATTGCAATTTATTCAAACTGTTGCAACAATAATGTTAGGTTTGGGGTGTACTGGACTGTAAGCTCTATCAATCATAAAAATATTAATGGGTGACCGGAGGGGGGGGGGTTACTTTGCACTCACAGCCACCTACATTCAAATTTCTAATGAATTCCTGCAACTCTGCAGAAACTATGTCCTTTAGAAAGGTTTTTCGATGTTGCCTTAAATTGGCATAATCATAAATAAAAAAGACCACTGGGAGCTGTTTAACACTAGATCTAAAGATAATCACAGTGGGAAAATTTGAGGCATGTTTTACCTGACAAAATCAAGGAGGTCAGAGGTGAATGGCACTAAGAGATAGAAGCAGAAACGCTGCAAATATCTTCTTGGTGAGCTGTCCAACCAGGAGGAGGCCCATCTGCAAACCTAAGATATGCTGGAGAATCTACAAAGGCCTGCCAAAGCTTCATATTTCTTGAAGGAGCTGTCTAAGCATCATTAAGAGAACATTATTAGAACTCCCACTGGAAATTCTGTTAAAATTTGTCTGTGATTCACACATACATAATGCTACATGTTCATATGTTTGATATGCCTCCAGCTTAAAATATCTTTTCACATTCAAAAGTAAACTTGGAAAAATGTGACTATCTCAGCATTTGAAATATAATTATTAAAAACATTTCTATAGAAACATATCATCTAAAGTACGTGTTTTGCATTGCACCTCTTTCCATAAAAAAACATTTCACTTCTCAGCTTGTAGATCACCATTACAGCTCTTGATTTAGAATTAAAAGCTGATAAAAAGTAATTGACATTAACTCACAAGATGTATTTTCACGAATGACGTTGACTGAGGATTAATTGTAACCATTTCTGTACTTTATTTAAAAAAAAAAAAAAAAACAATCTCTCAGCTGGACTGGAGCAGAAAACAAAATTCTTCTCAGCTATCACCTAACAATGACCTCATTTTCCTGTTTACCCCGCCATGTTTATTCTTGCTGGGGTAAACTGTACAGGAAGGCGGCGACAGCAACATCATATCTTCTGCAGAAAAGTGACTGCGCAGAAAACAACTGTGTTTAGGAGTAAATCCTGCATTTTCTTTATTTCCGTAGAGACCTGGCTGATTAGCAATAACAGTTTGTGATTTTAATAAACTGCTTTCTGAAAGTGAGGTCTGAAAGATAATGAAAGTGCAGAGTACAAGAAAAACCCTGATGTTTTCAAGGCTCACATCTGCTTTTATTCCCCCCAACTCAATGAAAAGGCAACTAAAACTGAGGAGTTTTGGCAAATCAAACATCCTGTATCGTGGATTCTTGTTTTAACAGTAAAAAAAACATTGTTTATCTTCTTTTTTTTTGGTCGTTACAACATTTTTCTTTTCAAGTTCCTGAAAATGTAAACTGTTTAATGAGCAGTCTTCAGAAGGAAGTAAACTAGTCTAAAGTCACTTGAACAGACTAAAAAGCAGCCAAATTCGTTTCTCATCTTAAAATGGCCCAGCTTTTAATCTTAAATAACACACATATCTTGAATTAAAATAAGGGTAGGTTATTTCATTAAAGATTTAAATTATTGTGTCACATTACTCAAAACAAAATTCCTTCAAAAAGACACAAAAAACCACAACATACCCCCACTGCCTCCGCATCACCTCAATTTTACACAATAATCTGGGGACAGCTGAGCATGCCATGCCAATACTGTTTAAAAACTACAACTTCTAATTATAAGATTTTTTTTTCCCTTAAAAGCATCCTAATGGATGAATGGATGGATGGATGGCATCCGAATGATGCTTGAGGAGTTAGAAGGTGATAAACGGAAATTCCTTTTCAAGAGAGGATCTTTTTGGAGAGAGAGCCGCCAGGCCCAGGAAGCCAGCACCCAACGGAAAGGCCACCGTTGCTGAGGGTCTGGTACCCCCACCAGGGATGGAGTAGAGGACAGAAGATCAGAGGTAGATTGAAGTTCCTAAAAGGAGTTTAAATTTGTATCTGATACTAAAGGTGTTTTTTTTTTTTTTATTCAAGATGGCAGCCTCTTCTCGAAGTCAATGAAACTTTTGCTGTAGTTGTGGACTTAATCTGGTGTCCTGTGTGTCAAATTTTATTAGGATTCCTTAAACAAAACATTGTTTTGTGCCAAAATGTGAAAAACATCACATTTCACTCTTTGCCACAAAATGGCCACCAAGCCATAGGTTCTGTGGCCATACCATGATAACTTCCTTCACATATCCCTGACACAGGTTTTTCTGTTTTTGTTAGTTGGTAATGAAATATTATTTGGGCCCATAAAAGATTTTGGCCCCAGTCGGTATTAATTTTTACTCGGTACTGGGTTCACGTTTTGGGGAGTTTTTGGCCGATTGACATTTTCACTCAAAGGCACAATTTGGACCTTGCAGTCCACAACTGTTTTGGCCAGAATAAAACCTTTAGGAGTCACATATAGAGTCCCATAAAGAACAGTGACAGGCAAATGATTTAGCTGTAGGACACAAAATTGTACAACATCACATGTAAATGTAAATAATTGAAATAAAAAAAAAATACATGGTAGATACAAACGGAGAGCACAATACCTTTTCACCCTTGGCCTTTCCTTCAATTCTATCTCTTAGTTTTGAAACTGAACCCGTTTTTTGTGTGCAAACATGATCACCATCTGCCACAGCTGAAACATCCCCCCAGCCACATCACCACAGGCAAAGAGTGTTTTCTGGTAATCCTGCCCTAATGCTTCAAAGACTTCAGCAACTCTTGCAATACCATCACTTCATTATTCATTAATTCTAAAAATGAACTCCTCTAAGAAGCCTTGGAATCAAAAGCATGCCCACATTTCCATTTGTTAAAATAAACACTTGTTTAAGTTGTGCTTCACATTCAACAATGGGATTCCATTATCCGGAGTGGACTGCGATAAGACACCCTTAGAAATTCAATGAGGTTTTCTGCAAAAGACTAAAAGTGGGTCATTGGATTACAGCAGACTTTCACAAACAATTGTCTTCCTAATGCGTCGAATCTTGACTGCCTTGCAGGATTCAGAGAAAAACAAGCACCGCGTGCTAGAAACCGGCATCAAGCAATTCAAGGATTTGGTCAGAACCAAGCTCCCTTTGAATTCAGTGGGAGCCATTTTGTTTTTGAGAAACTTCAAAAAGACCTTCAAACTCTGCTGTCACTTGAATGCTAAGTGACACATTCATTTGAGAAGCAGTCAAAGCTGTTGGCGAGGCACTTTACCATCCCACCCACCCCCCACACCATTGCACCACCGAGGCCAAAGGTCGTAAGCTCATATGTCACACCTTGACAACTTCACTCTCCTGTTTCAGCAATGAGACACCTGGGCAGTGTCCCTGTGGTCATCCTTGAATATGCAATCCCCTCATGGTTTCTTGTCAAAAAAAACAATCATGAGGTAAGACAAGAGGGTGGTCATCATGGCTGCAGGACACTGATACCAACCATGGTCAAAAAAAGTCCAAACGGTGGTTAAATATTTATAAAGAGGAAGATAACTAAACGCAGCTTGTCCAAATATTTGTAGAAAGTGGGCGTTATTTCTTCTCTTCTGTGCATCTTCCTGTGTTTGAATGATTTGCAAGATAGTTTTACTAGACTTGACGCATATTTGAAGTCAAGGACATTAACAATTTCACATCGATTCAGATCTGCATGCAGGAATGGTTCAATGAGGCTTGGCTGGCAGAGGTGCTTTCAATGGATGTTGGGACAGAATCAACTGACCCAGTAACAGAATTCAAAAAATTGTAATACCAATTAATACAAAAGAATATTAAATATTAAAAACCAAGTTGTACAGATTGCCACTTGGAAGACAAGCAGGTAGGTAAGGGGGAAAATGTCTTTGGTAAGCCTTAAAATTTGAAAAGACTGGCGGCAAACAAAATGACGAAAGGATCTGTCAAAGACCGACTACAGTTATGTAGCCCATATACACCACCTGAAGAATAATCAAGAAACTGGAAGCAGCTGTGGTGGTTTCAACTCAAACCAGGTGTGAGCATGACATGAAGCCAGAGCAGGAACATGAAACAGAGTCAAACAGAACAGGAACAGCTAGAGAGGAAAACCTAAAGGAAAGCATTAAATCTGAGATTGTAAGAAATCAGAAACATTCACATCTGTGGAAACCACATCTTAAATTAAGATAATTAACTTGTTTGATGTGAATTAAACATATAGGTTGGTAAATGTTTACATAACATATCTACATTTTAGGTATTTACACTTTAGTTGTGTGGATTTACCATGTGTTACCTTGTTTATTGCGAGAAGTTGCATTCAAAAAATAACCTACGGTAGGTGAAATCGGTGAAGTTCATATGTTTTAAGGCTGTAAAAATCCTCATTACACACATTATACACTTTTGTATGAGAGACATAAACATTTTTTCTTTTGTCCATTGTTATAGAATGAAAAAAGATCAAATTGCAGTAGACAACGTATGTAAATTTGGCAAACTGAATGCATTCGGTACATGAGACACGGTATGGAGGAGTCTGATAGACAAAATCAATCTCCCCCGTACCATGACTTTCTCTATGGAATGTGTTCAGGAGACATGGTACAGAGGAGATCGATTGACAAAATCAACAACCAATAAGGACGCAGAACACTGTGCAAATGCAAAAAAAGCAACAACAAAATTGCACTGTAAAAATGTTTACAAAACAATTAGACCACAAACAGCGACATAATGAAGGAACACATTGCTTATCTATTCACATTAACATTTTTTAACAAGTTAAGGTCTTTAAATATTGATTGAACACTTTTTTGTGTGTGTGTTTAGAAAGTGTGTTTAGAAAATGGCAAAAAAAATCAACTACCAGACTGTTTTTTTTTTTTTTTTTATCATATCTTTTTATGTTGGAATTGAGGTGAGTACAAAAGTTAAATAATTTTGTTTGGTTCTGGCCTTCAAGTATTTTACAAATGTTTCAATAAACATACTCTTATGACCCAAGCTCTTGTTTAAGTTGTCTTTTGTATTTTGTAGTCACAGGGCCCCGGCTATGCAGACTTTACTGCTGTGGTAATAGAACCCAAAATGTGATGTATATGCATGTGGATGCCAGGTCTTAAGAGGTTAAAACTTTTTTATAAGCATGTAAACCTTGCAGTTTTATATAGATGTCACATATTTGGTTGATTCAGGTACTGTATTTTTTGGACTATAAGTCGCGGCTACCAGAAATGCATAATAACTAAGAAAAAAAAAATATATATATATATATCAGTCGCACTGGAGTACTTTTCTCATACAATAGTGGAAACTTTCTATGAAGTCTATGTAACTGCTCGTAAACTAAGAAGGAGCGTATCGATAGTAACGATAGTATCAATACTAGCCTTCTCCAACTGCAGGTAGTGGACATAAGCTAGTAAAAAGCAAAAAAAAAAAAAAAAAAGAAGAAAAAGTCCCTCCCTGCTTGTCTAGTGTGAATACCACTGGCTGAGCACCTTCATAAAACCGCGTGTAGTAGGTTCTTGAATAAGCAACACATGCCCGATGTGAGTGCAGCATGAAAAACGTGACACTTCTGACCAACTCTGTCAAGTCCGATGTAATGCTAGGCCTTAAAACTACATTGGTTTTTGGGTTCAACCTTCAAATATTAGTCAAATGGTAGTTTAAGAAATGGATGCGGCTAGATTTAGGATGAAAAGTAGTTTGATTCGTTTTAGACATTGACACCACATGATGGTTTTATTTAGCATTTAAAACGAATTTGGTAAAAACACTTATATAGCTATTATTCAGATAGAATATTAAAAGAAACACACACTTTCTTGTTTTTAGAGGGGGTTCTTGATCAAACTGTGCATGCACTAGCATTTTTGTTATTTATTTTTTTTCTAGTTAGTTAAAATAGAATGTCACCACAGTTCAGCGCTTATCTGGTCCTCGTTCAGTTTATCCTTGTAACCCTATCAGGGATCCTTCATGGAGTCTCCCAGCAAGACGCTTTGTGACAAGAGGCCCCTATGAGGGAATTTGCATGTGAGAAGTGCCTCTCTGGACTTGTTTTACAAGGTCAACAGTTTCACCTGAAACTGCAGATGACAGGGACAAGTAGTTCAAGGACTCTGCGCAGCATCGGAGAACAAATGAAAAGCCTTGCCCCATATTCAAAAAAGACGAAAGAGGGTAGCGATATCTCGGAGGCGTGTGGTTGAACTCGTTTCCTCATGAGGTGAAGCAAAATAAAAGCTATTGAGATATAAAGCCGGTGCGGTAAAATCCAAACCAGGAGAATGTTTGTGTGCTTTACATTTCCGGAGAGAAGGAATCACTGCTTGATGCCGGATGCAGCCACCCACCGTCATCCCCTTTTAAATCAACCTCCTTTGCACTCCTGTTTATCCTCTGGACAAAAACAGTTACCTAACTCTGAGTTTTTCCTCCCCAGTCCTATTTAGATTGCTGTGACAGCCTACCTGAGCTATCTGGGGCATGGTAAACTTTGTGAGCCCCGTTTACTCCTCTGGCTCCAATAATCATCACAAGAAGCTGGAATCTCCTGCTAGGGAGGAATTATTTATCTTTCCTTCAGCAAGCAGTACAAATAAAGTACATTAGGAGTCTGCACTGCGACAACCACGCTTGTTTCCATCTTATTACATTACTTGCTACATGACTGCAACATAATTTTGACTCCAAACAAATGATGGTATGGATTTGGAGCAGCTCTCGCTGATAAGCTCTGTACCCAGGGTGAACGTTGTTTGGAAATCGTTTTCTGGATTGGTTCTCATCTTGGAAACAATGTTCTTTTGGCCTAAGCTTTTTCGTCAAGCTTTGGCAATTACGGTACAGTATGACTTGAGAAGAAAACAGTTTGTGTTCAACTCAAAGGATTTAAAAGTGAGATGAAAATCGATTTTTCATTAAATTGTTGTAATAAGAAAAATTCCCTTTCTCTCATAGAAAATGTCATTGTGTTTTGGCTACATACTTTTTTTTAAATAAATATATTATATATATATATATAACAAATATTTTATTATCTCACTAAAAAAAAAAGAAGATTGACTCAAAAAATTGTAAAATTGAGCACGATTTTACCATAAACGTTCAGTGACTTTAAGAAAGTACTGGAGCATTTGGTACCACTTAGAGAATTATTGCACAAAGTACATACCCCATGTATGAGCTGCACATATTTCCTTTCTATCATTAGTTAAAAATACCAGATTTGCTGTTTACTTGCACATAAAAAAAAACTACAGAAAAAAGTTGTTTTATTTTAATTTTCTTTTCTATTTGTAGCTTTTGTAATTTTTGCTGTGCAGCATTTTGGTGAACTTTTGTCAGCAAACATTGGAAAAATGTCAAGTAGATTTTATTTATAGAACTGTGTACAATAAGATTTTGAGTAAAAGAAAAAAAAAAGACCCCCCAGACAGAAAAAAATAACATCTCAAAAATAAATTATGTAATTTTCCTATGATAAACAGTAATTAAATCAGTTAAAAAGCTACTTGTTTAAGGCAAAAAAAAAAAAAAAAAAAAAAAATCCAAAACAAGTTTTCTCTTTAGATTCTAACTTCTTTCCACTCAGAGCATCATGTCCAAAGTTACGTTCGCAAAGGGTTAAAAAACGCATGCTCAAGTGACCAATTCTCATGAAAAGTCTAAATAAAAATGCATAAATGCGCTGAATGCTAGTTCTCGAATGCGCAAGCATATGGTATTCACACTGGGTTGTCGCTACTTGATACTAGTGTATGTACCTAGAAACACAAACTGCAAGTGTTAATTTCTCCTCCATGGTAGATTTTCCAAATAGTTCACTTCCATGAATCATAAGGGTCCCATCCATTCATCACTAGCAAATCTCTTAGTTCTTGATTGGTCAAAATTTGACCTGATTTAACTTTCAACGGACGTTTTGTACATACAGCTACAAAAGTTTGCCTAGCGACATGTGAACACCAAAATATACCTACTTTTACATAGACATTTCATTGTGGAGCATTTTAATTTAGCATTTTCTTTGAGAAGCATGTAATTTTAAGGACACATGTGGGTAACAATCATGAATTAAAAGGTTATTTCTAATTACCCTTATTAAGACATTTATTATGTGTTAAATAGACTCATCTGTTGGTAATATTTGAGACAAGTGGTAATAAAACCCAAACTACAGCCCCCGTGTTTTCTTTTTTTCATAAAGATCATTTCTATGCTCAGTCAGTCATTAGAACCGGTCCACATCTCCCATTTCACAGCTGATTGTCAAATGCAAATTGCATAAAAGTGTGGGAGTGTTGAAGTCCTATTGCATGCGGTTGCTTGCACTGCCAGTGGTGTGTTCAAACAAAGCAAGGGCCAAGGCATAAATGCATGCAATATTCACAAAAGTATATTTATGCATAAACTTTTTTCAAGTGTTTAGGATCTGTACAAGTATATTTGCATAATGTCCTTATGCAAACCTGTGCACGGACCCGGTGACGATTATATTTAACTGGCAAATAAGCTTTGGTGTTTGTGCTCTAAGAGGAGGTGGTGTTTTCATGAGATTCCAAAAGAATGACAAGTGAAAGCTGCACAATAAAGGCGACATCGGTGGGTGTTGTGTGCAACCACTCGCCGTCTGATGGAAAATGCATGTATGCGCAGATGAAGGGGGTGGTAGAACAGGTAGGAAGACAGGGAAAAGTGTATGCTCAGCCATTCAAGCCTGAGAGGATGAAACAGTGAAATTAATATATGCATGCAGCGCAGAGAAATATATCTGTTCGTATCTGGCAAGACAAAGCTATATATAGATAAGGGAGGAGGAAAAAAAGAGCCTTAAGAGGGAGGACAACGATGTGGAGACAACTCACTAAGGGAAGAAGGAGCCGGGGCTTGCTCGTTGTGTTTATAGGTCCCAGATGTCCGGAGGTAATCGTGCAGTGGGATTGCTATGCAGACATATGGCTGCTGAGTGCTCAGTATTCTTTTGCACAGACACACAAGCCCCCATAAATCTGTTTGAAGAGTTCCACATAATCCCATTGGATGTGTTGCTTAGAGCACGTAAACCTGGCTTCATTTAAATCATTCAGGTTTCTCTCCTGTGATGGGAAAATGAGGAGACTTTCTTTTTAGAGTTGGCACAGTTCTCTTCTTAAAGTCGTCTTCTAATCCTTGAGGTCTTAAAGTTACTTTAAAAAGTTCAACTTTGATGCACACTCTATATTTAGTGTGGTTGATTTATGCTATGGAAAATGTATTGTGAAATTTAACGATGGTTTGAGTGTCCATTGACGTCAGGTTTTATTTTTACTCTGCTGGTAGCAGTTTCATATATAACATGAGTCCAACTCTAGATCTCCAAGATACCTTCACCCTTTAAGCTTCTCATAGAGGAAACCCATTTAACCTAGAGCAGAAGCTGATTTTGTGAAGTGATAAAGCCACTTTGATAAGTGGTACAACATTTCAAAAACAAAGTTATGTGAGTTAAGCCATGAGTTAACTTCTCGACAACTTTTGTGGACTAGTTGGACACCAATGAAACTTTGGTGAGCTGAGACTTTGGTTGAAGTCCTTGGGCAGTCATGGTGCAGAGCAGTCAGCCTCTAAACAAATGGAGGTTCACCTATCAGTCGAAGTGTCCTTGGGCTATTGAACCCCACATTGCTCCTGGTGGTTGAAGCGCCAGTGTTTGGCAGTGTGTGTATGGGGCTGACTGAAAAGCGCTTTGGGCCCTAAAGCAAGGTAGAAAAAAGCTATGCAAGTAGACACAAGTTACCATTTGAAGCTGTCAGCATAGCTTCAGGTCCTGTCTTGACGATTCAAAGTGAACTCGTACTAAAAAGATCTCCTTTAATTTAAGTCTCCAAGCCTGTTTGAACCTCTGGAATTTGTCTTGAAGGCGCATAAAGAGCAGGATACCTCAACCTCACACCATAAGATTTACCACTCTTAGTAACAACCATACAACACCACAACACCAGACAGTAACCAGTAACACCAGACAACCCTTTGTGAGATCAGTGTAAGTTCAAATGTCTTATGATGTGTAGATGATGCGGCCATATGGTGGGTGTCCTCTAACCATAAGTAAAGGTGCGTGCACTGACTCCTTAGTGCCAATTTTTCACCCACATACAGCTTGTATCCACCCATACGGTCACTTATGATGAAGGCAATGCTTGCTGGTGATGATCAGTTCACTACTTGCATGATCCAAGTAATTAGCAATATATAGGATTGAATAACTACACTAGCAAGATCCTAGATCTTAAGGACCACCAGGGGTGGGGAGTACTTAAATACATTTTTGCACAGAAATCACTTCAGCTGCTTCATTCATTTACTACAAATAATTTCAAGCAGCAGGAAAACAGCTGGCAGATCTTTTACAATCCTCCCACTATAAATGTATGGGTCACACCAGGATCAAACGAGGAAGTTCCAGCTTTCTTGATCAGGCCTTGTGTCTTGGAAGTTGTGGGTGGTGTGGCCATTTGTTCTTCTTGGTAGTTTTTCTGCTTTACAATCCAATCCGCCTCCATCTGTTGTCTTATCCAACCTTAGGCTTCTCCATACTAGAAAAAAAGAAGAAGTTGGCATCCAATTAGATGGCTATTAGTCATATCCTGTTGTCTTTGCACGATGATATTAAAATAGCTCCTCCTTGGGCACTTAATTCTTCGGGAGACTCACTGTTAGACGCTGCTGTTCTGCTAGCGACAACAAAGTAAAGAGATAGTTAGATGTATTCCAATAAAGATTTTGGCAAATAAGTCAAGAAAGGAGCTTTTGTCCCACAGTCAGTGTCACGAACAGATGCCCTAAAGCAGAAGAGTTAAAAGCAAACTTCCTGAAGCTCCAGGCATTAATTCTGGCGGCACGGTGCAATGTCAAGACTCCCATGAAGCCTCCTCAGAATAGAAGACAGTCAGACAAAAAACCAGACAGGAAACCATAAAAACAAAGATACCTTCTGTCAGCCATTTGGAGATGAATATAGCCCCCAAGCAAGTCAGAGGCTTCTCATTCGACAAGAGTGTATTTTTTTCCCCAGACAGAAACAAAAAATTCAATAAGGACAGGTTATCAACTTGGTTTATACTTCCTGACTTCTCTAATTTGATTAAACTGAAGTGTTGTGCATCGATAGAGTGACCTGCGGGTACAGCAGGATGTTTGTCACTGCATCGTCTGTAGTCTGGCAGTAAGAGATTAGCGTGGTTGCAAAAAAGTCACTGTAACGTCTGCTTTGAACCAAACACTCTGTTTCATGCAGAGCTGGAAATTCTTGGAGAAGCTTTTAATTGCAGTTACGCTTGATTAAAGATTAAATAACATGTTCCACATGAAGTGTGTGCCTTAACCAAACATTGTTGCCATGGTGGTGTGATGAGTATAGCTACTGCTCCATGGCTCCTGGTTAAAAATTAAAAAAAAATCACTGGAGACCTCTCTTCGTGGACTTTGAAAACTCTTCCTTTTCCTGCATGAATGCATGAGTTTTGTGTGGGTATTCTAGTTTACTCCTACTCTCTGAAAGTATGCTTGTTTAGTGGAGAATCAACTTGATCACCAGTGTGAGGGTGGCTACTTTACGCTGATTGTGTAAAAAGTGTTGCATATCAGTGCAAAGCTCCTTTCCTCAGCTTCAGAATCCATTGAAACTACGCTAGTTGCCTAAGCAATTGGAGAGTTAGGGAAATTCAAGGAACATTAGCACTGGAGCTGAAGTTCAGATGTTAAAGGGTTAAAGGTAGGGCGCTCTGCTGATGATGCCTGGGAAATCTCAAAGCCCTAAAAGGGCTAATTTCAACAAAACAATTCCAATTAATGTAAGTAGAAAGTCAAAAACTGATCAAAAACAGTTTAATGCCACATTCACACCAAAAAGCATGTGACGCATGTTCAAGACACCGTTTAGCCTATGGAGTTCACCATGGACTGTTGCTACCCGATACTAGTTAATTTGCTCACAGTTGGAAGAGGGTTGGTGCAAAATATGGAAGTGGTGCAAATTTTGCTCAAGGCTTGTTCTCTCACTGCTCTATTCTGATATATGAAAGACTTGGTGTCATAGAATCCCATATAAGCACAAATACCAGTTATTTATTTCTCCTCCATGATCCGTTTTGAAAACGGTTGGCATCTTCGTTAATGAAAAGGGATGCAATCCTTACGTCACTACCAAATCAGCTTCTCTAATTGAACGTGGGTTTTGGACATAAACCTGAACATGGTCGTAGAAACTCTTGTTGCTACTTGTGAGCATGAGTTTTGAACACAGAAGCCAGGAATGCGCATATATGTGCATTTATACATATAGACTTTTCATTGGAAGTTGTTGCTTGAACATGTATTGCCGAGACTGCTGTGAACGTACATAAAGTGACATAAGTAACTATATTTAAAGTACATTAATTCTTTTTGCTTTACCAATGACAGGAGCATGTTTTAAGATCTGAGAGGCAAGTTTAGCCACTCTCTTAGCATTAGCATACATATAATAGTATTATTTGAAACCAAGCTGCCATACTTGACCCCCCCCCTGCATGAACCACCAATATTTCTGCCTGTAAGAAGAGTTTAGATTTTCAGAAACATGTGAGTATCACACAGGAGATGTTTGGTATTTTCGTATCTTTCTCTCAGATAGGAAAAAACATTAAAAGTTTTGCCTCCTGGGGTTTTGTCTTCCAAGATCTCTCTGTAAAATGCAACACAAGCATACGATAAGGACAGATAAGTGGGCAGGGAGGAAAGATTCACATTTTTACCATCAGCTTTCTCCCTGTGGAGAATTTTTTAAACAGTTTGGATGTGGCTGTGATTGACGTTTGAGTTCTGAATTAAACTACATTACCTTTTATTTTCTGGAAGCCGCAGCTAAAGCACGCAAACTTTTGGACCATATAACTGGAACACCTGCACGGTGACTCCCAAACTATATCAAAGAAGAACTTTTCGAGAAGCGGTGAAGCACATGCAAAAGTTGTTGCCCTTGATGCTTTTAATTGAAGCAGTGGGTTGATATTTTTGATCAGTTTTAAAGTTTTTTTTTTCCCTCTTTGATAAGAGTTTCTTGTTGCAGTTGTACCCACATATAAGGACGTGTGCAGAGGCTGAGCAGCGTGGTAACGCCGTGATCCCTGCGGCACGGGGTAGATGATGCTAGCAAAGCGGGACAGCTTGACCCTGAGGAGAGTAATGGTCTACCCTAAAAAGCCATATCAAAAAACTTCACATAAACACAGACCACAGCAAGAAAGGATTTAAAAATTAATTACCTTCCTCTCCTTCCTATCGTTACATATTAAGCTGTCAAGATGATATCAGTTGTGTTGTGAGAAAGAGAAAAGCTTTGAGCTAGATAGAATCGGCTTCTAAGGGCAATTCAAGGTGTTGGGAAAGAAAAGCTCAATTAATTTGTCAGGAGTAAAAAAGCATTGATATGGCTTATGAATTCAGAGGACAGTGCAGGTTTTCTAAAAGCATATCGTGCCGATTAATCACCAAGCTTCCTCTCAGACTATTCATAAAATGAGTCAATGGGGAAGAAAACAATTTTCAGAACAACACATCCAAGCTGTTTACTTTCAGTCCAGGCATTAATAATTCAGACATCTGGATTTTGTGAGTTACTCTCAGCAAATGTGTGCATACAGAACATGCATCAGCATCATTATTGCACCACCTGAGATCCAGGGAAAGGACTGCATTGAAGAAGACGCATCATGAAATATGTAATGTATTCTGTCTTCCATGTCAGTTAGAAGAAAGGATATGCAGTTTTAGGATTCTTGCACACCTGGAGGCTTAAGTCCATCTTATTTAGAGTCCAGTTGGTTTTCCCTTCTGGTGTTATCTGATGTGAATACAGAAATCACACTGGTGTAGCAGCATAACTGGAACCACAATAAAGCTAGCTCCGGTCTGAGGTGAAGCCAATTATTGATTTAATGACCTACTTTGATAAAATCTGTTGTTTTGGTGTTTTTAACGAGTTCTTGTGGTGTTTAGCTGATGATGGAGGACATAAATTAAGAACATTAAGCCAAAAAAGTGCATGTCTGAGTTTGTCTTTATTCAAATCAATATGAATCAGGAGCAGATGAAAAAAATGAGTTTGAGAATGAACATATTTGTTTTGTAGAAAATACGTTGGGTGGGCCACAAGCTCCCTGCTCCGCTCCATTGTGGTGTATTCTGTTGCAGACGACTAGATACATGTAGGTCTTGATCTTCCTCGTCTGAGCTGGCATTGGGCTCTAAACTGTACAGCTAGACAGCGCCAATGTTGGTCGCCATTTTTGTTGCACCGCTAATGCTAGGTTTAGGGGTGTGAGGGCTCGTAAGCTAGAGGGAGAGACTGTAAACAGATTGATGATGGGAAGTGTGGGCGGGCTTGCTCTGTGTTACGACCGGCTCTAGACCGTAACAAATAAGAGGGGAGACGGAACCAGTTTTATCACTCGAAAGTACTTTAATGTGCACAAAAACATCAATAGACAGGAGCATGGAAGAACACCATGCTGCAGCGAGAAAACTAGCTGTGACCCGGAAGCTAATGGAAGTCAGCCCCCTTCTTAAGGTCCTAAGGCGGAGCTTATAACCAGAGGCAATGAGATGCCAATACCCCTGCACCTGTGCAGGAGGAGGAGACCAAAAGCAGGCCACAGAAGACAAGCCAGGACGGCTCAGAGCCTTAAAACTCCCCACCAACAGTCCCGCCCACAACTTGGAGGGGAATTTCAAATGAAGTCCTGCCGCTCTACAGAAACTATGTCCTAGAAAACATCTCACGTACCTCACCTTCACTTACCCATATGTGCTGTATAAGTGTCTTGATTTTGATTGAAAACTACATCGTCTTAAAGACCATTGGGAACCCTTTAACAATAGATCAAATGATGATCGGAGTGTGTCTTTTTACATTTTTGTGTATCTATGTAATAGAATTGTAATAGAATTGTAAAAAGTGTTTAAATGTAAAGGTGTAAAGCTTCACTTTTTCTGTAAGTTGGGGCCAAGTAACAAAGAGAAATCTGTACTGTGCTTTTGACATCAAGGTCTGCTTTTTTTTTGGGTGCTGTGATATCTCCTTTTGATGCTGAATTGAATAGTGACAAGAACAGTTGGCAGAAGCGGGGCAGAGGTTGAATCAGTGGACACTGGTGTGGCACGGATATGATGTGATTGCTAAATATGTTGGCATAGGATGTTAATTGTACAAAATGGCCGAGTTTAAAGCCATAAAATAAATCAAATTTGAAAGACTGCAATACAAATACAAAACACTCATTTAACAGTCCATGAAAAATTATTTTAATATCTAGCAATCACCATTCTTTATTGGAGAAGTATAACTAGCGAATAGGGGGCATACCACTATATTCTGACTATAGATGGTTAAAACATTGCATGTGATCTGGAGCTATATCAAGATCAGCACATGAAAAATCCCAACTCCTTGGGCTAAATTTCTTTTTTCTTACATAATAATAACAATAATGTTAAAATTGCATTCTGTAAAAATGTGGACAAAATTTGCTAACCACATTTTGGTTTTGTCTGGGTGCCATACAAATAAAGTTATTTTGCTTTGCCTGTGTCCTGGTAACCTGTCATGGGTGTACCCCACCTTTGCCCAACAGTGACTGGGACAGGCTCCAGCAACCCAGGGACACTGAAAGGCATTCAGCAGATTCAGCAAGTGGATAGATGGATGTTTTGCCTGTGTAGACTGCTCACAAACTCATAGCACGTCTCTTTCTCTGGTGTTTATTCAGACTCACTGGATTGCTGGCAGTAAAGTGAGAATGCTGTTCATGTGGGATATAATAAACTATCTTGAAGTGTGTAGTAGTCTTGTAGTGGCACATTCCATCAGTGGCGGTTTTATTTATGGGCAATGTGGGCGGTCGCCCAGGGTCCAATGTCATTGGGGGGGCGCCCAAAGAAAATGAAAATCATTGCCATTTTTTTCTTTTTCTGACCAGGCACAAACTGTAATCATTCATTTCTCCTCCATGATCAATTTCCAAACTGTTGGCACTTCCGTGAATTGAAGGTGTCGCCATCCATATGTGACATATGTTACTGGATTGAAATAATGCATTGGCTTTTGGGAGTAGGTAGGAAGATAGTTGCAGGGATATTTACTCAAACTTGAGCCATACTGTTGAAATAACATGTTGAGTATTACGAAATGGATGAAAGTTGTGACCAAACAGAAGGAAAAGTGTTTCCGTTCACCTCAGTAACCTGCTGTTCACGCTGAAAGAAACACCGTGTGGATGAGTCTTGCAGTGGATTGTGCACAGTGAACCTGGGAGCAGCGCAAATCTGAAAGGAAAATGAAGATATGCTGCCACTTTGATGTGGGGCACATTTCAAAGGTAAAACGGATGTCACCGCAAATGAATTTCAACACTAACGCTGGTTGCTGTTGATTTGCATGCTCAGGTTATCATATCAAAGGAAATACAGAGCCACTGAAGTGTTGGTTGTTACTTTACTGTCCACTATTTTAATTTTGATCTAATGAAGATCAAATATTGGACCATTACATCACTTGAATATCTAAGAATGGTGAGAAAAATCTCAAATTTTCTCTTCCTCTTCCTTCCCTTTGCTCAGTGAAGCGGGAAATAGATCCCACAGAAACAATGATGTAATTGAGTTATCCAATAGCAAATGGAAAACGATCCCATTTACATCAACGACAACTTGACGCAAACGACCTTCCCGAACGCACCTCCCGTTAGCCAGGAATGCTGCTTCACACGTCGCCGTGCCACATCGATATGGCTTGCTGCTTCCGAGGAAGCCATGCGCACGAGCAGCCACAAACACGCATGTGGAGGCACACAATTCAGAGCACTCAGACCCTGGGTTGTGACAAGGTGTTGAGACAGTGCAATTTGGCCAGTGGCTCTCTCGTCCTTTGGGGGATGGCTGGAGAAAAAAAATACTGTCACCAACTTGTGAGTGCACATGTGTGTCCTTAACTCGCATCACTCTTTAGCAGCACCAAGAGAGAAAAAGTGGCTTGAAGGCCATTACTGATATAACCCATGACAGCCATGTGACAACACAAGGTCATTATACCCAAAATGCTGGCCTAATGATAGCTGGATGTACAGTAAAGGAGATTGCTAGATAGTAATAAGCTCTTTTGCTGTGTTTTTGCAGCATTGGGGCTTTCCTTTTTTTTTTTTTTCCTCATCTTTTTCTCAAACGCTAGATCTTGAGTCATTAGTGCTTTTCCTCAGATGATAATTCAGCGCAGTTCACACAAATGATTTTGATTTAGATTAAAGCTACAGACTGACAGAGGGTTCTGTTTTCTTTCCCGCATTGAATTTACTCGGATAAAAAAAAAAAAAAAAAAAGAAGAAAGAAATGAATCTCCGAGGTGCTCAGAGCAGCTTCACACTCATTTTTTTCACCAGATAGAAAGTGAGGGATTTATGAAAATGAAGTTGACAAAACTGACAAACTAAATCCAAGCACCACGTTGTGGATATGAACAAATTGTAATCAAAGATAATAGGTGAAGTATTGCGACTGATGAGAAACAAAAAAAAGAAAACTTGTTAAAAATGTGAGAGCCAAGGGTTAGCAACGAGCTAACAAGCCAATGGAGTGATGACAAAAATTATGTGACTTTTAAAAATCGGATTTTCAAAACTGCAGGGATTTCACCCAAATGTATCACTCTTCAAAAAGCTTATATTTCTTTTTAATAGGTCTAAAAAATACAGAGTTTCTTGGAAAAATGCATGAATGAATGCTAACAGCTGACTTAGGTCATGCAACGGTAGGACGCCGAACCATGCTCCATGGAATGCCTTGTCTAGTCAGATTTTAGAAGCTTTGCAGCATTAGACCAGCTAAAGGGGCATACAGACATCCTGAGCTTTATGACCTTTTTTCTTGTTTCCATCCAAACAATTATATAAAAAAAGGTCCCCTAATTTTATTCTTATTTTTTCCCTCTTGGGTAATGCGGGACAGCGAGCCTTCAAACACGGTCAGAGAGACAATGAAATACAGCAGAAGCGGCCGTCATGCAGACACACCGGTCCTGAAGCTCACGATAGCTCACGAGAAGCATAGGAAGTTAATTAAATCTTTTTTTTTTTGTGCTAAATTACCCAACACACATTATCTTAAATACGAATCAAAAACATCAGGATAATTCTTTGGATTCAAAATGTCAGAATGTCTTTTCTTTATAGCCATAAGTTTTATTAGTAATATTTAGTTAACCAAATATATAGTTAATACACCACAAGAGCAGTTACAAAAAAAGAATGTTTGCTATTTGGTGACTTTTTTTTTTTTATGCATTGCAAATGAGATGAACACACACACTGCTTCATGTAGTGATCAGACTAAATCATCTGCTGGTAGCTCCTCCCACACACGCCTGGGGCGGCGAGCTTAGGGAACACATCTTTGGCCACGTGGTGAGCAGGGAAGTGGAGTAAGGAAGATGCAGAGGCAGTCAATGCTCAGGAGATGGCACTCTCTGGTGGTCGGAGGTGGGAAGGACAACTGATTCCTGACAGAGCCCCCTCCCTGCGAGTGGCTACGGAAGCAAGAAGGCCACTGGCGTCGGAGTCGGCCGCGAGAGACAGGCAAAGGTCGAGGCACGGAGAATCAAACTAAGAGTTAACGCTCAGCGTGTCTGCTAAGCAATACAAGACTTTGCGAGGAGTACAGGGTTGAGCAAGCTAACAAACAAAACACTGATGAGCCGGAATGGGAAACAGCTGGTGAGGTCAGGGGAGGCGGTGGAGCATGATGGGAAGTGGAGTAAAGAAGATGCAAAGACAGTCAATACTCGGGAGAGGGCTCCCTCTGGTGGTCGGAGGTGGAGCTGGACGATTGATTCCTGACAAACTGACTGCAACAATGGTGGATGTAACATCATCAAAAAATGTCTCATAGTTGGACTTTTTATCAATAATGGATGAGAAATGCTGAAAACACCTTTTTGAGATTGAGAGACTTATAAAACAAACAAAAAATGATAAGGACTTTAACATGAAAATCACTGATATTATTACCAAGAAAGAGAGACTTTATTTACAAGTAAAAGTCATGCAACAGATGCACTGAGCATGTGATGCACCTTCAAGAACGTGCTAAACAGTCACTCTCCTTTTAGAATAAGGTGTTCACACTGGACTGCTGCTACCTGATACTACCACATGTACTTGCAGTTGGAAGGGGCTTGGTACGAAATGTCATAATGGTGCCAATCTTGCAAATTTTTGCTCCAGGCTTTTTCTTTCACAGCTCTTTTCTGATACACGAAAGACATGGAGTCATACAATTTTGGTCGGACAAAATTCTCTTAAATCGATTCCTCTTTCATGATTTTCAAATGGTTGGCACTTCCATGTCTTGAAAAGGAAGCTACCCACATGTCACTACCAAATCCGAGTCCCTGATTGGTCAAAGTTTAACTGGTTTAACTTCCAACATGTGTACAATGGCTGGGCGTTTTGTTTTCCAGGGCCTGAAAATGGTTGTAAAAACTTGCATAGCTACACGTGACCGCTACGTTTTTGAACGTGAAAGCCCAAAACGCTCACAGACAGGCATTTACATAGACTTTTCATAGAAAGTGGTTGCTGCGGGCGGTGTAATGTGTAGTGGTAATGTGTCTATGTTCTAGTCTGTCTGTAGCACCCACCTTGGTGTATTTTGGGAACTATACTGAACCGCTACATAT
>BSAI01000123.1:7652914-7713352 GCA_036245035.1 Adrianichthys oophorus
AAAAGAATGCTGACATGGGATCTGAAACACAATCAGTAGTTGGCAAATATATTGACTTTGCATGTTTGTAAATCTGACTGAGTTTGTGCTTCACCAGCCACAAACCTCACCACACATCACTGCTTCCCATGCATGCATTCTCCAGACACACCAACCTCTTCCCACAGTCCACAGACACACGTCATAGGTTGAACGGTAACTCTAAATTGTCCTCTAGGTGTGAATGTGGGTGCGTAGCTTTCTGATGGACTTCCAGACCGTCAAGGGTGTCCCCACCCCCTCTTTACTCAAAAGTGGTTGGGATAGGCACAAGACTAAGCAATGAATAGAAGATGGAAACATTTTAAGAATCATAAAAAGCTTGAAAAAAATGGCACAAGCCCTTGTTTTCTGAAGCAACTGTATATTTTGATCTCAAAAAGACTCTCAGCGAACTTGAGTCCAAAACTACAGGCACTCTAAGAGCTGCCCACCCCCCTCGATCATGCCTTTACTATCACCCCGAGGGTGTGCTACCCTCAGCTCACTCTGCTCTGTGCAGCACATTGTGTGAATCACATGCTAACGGTGCATGGCCCATGTCGACACAATTCACACTTTCATTCCTTCAGTGATGGTAAGTGTGTTTGAAAGGCTCTGATAGGAACTGACACTTTGTCATCCATCCACCATTTTTTTTTTTTGTCAGTGAGTGGCACTCGGTAGGGACCGGCCTCCCTGCTGAGAAGAGCCAAATTACAACACTTGTCTTGTCAATACTGACAAAGATGTCATTTTTCTTTCCTTCATATGGGAAATGGATTCCAAAATTAGTTAAAATAATCATTTATTTCTTGTGATCTGGCACACAACTCATGCTTGGAACAGCAAATAGCAGATTTTTCCGCCACTTTTAGAAAGGATAAAAACAACTTGGTGTAGCGGCCAAGGGATCAAATATCAATGAAAAGAAAATGCTATACTCAAAAAGAGATTTCTCGGTTTTTAGTTTAGAGTTCTTTTCAGCTTGTTTGCTACTATTAATCAGGGCTAAAATTTATCCCAAGTTAAACTGATTAAACTATATTTGTCGTAACCAAAATAATAAAAAAAAAATTTTCATTGGGATTTAAAAACAAAATAACTGTAAAAAATGCAATCAATAATGCTGCAATCACAATAAACGTGATTTCCCAGTCAAATTTATGTCCGTCCTTCAACTCTGTTTTGACGATTGATAAATTCACTGCGAGGTGCTTGTCCCAACGTGTAATCTTTAGAATAATTCCTCCCGCGTAAGGGAGGAGCTACTACCAGTTTTCCAGCCTTTGCTTCTTTACTGTGGAAGAAGCCTACAAAAGCATCGGCAATCCCGTCTAGATGTCTGGATTTATAAGATCATTCAAAGACACTCCCAGTACCGTGAGCTTCCCTGTGGGAGCTGCATCTGAATGACGGACGCTTTCAGCGGTACTTCCGTCTCTCTGTGACCAAGTTTGATGACTTGCTTTCCTGTATTACTTCAAGGAGGGAAAATAATAAAATAAAGTTGTTGGTTTCGGACTTCACATCTTTTGCACGTCACAACCAACGCTGACCTCCTGATTGGTTGACAAATTCTTTGCCAAAGTTCAGATATTTGAACTCTGAAAACATTGTGACACCCAAAATGTGCTGCCATGAGATTCATCCCAGTCCTGACACTCAAAACACGCCAGAAGAACTCAGATTGCGTTTGTACATCGACTCAACATTGAAACTGAATGCTTGAATGGGCTTGAATGCGAACACTTTCAACAAAAAGTCTATGTAAACCTGTGTTCCAGGCATCTGCTTTTACATTCACACACTACGACTATTTTCAGGTTCAATATACAAAACAAGCATCCATTGATGAAAGTCAAACCAGGTCAAAATTAATTGCGGTTTGTGCCCGGCCGTAATTATATGACAACAAGACTTTCATATATCATCAGATTAGCGTGTTCTTGAACGCGCCTCACATGTTTGGTGTGTACGTTACCTCAGAGTTTGAGTTAAAAGAGTAAGTTATTCAGATGTTCTTATGTCTCACATTTGATGCATCGACAAAAACCCACATGCAGGAAACTAAAGCCTCGTTTCTACTGAGCCGTCCGGTTCGGTACGGTCCAGTAAGGAGTGGTCTGGTACGGCCCAGGGAATTCTGACAAGCGTTTCCACTCAGTTAAGCCTCGCTTCCACTGAGTAGTTTATTTTCATGGCGCATGCGTGGTGTAGACTACTAGCGTGTTTGGGTCATTGTAGTGCGATGACTATTTTTTTTGACTTTTTTTTTTTTTTCTCAAAACAACAGCGTACTTTATAACGCAGATGAGGAGTGTCACTCTGTCTCTGTGTGCCTTTAAACCAGAAGCGCGTGTTTCTTCCTCCTTCATCAAATAACAAAAACCTGCTTCCGATAATAATTATCTTCTGCGATTATCTTCTTCAGTATATCAGGATTTTTTTCGGCTGCTTCTGAGTCAGCTGATGCCATCGGGAAGGGGGTAGCCGACTATATGACTAAAAGTAAAGAAATAAACTGATGGCAGACCTCTCACTGGATACTCAAAAAGTTCAAAGACAGCAGCCACAAAATATGATGAGGATGTTAAAGAAAGAAAACTTACACACCTCTTCAAAAATACACAACAAATTGTAAAAAGGTATTTGAAGTTTTGAAAAGAGGCATGGAAAAGCAACAAAGACAATATACACAGAAAATTACAAAAAATATAATCAATCAAAAAAATAATAAAGTTAAAGTCATATTATTTGTTACGCACCTAGAGGTGTGAAATTTGTTTTCTGCATTTGACCCATCCCCTGGGGAAGCGTGGAGCTTCAGTCACAGCCGCGCAAAAAACACAAAAGATACAGTATCAAAACCAAGGGAACTGGGAAAGCACATTTATTAAATAAAAGTAGTCAAGAATGAAGATTTAAGAAAAACAGAATATTGCAACTTCAATAAACGGCAATTCAGTGTCAAGAATGAAATTCAACGATAACTAAAAGTAATCAATAAGACATGAGAATGCAAATGCATGTCTAAGTCTTTTTGAATAAACAATTAGAATCTGCAAACTTGTCTGTCTGTAGGTAGAGTGAGAACTATCAACTCCCAATGACCTCTGAAGTTCAACCACCAGTATTAAGTCTCTTACTTTCTTTTAATGAACTACTTTGGCTAAAAAAAAACCCAACATTTTATAGCTTGCAGGTGATATATCTGTCAACACTGAAAATAAAGGGGGGAAAGAGTTTTCAGCTTCCTTATACATTTATTTAATTTACTCTTAGTTGTATAAAACGTCTTGAGCGTTTTTATTAAATGCAGATGTTTGGGAGTGATTGTTGTGACCATTTTACTGAAACATTTCAGAGCACGTCCAGGAATTTGTTATTTTAGCCCCTATTTAAAAATGTTTTATATCAAGAAAGCTTCTGATTTCACAAAAAAACCTTCCACAGTACTTGAACCTCTGTCCATAGTATAGGGTAGGATCACTGTCAAAATAAAACATTCTTATAGACAAAGTTGTGCACAAAATAATGCTTTAATTAAAAAAATGTGGATACAACATGTAGCTTTAGGTTTAACATTTCTGTTGTGAATACGATTTGTCCTTTTTTTTTTTTTAAACAACTTTTCTTTGTCTTACTTATGAAATGTCCCCTGTTACGTCAAAGTCAAATATGTAATGGGGTTACAGGCATATCTATGAAGTCATAAAACATCAATTCAACTAAGTGCGCATGCGTATTGAGCCTCATTCAACTACAAATTAAATGCAAAGGTTTACTGGCTAGGCTACAAATTTTACGTTTTTTACTTTTTTGATGCCACAACATTTCCATAATGCTGTTGAAATAAATAGAAAATACAAATGGTGTGGTCTCAGTTGCTACACTTATTAGACATTACGCTTATTATCATTACGCATGCACACTTTGATGAATCAATGTTATGGGACTTGATATACATGCCGGTGACACCGTAACATTTTTTTGACAGTAATGTAACAAGGTAAATTTCATATTCAAGGCAAAGAAAAGTGGGATTCAAAACAGAAAAAAAGTTGTATTTAAAGTGGAAAAAAAGTCGTAATCAAAAAAAAAAAGAAGTCATGATCAAAACAGAGAAGTTATTCAAACAGACATTTCAAACCTAAAACAATTTTTTTAATCTATTTTTTTCTTTCAAAGTGTGCACAACTTTGTCTAGGAATATATTATTATTTATTTATTATTTTGACAGCAATCTTACCTCATACCATGAATCCAAATAATAATAATTTCATTGGTGGTGTTGATCAATGGCTGACATAACTGAGAGCAAAAATGATGAAAAAGAGGCGAGAATGACCTGAAAGCGACACCTGTACAGAAAAATGTCATTCTGAATATATCAAAGCCATAAAGTTAGAATGAGAGTATAAATCTTCCCCCTGCTAATGTGGTTTCATCTGTATTAAGCCACAATTCTTGGCAGATCTTTTTGGAGTTAAGAACCTCCTGAAGGAGTCACTCCAGTCGAGCCACTTTGAAATCTGTCAGCGATAAGATGAGAAGCAAAGAGGGAAATTATGTGCTCAGACAGCATTGGTTCACTTCTTCACAGCTCCTTCAGATAAATCGGAAAAACAAGTCTAATCCCCACTTATGGCACTTACGACATGAACGTATTTGAAAGCAAATGAGCACCAGTTTGTTCAACTGCACGCCATCTCAGTTCACGGGGTGATCATCCGTTCACTCATTGGTGCAAAAGTAATATCCTGCAGATTTTTTGCCTCTTAGAATAAATAAAAAGAACAAACTACTTACAACATTTACATTTTTGCAAAGGAAATCATGATTTTTAAGAACAGAGTGACCAATGAAAACAATAACAATATAAAACACGATCGCATTTTATTTAAAGAAGTGCAAAAACTTCGAAATTATCTCAGTGTTGATCTTTCTCTTTGTTTGTTCAAAAGAACTCAATTAAAAACAAGGGTCTGCATTTCCTTGCAAGTGAACTCTGGTGTGGAAAAAAAAAATCGAATTTTATTTCTAAGGCACTTTTCATACAACAGTAACACAAAGTGTTTTGCAGGCTTAAAACATGAAATTAAAACACACAAAACGCTCTTAACACTCCAAACCCCTGCAGCAAACATAATGAAACATGACATGACACATGTCAATTTGGCTGAAGGTATAAAAAAGGTTTACAAAACAACAAAATATGCAAAAAAAAAAGTTGGGAAATGTGTTGAGAGTAACTACTTTGTAAAGAGGATATCTTATTTAACCACAATTGAATTTCTAAATAAACTTGTCAATTTCTTTATACATAGAGATGGACAAAACATCGGGGTGACGCCACCCATAGAAAATGCCTTACCTCTGATTCCAACCAAATGAAGTCCATTCAGTCGCCATTTTACTGTGGTGCAGACTTCCCCGTTTTAGAACCAGACGCCATTAGGAAGTGGTGTTTGGACATCATTTCTATGGCAACTCTCGCTAATCAGGAGTGAGCTTGTTGGAAAGCCACACCCCTTCCACTGAAAGCGGGTTCGGGAGAATCTGTCAAACGTTTCGAACGTTGGAGGTGGGGGCCAGCGGGCACCACATGCTTTTACTGAACCATCTGATTGGTCAATTGATAACTTGAAGAACTTGCGATAAAGAAAATGTATCATAAAAAAAAATTGTTTTAGAATAAATATGTTAAAAAGAGGTATCAAGTTATTCTGACAAACACGATATGAGCTATAGCTGTTTATTTCTTAATAGAAGTCTATGGGATTTTGGCTTTTTTGTAGAGGTGTGAACATGCTCAGTCCTGACTGGTGAGAATTGTTGCCATAGAGACAATAGCTTAGACTGACTAGGACCAATAACTACTTACTGACACTGCTTACTGGCTCCAACATGGCAATGTCCGTATCCTGAAAAAACTGTGACTGAATTGACTTCATTTCATTGGAGCTGGAAGTAAACTATTTTCTATGGATGACCTAACGCTCACTCAGTCCATTTCTTATAGACAGTCAATGGCTCCTGCTGTCCAATTAATAACAGTTTTTGGTAGAAATTAGATATTCTTTATGGTATAGCTTAGCATAAAAATGAGCTTGTTTGCATGCAAAATTGTTGCTTTTTTGAGCATCTAGACTCCAATCGGTCAGTTTATTATCATCAGCCCTTATGATATTTTGCCTAATTATCAAAAAAAATGAATAAATAAATAATGATGCACATGTTAAAATGACTATACTCTGTAAATATTTCAAAGTATTCTCAAAGTTGACTCCATACACTCATTTTATTGCCTGAAAAATGTATCCTAACTTTGTTCATTAAAAAAAAAAATACAACACACATACACAAATACATATACACATAATCTAAAAAACAGCAACATTTTGCTTTTTGCATTTTTTTTTTTTTTGCCTTTTTGACTGTAATTTGAATTCTCCTTGAGGCAGAAGTCACAGAAATTGAGGTAAAAAATACAATTAATCATTGTTCTCCCTATGCACCAAGGCTCGTTTTTAGCCCTTCAAAAGAAGCTGTTTGCTGCCTCTCAACTCTGCACTTGAAACAAGTTGAAAAGTGCCACGGCTCCAGATGGGTAATCCATCACAGAAAAATGAGGCCCTGCTTTTTTCCGCGTCTTTAATTGTTGTTTTATTGTGTCTCTGTTGGGTTGGGTCGTAGCCTGCTTACTGTCAGGCACCTGACTTTCACCAGGTAAGTCCAAAGCTTCTGTCTTTGAATAAAACCCCAAAACATGCCAATAACTCTGTTAACTATGACACATTTATGTTTTCTTTCTGGGGCTTCCTTTTGAAGCCAGCAGAGCAATTAGTTTTATCTGTAAAAATGTGTCACAACTGATGTCAAAACGTGTTTAAAGAATTTGTAGTGTGTTGCGTGGGGATTTGGGGACAACACATATAAATTGGTAATGTTGCACTGGGGCTTTGGCATTTTTTTTTTACTTTAATTTTTAATAAAAGCACATTCCTGCTGACTTTGATGTAGAAGCAATAGCAACGGGTTTAGGAATGCAGCTAAATGCAAAAAAAGGAATTTTAAAGTCACTTTTTGCAGCTTTGATGTATCGTAGATGACTTTACATGGTTAAGAATTTGAGAAGAAAAACCTTTTAAGGCTTTTCTTTTTTTTTTTTGTTTGGTCAAATACTTTTCATTGTTTTAACACTGAGGTAACACTGCAGCCTATGTGTGCGCAGAAGTTTGAAGTTCTAGCAAAAAATATTTAAAAAACTGAGCAGAGCTGCTGAGCAAACTTAGTCTTTTAGCAGAATTATCTGCCTGCCGCCTTTGCTTACAGCCGACCCCTGATAACAAGTAAAGTGCATCAAGTTGAGGAATATTTGGAGGTTACAGAAGTCTTTGCTCCACTAGAAGAACCAACTCCATTTATCTTCACAGTCGGAAAGAAAGTGCAAACTCTGAAATGTATTTGAAAGTATAAAAAAGAAATAAAGGTGGACCCAACAAATGTTCAAAGACAGAGCAAACTAACCTGGTGGTAGCATGTTTTTTTAAATGATGAAAAAGTTATTTGAGAGTTACGGATGTTCTACATTTCACCCACAGATGAGGAGGTGTACAACATCATTGAAAATAGAAGTAAAAAACATTCAAACCACAGCAACAAATACTTCAAGATGATTTGAAATATAGAATTATGGGCTTATTTTTACTGTATGTCATGTATAGGATTGTTTTGGATCTTTATAGCATTTTTTTTTATAGATATTTGATCTTATCTCATAAATTAACCCCGTTAAAACCAACAAGTAGGACATCTAAAAAGTCAAAAGAATCCCTGGCTATCTTTTTATTTACAATTTGTGCTTGTTTTGGTCCTATTTAAATCCCAACTGATGTTTTATTATGAATTTTATTTTAAAAAATAAAACAAACAAATAGAAGCAAGTAAACAGTAGTTAGAATGCAAAAACGAAAACAGTTTTTAGCAACTTTTACTCAACTCTTCCGGACCAACAAATGCATATCTACAAATATGATTTAAAAAAAGAAAGTAAAAAAATTATTACGTAGCTGAAGATGGTACCTGGATTTCTGTTTGGGAAAACAAATACATTGAGACCTTCAGATCACTAGAAGGCGAGAGAACCGCCACTACAGAGGACAAAGGTGCCGGTATAAATAAAAAAAATGCAAGTCGATTTATTTTTGCAGATGTGACTAGAGTTGTGTAATTCCTTGACTACTTACTACTTAGTGCACTATATAATGCGTTTGTCATTTTGTTGGGCTGTGCAAATCTATTCCAAAACCCAGTGTTCTAGAAAATTCCTAGAAGTCTCTGCAAAAAGCCAGAGTCCATTGATGCAAAATAGATTGGTGAATATAGACCGCAATGCACTGCATTTGTAGATTTTTTCATGTGATAATAAATGTATATATATATTTTTTTAAATCCAAGTTTTCATCATTAGAACACAGTGGATTTATAAATAGTTAATAATACATAGTTGTTGTAAATGCATCATTTTTATTGTTTTTTGTTTAAAGACATCTATGACAGCATATTTGCCATTTAAAAAAAAATGCAGAGCTTGGTGTCTGAATTGCTTTTAAAATCCAGGGCGCTAGACTACGTTTTTTAGTAGTTGGGGAATGGAAAGGGAATCCAGACAAAGCTTAGGTTCATTTTTTTTCCTCAAACTTTTAGACAAAGTTGACCAGAAGCATCAACTGGAAGGTTTCAAAGATGTGCAGAACCAGAAAACAGGACGAAAGCAGATCAAATTTTACACAAATAAAGATCAAAGTAGTACCCCTGTGGATTTATAGATTAAAGCAAACTGTATAGTTAAAGTAATTGGAGCCAACTCAGTTTACCAACTAACCACTAGAGGGCGTCTTAGACAACCAAAGGAGTCCCTATTCACTCCAATTTAAAGTGGACAAAAACATCAACAAAAATCCATCCATCCATTTTCTTAACCCGCTGTATCGGGGTCATGGGAAGTGGAGAACGCCACGAACAAGTCGCCAGTCTATTGCAGGGCCACACAAAAAGTAACAAAACAACAAGAATAGACATGTAAGAGAGTAAAAGCACAGGGTTGGGATTGAGTGTCTGGTCAAATTGAAGTAAATGTTTTCTCACCTACAGGTTTACCACAAAAATTAAGCAAAATAGAGGCATAAAACCTTGATCTATAATGTCTTTACTGGTCATGAATAAACAAATGATGCTTTAAAGGTCCAGACTTTTTGGTTAGTTTCCAAAAAATCCGTAAGTAAGTTGTCACATACTGCAAAAAATCCAAATGCAAACCGTTGGGTCATCCAATCCCCACCTATTCAATCTATGGTGAACAGGTGATTAATCTGATTTAATTTGTTTCCACACATGTTTCGTAGACAGTGAAATATTGTGAATCAGTTTGTGACTGTGCAGAATTTCCAAATCAAAACAGCAGCGTTTGCATTTGAACTCTCAAAACTGTGGCGAGTTGGGATAACGTCTCTATATTTGACAGCCCTGCTGGGGAAAAACCACACACTATGCAATCACAGTCAAACTTCCATTTCATATTCTGGCAATGCACGCTGGCTGTCTTAATTGTATATTACACTGCAGCTGGCATCCATTGCTGCTCATCTGCTGCTTGACTCAGTTTAGTCCGCTCCGAGAGAGACTGGAATCACAGACGCTTCATTCGTTTGTTCTGAAATGACAGCTGACATTTTCCTGCACAAAAATCGTGCTAAAAGACCAAGCGGACACCCACCCCAAGACAGTGACAAATAGAAACCCCAGCTTTCCAAATAAAATGAAAATGGCACTGAAGTTATTAAAGTAATCCCATGCATAGCCTCACCGAGGCACATTATCTCGGCACAAAGGACAAAAAGGGCTTGCTATGTTGTTCTACATTTTATTCGGGATGGAGCGCAAATCTACTCTGAAGTCACAGTGACTGCTCCCAAGTTTTTGCTTGTTCAGTATAATAAACATAAAAAACGTATTTAATCCTCTGGCATGCCGAATTTGCTGAATTGCAAAGTCCTTCTTGAGCATGGTAAAGAAAAAAAAAAAAAAGAAGTTCCAACTGTAAGCAAATTTTTTCATGTGCTTGTACTTGGAATTATGCATTTAGAGAGAATCCCCATTTCTTCAAAGCCAAGTCTCACAAAGCCACTGTCTTGGTTCTGAAAAGTAGAAGTAGTTGTAAATACCTTTTAAAGGCTTTTGAAAAAAAACTGTCCTTATTTAAAGTTTTGCAATGATAGTTCAATTTCTGCGCAAATCGTATTTGTTTTAATTTATTTTTTCAAGATCAATGCATCGACTTAAAAACTGGAGAAGTTTAGCATCTCAAATTTGCTTGCATGTACCATCCAGTTAGTGTCAAATGTCAAATCTCTAATCATATTTCTTAAGCAAATTACTAAGTATGTCTCGATCTGATCACGTGATCGGAAATCGGGCACGATCACATAGTTTCAGACTCGATCTGTATTGGATATCGTATCCCGATCAGAGATCACATTTTTCTTAATTCTCATTATCACCACTATATGTTTTAAGCTTATAATTACAGATATATACTCCACTAGAAGTCTGGATATCATGAATGAGCGTAGCATTTTATAGCCGTAAAGCACACTAATTAAACAGTTCGGTAAAGTTAGCGAGATGTTGACAGATTCGGACTGTCGGGCTCAATAACTCTTCTTATAAACAGTTAAAACTGACAGCAAATGTCCCTATTGGTTTGTCTTAACACAAATAATGACCTTCAAAGGTATGTAAAAGAAAAAAGTTTGGGTTTTCGTTTATTTTTAATGAGAATGGCTCTTGGTGCTGCCGACAGGGTGCCGGCTGCCAACAAAATGCAAGCTCTGGGAAAAAGTGGGACTTGTTGGCAGATATTTAAAATAAAATAACACGGAATCGTGTTGTTATTAAATGGGGAAAATAATAAAAAAAAAAAAAAAAACTCAGAACAAAAACAAAAACATTGCCTTTGATTAAGTCCTAAAAATTATTTTTGGTGTTGTGGTTAGTGCTCTCGCCTCACAACAAGGGGATTGTGGTTCAAATCCCTGCTATCTCCTTTCTTACATGTTTTTGTGAATACCGTACATCTTCCAAGCCCCAGCGTTTTTTTCCAAAAATTTGGCAGCCAGTCTGGCATTTACGGGAGACAGGGGTTTATTTCATCACAGACTAAATGGCTAATGGATTCATTTTGCGATCTTTCTCAGATACACTTAGGACCCACCCAAGGAATGTTGTGCAGATTCCTCAACAGAATGTGACACCCCACAAAGTTTAAGCGCTAAATCGAACGAGCATTGCTACACTGGCTCACAACACAAGTACCACAGAAACCCTGACACCCCAAAAGGGATTCTGAAAAGGGATAGAAGAATGACTTCTTCGGTTCTTGTAGTCAAAACATTTGCAATGATAGTTTATTTCTATAATTTTAAGCTTGTTTGTTCATTTATAACTACAAACGTATGCACTTAAAATTGAAATCTACAAAACAAAGCAAGACCTACAAAAAAAAAGATTGGATTTTTGCAGAAATGCCTCTCCTTTCTTTCCCCTCTTAAGCTCAGTCTTTTTTACCCACTTATGTGCTGACACTTATTATTCACTTTAGATTCTTCCTATCAAGCCATTAAAGAACTGTCAGCTTCGTGTTTCTGATGCTTTTATGTGCCGTAGTCTGCCAGAACACAACTAAATGTCCATGTAAGGCTGAGAACAAGTTGTGCAGCCGTGTATGTCTAAAGAGCGGGATTCCAATCAGATCTTTTACTGATGTCAGACCAGCTCCCTATTTACCGCCTAAATCTTGGTCCTTCTTTGGGTAACAATAAGATGCAAACTCCATCTTTCAGGGTTCATTTCCCCATCTGGCGAGGGATTGGCACTACTGCATAACACAGCTTTTTTAGCGTATCGAAAGGATCATATAGCTGTAAGTTAAAGCCACAAGCTTTTTTTTTTTTTTCCTGTTTGTTCAGGGTGCAGTTTTTGGCAGCAACTTTGATGTTCACTCAACAGATGAAATGCCGCACTGATATTTGAGCCATTTGTTCCTTTTGTTATTACCAGGTATGCGCTTGTCCCTCAGGGCTCCACTATTTGATGGCAGCTGCCATTGTCGTTTCAGGGACACCTGTGAAAAATGAACCTCCTTTCAAACACATCTCTTCAAAATAATACACAGTTTTAGTCGTGCGTTAACAGAAAACACATATAAATATGTTTTTTTTTTGGTTGTTTTTATTGTTGATTTTATCGGTGAATGCCACTTGTGGCGTCAAATGAAAGCCCCATCTTTACATTTTTGAGATGATATCAGCGCAAAAGGACAGTGAGCCTTAATGCAATTAACTAAAAGTGAAATGAAAACATTTTGGCCCCTAAGCGGGCAGGCCCCTCTTTTGAGAAAAAAAATGCATTGGAAAACAAAACCAGAAGGTGCATGCCGGTAGAAGCCTTCCCTCGTCTTTAGCTGTGATTGACACCAAAGAGCAAAGAGGACATAGTTAGAATTCTTTGGTGATTGTTCACACCCTTTACCATAAAAGTAAAAAAAAGAAAACAAGCTTGAACCAAAAGAAAAAGAAGCTGGAGACGCTCGAGTACCGTAAACAAACCGATGATGCAGAGGATTTGGGCACCTGCACTGCTCCATAAGCCCCTGCACAGAACAGATTTGATCTGCGGAGGTTTACTTTCCTTGTCTAACTTTCTGCCGCTAACGCAGCATAATCAGACCCTGTTAAGTTCCAGCTCTTTTGCGTATTTGCAGGAAAGCAGATATATATAGCTCCATGTGGGCCAAAAGAGACGGCATGGGACCGATAGCAACGCACGCTTGCGTTCATGTGGAAGGATTGTGTGAAAGGCGGGTGAAGAATCCAAAAGAGGAGAGAAGAGGCCAAACTCCAGGAGCTCGCCGCCTCTGCGCTCCACACTGACAGCAGGCTGGAGCCCCTGCTGAGGAGCATAGATCCAGTTACACAAATCCCTGCTTTCACCTTTGGAAGTGTGTGTTAGATTTAGATGGGAATTGAGGGAATGCTCCGGCTCGCTGTAGATATGACAGGAGCAGGAGTGGATAGATGACGGTCAAAAGTCTAAACGGTGTCCTCCTCACCCCGTCAAACGCAACATTAAACTGAAGAGGGAGCAAATTAGAAAAAATCTGTCGTGATTCATCTCGTTTGTGTGATTTTTATCCGCACGACCGATGACTTCAACATGCGCAAAGTTCACACGCGTCAAGACGTCCGATGAGGCTTAGAGCTCAGTGGGAGTTTGTGACGCCATCATCGGGAACATATCAGTGAGATTTACCGTGGGTGGTATGGAGGAGCACTTACTGACTGACAGAGTATTCGCAGATGCACCGGATCCCGCGTGCACGCGCTCGCTAGATCCAGCCATGTGCACTGGGTCACGTTGAGTCAAGTCCTCGCAGTCATTCCTGAGCAAGACGAGACTCGTGTGTGTTTTTAGTGGCATGCACATCAGAATGCGCCTCAGCGGGCTGAGCTACGCAAACAAACCCATGACTTGTGCTCTTGTGTGTGTGTAGGGGGGTGTCATCTTATGCTACCAGTGCAGGCTTCAGTGACATTTATGCGAAGTGTAAAAGCAACATTCACACCGCCACACAAAAACATCCTTGAGTACATCCTAAACTCTCCTGGAGGACTGAGAACAGAGGGGAGGCAAAAACAATAAAAAGTCTGTGTTCTTGTTGAGGAGAGAACCAAAGGGGAACAAGTTGTGCAGATGCATCGTGCTATAAACTGCTGCTAATTAAGAATTTCTTTCTGTTTTACCAACTGTGGCATGAAATCTAAAGGCACAAGGGGAATAAATATTTAATACATCCCAGATCTTTATGGGAAAAAAAGAGAGGAGGTATAAATGTATTTCTCTGTCTTCGCTCTTGTGAAGCAGAGGGCTATAGGTGCAGGATGACTTAAAGGGTATGACTTCTGTTTTTAACAATGCAACAGCAAAAACACGCAGCCTTTAGTAAGACTCCCTAAATACTCTTGAAGAAAGGTCAAAGTCTGAACTTTTCCTGTAGTTTTGGAGGCTCAAATTCAGTGTTTTCAGTTGCTGTATGTGACAAGAGGAAGCCATATTTTTGGAGGTAAAGGGAGTTCCGTCAAAAAGATTAGTTTCAACATTTAGTGTTGTTTTTGCTTCTCAATACAAATGTTCCCTATTCACTCAGATCAATCGACTTGCCTCAAATCCACAAGATTAAGGTCTTGCCGGAATTTGAAATAAGAAGCTTCCATATAAGAGACTTTAGTGACTTAATGAATTCAACTGGGGATGGTCTTAAGCCCCTGATAGTCACCACAAAGTCTCCAAAAAAGGGGACATCCAGTCTACCGGAGGATATAACCAGCAAGTCTTGTTTGATTCGGATTAACCAATTTAGTAGATTTACACCAGAAAATTGATCAGTCTTTCCAAAATGACATCAGGAGTCATTCCTAAAATGGCTCAACCTCACATGTTGTGCCTTTTTATTGCTAATCTGTTGATCACTTCATGGTTGTCTTTTAAAACAGACAATCAGAATCCATGAAAGCAAAAACAAATGACTGTATGGAGACATTTATCTGTGCAAGATCTAAATAGCTATGTTGAACTTTTTTTTTTTGCAATTTTGGAGATTTTTATTGAAACTGGTAACTGTGACCCCACAGATCTGAAATCAACGCTAAATATTTCAGAAATTCAAGGAAATCGCCTTCAGCTTCAATTTGTACTTTAACGAGAACATTTGGCGCCAAAACTTAAAAACATGAAAACAAGAATTCCTGCTTCAAATTATTTACATGTTGATGACTTTTTTTGAAGACTTTCCCCAAAACAGATTTGTGTCACTAATCATTTGCTTTAACCCTTTAACACTAGACCTTTATTTCTGTGTTGACGTCCCATGAAGTATCGTAACCCTTCGTCTGTTAGCGCAAATTTTAGAAGTTGGGAAAAGCAGTGCTGATTTTCATCATTTAACAGTAGTAAGGGGTTTATGCAATCAACCTAAACCAGCTAATTCTGACACGGAGAACAGCACTTATTTCTCCACATGAAAATCTGTCGGAATTACGTTAATTGCGTGAATGGTGGAAAACTATGGTAGTTCAAAAGCGGTCACCGGGGCTCCAGTGTTAAAGACCGACAGCTATAACATGTTCTTGTGGCATTTTTGAGATTTTTTTTTTTTTTATTTAAACCGTTGCGCAGTTTGGAAAAGAGTGTATTTGTGATTTAATGCTGGGCGGGCCACAAACTCCCTGATCCGCTCCATTCAGATGCATCCACTTGCAGACAAATAGATCCATACGTCTTTGTTTTCTTCGTTTTAGCTGGAATGTGGCTCAAATTGTACAGTTGGATAGCTCCAATATTGCTTGTAATTTTTGTTGCTTCGGTAATGTTAGCTTGAGGGAGTAAGCAAGCAGGAAAGCATGTCGTTAGATAGTTCAGGTATGGGTGACGGGAATGGGGGTGGGGTCGCTTTGTTCACAACTCAGAGGTGAATTTTTTTTGTTGCTCTGCAAAAATTATTTCCTAAAAAATACGACAAAGGTTTTTTTTTTTTTTTTATTATTTTGGCTAAAAATGGTATGATCGCAGTCAAAAGACCAGTAGGAACACTTTGAAAATAGATCAAAAGATAAATAAGAGTGGACTTTTAAAGGGTTTGCAGAAAAAAAAATAGTTCATTACAGCTCTGTCTAAGCTTAGAAAGCTTTCAGCTTGTTTTTCCACATTCAGTCATTCATTCATCTTCCAATCCGCTTTATCCCTTTCGGGGTCACGGGGTTGCCGGAGCCTAACCCGGCTACTCATGGGCGAAGGCAGGGGACACCCCTGGACTGGTCGCCAGTCTGTCGCAGGGGCCACAATCACACATCCATGCACACTCACACCCACACCTACGGACAATTTAGAGAAACCAATTAACCTGTGAAGCATGTTTTTGGACGGTGGGAGGAAGCCGGAGTACCCGGAGAAAACCCACGCATGCACGGGGAGAACATGGAAACTCCACACAGAAAGGTCCCCCAGCCAGGACTTGAACCGGGAACCTTCTTGCTGTGAGGCAGGAGCGCTAACCACTGCGCCACCGTGCAGCCCGTTTTTCCACATAACTTAAAAAAAATGAAACAAATAGTAATCATCAAGCCCGGTGATGGAATGGTAATGATATGGGCTTGTTTGACAGCAACATTCTGTGGAATCTGGCATTCTCTGAAACAACAATAAAGCTCTCTTCAAGATACCAGTGCGAAGCCATCTGTCAGGTCAGGAGAAAACACATCAACACATTTGCATATGAAAAGGTGCAAAACAGAGAAGAGATGTTCCTGGAAAAGGCCAGACCTTGACCTTATTGAAATACTGCTGCAGAGACAGAGAAGAGCTGTCCATAATTGAATGCCTCCTAGTCTAAATGTATTGAAAAGGCACTGTAAAAAAAAAAAAAAAAAGAAAAAGACGAGCCGACATCAAATTCTGCAGTCTACAACAAACAAACAAAACATAATCCCTTTGAGTTTGAATTTAACAAATCCTTTTTTAACGTAAACTACGTTGTACTTAAAATGTTCTAACAAATGTGAAAGACATCAACATTGTAAAAGCTGCTGATCATTATAACACCATCTCTGTAATCCTTTGTTAATCTTTTTTCAAGCAAACGGAAGGTTTTGTTTTGTTTTCCATTGTGTGTATGAGCGACATCTTCATGCAAAAACAGCTCTAATCTCTTGACTGCATGATATCGACATAACAAGTGCATGTTAGCCTCAAGTGGCCTAGTTTTCAGGGACCATATGGGGTCCATTGGGATGTCACTTTTCATTGTCTATTTATCTGAAATATATGTCAAATCTAGTCTGCTTATCCTCACACGGAGCCAGTTTAAAAGTTTTTAATCAGAAGGTTTGGTCTTAATCTTTTGAATGTGACTGTCGTTGAATAGAACTCAAGAATAAAGTACATCTGTACTACTAATGATGGTTGCATAAAATCTCCTGAAATGTGGAACCACTACACATTGATTTTTTATTAATGTTATTAAGGTTTTGTGTATTTTTAGTCATGGGAAATGGTTTGATCCTGGGGTTGGATTTTCCCAGGACTCCAACGTATCATAACTGCTCCAAGACACCGAACCATGCAACAAAAACAGGAATCCGCAACACCATAGTGGGAAAAAAAATAGCCTTCTAAAAACAAGTTAAAAAGTTTAAAACGCAAGATATTTATCCGAGTGGAACTAGTCTTTGTAAAATGTCTTAAAATAAGTTGTGATGTAGTGCCCTTTAAAGACTAAATTCAGTCTTCAAACTAGCTTACAGTCATATTTTTGGGTTGTGTCGTGGTCATTTGAAAGGTTGTGATTTTGTTTGTGTTTACCTTCACACCTTTGCCGTGCTGTTAAGTTTTATTGTTATGAGTCAAATAAAAAAACATTCCAGTTTCCCTGAAATAAGCATGTCTTAAAATCGCATGTTTTCAAACTTAAATAGGTCAAGAAGAAATGTTTTAAAACATTGTTATTAGTTTGTTAGAGAAAACTTACGAGTAAGTTAGTTTTGTCTGATATCAAGTGTAATAAGATCTTTAAACTACAAACAAGAAAAAAAACAAGCAAACTTGTACTTACAATAGAGTGGCAGACTCTTTTATAACTTAATAAAAGCACTGTCAACATTTTTGCTAGTTTCAATGATTCTTAGAGTCCCACTCGGATTATCCTTTGCTCTGTTGTAAAATCGTTCCCAGTGGCCTTTTAATTATGGTTATGCCGTTTTTAGCCAAAATTGAAGAAAAAAAATCTGTGTCACTTTCTAAAACATAGTTTCTGAAGAGCAGCAGGGGCTCTTTAGAAATTTGCTTTCAATTTGTGGGTGCACAATGCTTCCCCTCCCCCTTCGCTGACCCGTCCAGCGTATTTTCGACGTCACAAATTACAACATTTTTTTCATCTGTTCCTGATTCACAATGATTTGAAAAAAGAAATGCTATTTTTTTAAAAATAAATATTCTGCATCATCAGAAAAATGCAACAAGAACATTTTCGAAACACCAAAAACTAAGAAAAGATTTTTACCTCATTTTTGGACACCAATTAAATCAATATTTTATGTATTTCCTTTTTTTAATCCACTGTCTTTGTTGCAGTCGGTCAGATCCACACTAACTGAGATTGGTAGGTCCGCTCACAAAGTTCTTATAAAACTCTCCAACTCTTGCATGCAAATATTGCAAAGTAGTCTAAGACATATTTGGTGCAAAAGACACCTCCAGACATTTTTGAGAGGGTTCTATTACTCGTGATCAAAGGTGTTTGACAGATTTTGATTTGCAGAAGATTATTTTTTAAAGAGACAAATGTTGGTTTAAAAAAAAAAGAAGATATATTTCAGTGGGATATTCAACTGTATCAATATGTTTTTCAGGAGGGAACCCTCAAATGTTGAAAGCAGTTATACAGTCAAGCACAATGGTGCTCTTGAAAATAGTAAAAGCAAATATGTTGCATAATTAATAAACCAATTGAGTTGTACTCACTGTTATTTTGTTTACTTAAGACTTGCCTTAAAAGGAATTGGTTTTTCTAGTGGTATCACTCCTAAATTCCCCCTTCAGCTTTGCAACCATCAAACTGCGCCCCCCATGTGTTGAAATTCCTTAAAAGAACAAAGCAAAAAAAAAAAAAAAAAAGACTTGCTTCTGCAGTAGAAGGAGTGTTTCTGGCTTAAAATATGGATGATTTGAAGAACACTTGAATGCATCGCAGTGTGAGAAGTGGCCTGATGACTGCGCATTTGTGTTATTCTTTTTATGTGCATAAAAAACAAGAGGTATGTACTGCATTAAAGGTTCAGAAGCTTACCTCTGAAGATTTAGATGCATTATTTGATGAAGAGAGGAGAAAAAATGAATGTAAAATGACTTAAAAAAACTAAAACAAAATGAAAATGTAAAATCTAATTGTGCATGGAATTACAGTCTTTTGTGGAAAAAGAGAGAATATCTTGGAGTAACTGCAGTGGTTGAACTGATGCTGGCGTGCTGTGAAACATTTAATTGTGCCATCATTCAGAGACGGACGGAACCAACGGCTCGTGCTGCTACGTCTGCACGTCTTCTCAAGCCGTGAAAGCCCATCAGTGATCCTGCTCCATGTGCCAAGTGGGCCGGGCGAGGCACTTTTCGAAATGGGTCATTAGCTTAATATTATTAGAAACACGTATGGCTCCCGTCTCATATTTCGGCAGGGCGATCACATGAGGGAAGCTGCTAAAACGTGGGGAACACAAGTGTGACTTGTGAGTCTGTGCTGGGGGATTTGAAGTCGATTTCAGACCACATTTGACCTGGCATCATGCTTTGTAAGCTCTGTGTGTTTCCACTATACAGAAGATCAAAAAGTATTCTCTTATGGGGCTTCCAAACATGCTGCTTACCAATTATGCTTGCAACAGTTGGCTTTTTCTCACTTGTGATGTTCACTTTTGAGCTAGAGACAGTAGATCCACCCATTCACTGATCAGGTTCACTGACCTCTGTGTAACCCTCCCCCTTGGCTTTCCTATAGAACTGCATAAGCAGCCCTGTTGTATGAACAAAAGTGTGGATTTGCCCGTGTGTTACATCTGTGTCAGCCACTGCCTTGCATCTGAACCGTGATCAATTCATCTTCTGCTTGGGGAGCTTAAAAAACAAGTAAACAAATGTACAGCGAGGGCTTAAAAAGTTGCATTTCTAGATTTTTTTTAATGATAAATATATGTATTTTAAATCTATGAAATAAAAATCTGGATTAAAACAAAGTGCCCGAGGACAAAGGGCTGCCAGATAGTTTGATGTGGCACATCCCCGCCGAGCTCCAGCTGTGAGATAGGGGATCTTTCCCACCTTCAAAGGAACTGCCAGCCACAAGTCTAGTTATCCTGCATCTCATGTTACATCAGATTATGATTTTGTCAGTTGATGTGTAGCAATGGGGGGTAAAATGCGGGCTCACAAGGAGATGGCAGATTACAGAATTTACCAGTTTATGGCTCTGGGGCTATTTATAGACGTACACTTGAGTATGTTTGACAAAAAACGTCAATCTGTTTCATCTGTGTCCAAGCAAAATCAAGCTATCTTAAAAAAAAAACAGCACATGGATTGCAATTACCTATATGACACGGAGCACCATAAAGTAATACCTATAAAACTACAGTGATCCCTTGTGCTATTATATTAAATAAAATAAATGTTTTTGTGGTTCACCCAAGGGGCTCCAGAGAAGCAAAATGACATGAAAAGAACTGTAAGCCTCATTGGGACCAAAATGGATCCATAGTTGTGTTCAAGAACAAAGTCACTGCTAAGAAAAAGAGTCATTTCTGGATATTTCATAAAAACATATGGGTTATAACTTAAAGCTTTCTGGGTGGTGTTCTCATTGCATCTGAAGCAAACAATAATATTATATAACAAACATGGTGGTGTGATAGTCTGGGGGTGGCTTTGCTTTCATAACATAAACGTTGGACAATTACTTCAGAAAGAAGTCAAAGTTTTCTAGTATACAATCTTTATTTTTTAGAGGTGTTAACTATTACAGTCATTAATTCGCGCAACTTTTTTTAAAGAAGTAATTATTGTCTGTTTGATGGTCATTTTTGATAACAGGAATGGGGGCATATTCTGTGCTGTCACAATTTTATCCAGCATTTATATGCGATCCAGTCAGTAGCAACTAAAAAAGAAAGAAAAACCGGATTGTGATAAAATTAAAAAAAAAATAAAAAATTTTGTAAACTAATGAAAATCATGAAAATTAGAAAAATAAAATTGTAAATTTGAAAGAAATATGGAACATTTGACACTTAGCTTAGAAAAGCAACTATAAACTTAAAACTGTTCCTAAATCGACATCTGGTTCAGACGTTATTGGTGATGTAATTCTCACTCCAAAACATTGTCTGTTGTTGGCGCCAACTGTGTCACCCCATCTCTGATTCGTAGTTTTTTTTATAATCAAACTTTTAACTTTTTACATTTTTAATATTTCATGTTTAAAATGTCCCATTTTTCAAATCTATATTTTTTTCTTTAATTTTTGAACATTTCCCTCATGTTTGCAATCTGCACTTTTGAGTTAAAAACTTTTTTCAATTATATTTTTTTCAAATTTTTCATTCACTTTAATTTGACTCTGATTTGACCCCATACATGTAAGGTATCAATGGGATCCAATCTCAATCCATATTTGTTTTTGTCATAGTATATATTTTTGACAACGTACAGCACAAAATCTATAAAGAGGCCAAATTCCCCAAGACTGATTTCCATCACCAATCTTCGCAGCGCAGTCATGCCAGGAGCTATGCGGTGATGAAGTACTGCAATTGACTTTCATTGGGGCACCTTTTTCTCTCGCTTTTTTATTGAGCGCTTGTCCATATGCAAAGTGCATTCCCCAGAATTCCAGAGACAAAAAGGAAAGAACTTCCAGCTAAGACGGATGAGTTTCCAATCGAACTGTTTGAAACTTTGTTGCAGATTCATTGCGGTGCGTTTAAGTTTGATGGCGGCATTAGAAAGGGAGTGGAAATCACAACAGCAAAACAAAAGCAAAAGCTTCACTATCTCTGGATGGGACTGCTGCTTGAGCCTACGGATTTTCAATTTCCCCCTCGTTCTTTATCCCCCCTGTAGCTGAGTGGCAGTTCACAACAAAGGATTCAACACAATACATCAGATGACTAAACACTTCTGACACGTAACTGGGTCACCGGCTTGAAACTGTGTGCCGCGCGAACAACAGGATAGGGGTTCAGTGTCCGTGGCGTCACGGCAAGCTGCTTCTTTTGGCAGACGGCATCATAAGATTGGCCTGGGGGGGAAAGCTCAGCAACAGTTCAGCCTAGAAGTGGGGGTGTGATGAAAGACAAAGTCGCTCCTTGTGATGCTGCTGCAACAACACAGCATGCAGACACTTCTGATAGAAAATGTCCCTTTAAAAAAGATGGCCTCCGATTATGTGCTTTTATCAAAGCAGGTAACTTTGACTGCATCAGAGATGACTTAAACATATATTCTGTTTGAAATACAAAATCTTTAGAATTCTTTTAGATACTTTTGACTGTTTTGGGATGAAAACATGCAGCTTTTTTAATCACATTTTTGCTTTTACTTTTGGTTTTCAATAACAGAGTATTAGAGCCACCATAAAAATAAAAGAAATCTATTTACTAGAATAAAGATGTAAAATTATGAAAAAAGTCACAATTTTATGAGAAAAAAGGAAAAAAAGTTTGAGAATAAAGTTGTAAAATTATGAGGAAAAAGTTATAAACTTACATGAAAAAAGGAAAAAAAGTTTGAGAATAAAGTTGTAAAATTATGAGGAAAAAGTTGTAATTTTAGAGAATGAATGTGTGAAAGAACCAATATTTTACAATGATAAAGTTAGAATCTCTCAGTCTGGAGAAATACACATTATTCAATAATCTTGACTGAAAAGCAGTTTTTAAATCGTTTTGAAAATTCTTTGCTGTCAGTGAGATTATTCACAGGTGAAAACATGCACCAATCTCCCAGCAAATAGACATATCAGCAAGTTCACTTCAAGGTCAGCATTTAAACCCTGTTTGCTGCGTCTCAGGCTTTAAAGCTCCGTGAAGACCTATCACAAGATTCTACAAAAACACACAGCTGTTTATGTTTTGATATAATATCAGCGGCTTGTTCTGTGGAGCAAGACGATCAGCTTTCCTGGGCGGGTTAGTCTGATCTTTGGCCAGGTATGTCACTTGTGAAAATAAAAAAAAAATAAGTGGCATGCCTATGCGGGCCTCCTCTTTCATACACAAGATCCAAAGACGTGCATGAAAGTAGGCTGCTACACTCAGCTCATACAGGTCATAATTGGTCAATACCAAATTCCCTCCCAAGAACAATTTTGTGCAATCAAACATTTTACTTTTGGGATTTTTTTTTTTTTTTTTTAAGTGCGATGCTTTTACCCCTTACCCACTAGGCAACAGGATGTCTATTAGATACCTAATAGACATCTACTGTATGCCTCTACAGGACATCTCTGAGAACTCTATTTTGTTAATAGATGTCTACCGGTGAAGCTTTGGCGCAATTTCAATGAGGAAGATCAACCTCATCACATACAGCTGGGTGCTTTATTCATCACTCTTTACGTCATGAACTGGTCTTCACTCTGAGCCAATAGCTGAACTGTTCTTCTGTACCTTCTTCTCAGCCAATCAAAATCAAATCCCTGCCGTTAAATTCAATGAAGTTTGTTTTTTCAGCATTCCAGACATTGTGCCAACCCACCTCCGCCCCGTTCTCCTCCTGGCCTTTGTCTGGTTCCTCTTCGCGCCGGCCCCCTTCTTCATCCATTCATCTTCAGAACCCACTGAATCCCTTTTGGGGGGCGTCACAGGTTTACTGCTTCAAACCCAGCTAGGTAGGTGGTGGAGTATATCCTAATCAGGGCACTAGTTTGTCACACGGTCACAGGAGCAATTTACAGACAGCAGTAAATCTATGAAACATCTGTTTGAACTGCGAGAGGAAGCAGGAGAAAATCCATACCTGTAGAGGAAGAACATGCAAACTTCACACAGAAAGGTACTTGGGATTTGAACCAGGGTTCTTCTCACTGTAAGGTGAAAGAGCTGACCTCCATCCCACTGTGCAGCATTTGTGATCACTAGTTGTCTGTGAACAAAAAGTTCTCCATTACAAGAAGTAGCAAACATTTTTTGCTGAAAAGTACCTGGGTTTCAAGGTCTAAAAAACTTGCATCAAAAAAACAATCCCAACATATTTATTTCTGTTTAGATTTTAATTTGTCATGTAACTGAACAAAATCATAGTAAAAGGTTTCATCTATCGGTCAGAGTGGATTATCATCAGAATGAGCATCTTCTGCTGCACAGCAGTTAGTTGCTGTTCAGAGGCAACATTCTAAAAGCACAGACTTGCATTGATGTATAGATTAAAAAAAGAGAACTCTGCATCAATGTTGTCATGTTTATATTTAATGGTAAAAGAAGGATGACGGCCATCAAAATCACAATCATAGAAACAAGGCTTTTCTATTTAATATCTAGAAAACGTTATAAAAAGTACTGTAATAGACATTTAATCAGTGTTGGGTAAGTTACTTCTAAAAAGTAAATGATTACTTTACTTAGTTACAGGATAAAAATTGTAATTAAATTACTTTCTTCATTACTCATTTGAAAAAGTAATTATCCACTCTTTACTTTACTTTTTTTCCACTCATACAAATATATATATATATTATTTATATATATTGCAATTGATGTATATTATTCAACTAACAAACATCTATTGTTGACATCTATTACATAACTAATGGACATATTGTGTCGGGTGGGAAGAAACTAACCAAATGGTTTGATTACAATGCGCAAGGCATGATGGCGATGACGATGCAATTAACTGTGAGAAAGTTGTCTGATAGAGATTTGCGATTTGCAATAGAACTCTATGAATTGTTGTCTTCCAGATGAATAATGCATATCTATAGCTGTGAGTTTTGAAATAGCCATGATGTGTCAATGCCTAGTTAGTATTTGTCCATGTTTTGCATTATTGACTACATTTAGATATACTAAAATCCTCAAGTTCATCCTACATAAAATAAATTCAATTTTTAAGGTTTATAAACCTTCCTTGTATACCTACATGTCCATTTCACACATTTTGTTTTGTGACTTTGTCCATTTGCCTCTAAATAGACATCGTGTAATTTTTTTTCTGCAGTCTACTTGACAATTTTTTAAATTAATTTAAAGAAGTAGTGTTTTTTAAAAAATTATTTATTCTTACTCCAAAATCATTTTTGGGATACATTATTGCAGGAAAGGAACTGAGCCAAAAAGGCAAAGCCCTCAACTAACTGGTCAATATTCCTACATTCACCTGTAGTCATGAACTCTGGGTCATGACCCAAAGGATAAGATACCAGACAGAAGCAACTGAAATACGCTCTGTTATTCTGTGGAGTGGAGTCACTGCTTCACTTCAGAGAGATGCCAGTTAAGATGGCTCGGGCATCTCTGTAGGATAACCTCAGAAACACCTTCCTTTTGGACACATTCCAGGGTCTGGGGAGGACCAAGGGGGCACTGGAGGGTCTATGCCTCTCAGCTGGTATTAGAAGGCTTGGGGTTCCCCCAGCAGAACAAGAATAGAAGAATTTTCTGTGGAGAGGGAGGTTTGGGTATCTTTGTTCAGGGTGCTGCCCCCGTGACATGGCCCCAGATAAGGAGATGGATAGATGGACATGAAACAGTAAGAAAGTCCTTGACAAGGGAAAAAACAAGTGGCACTTATCTTGAGAATCGCCTCCATTTTCACAATAAAAGTCCTTGTTTACAATCTAGTAAACTTGCGATACTGTGAATTTTTTATCAGGATTTTAAAGTTTTTTGGTTTTTTTTTGCTTCCACAAAACCAGCCTCTAGCATGCCCAGGTTTCAGAAACAAGCCTTCTGCTGTAAATAAACAAAAATATCACCAAAGAAATATCAATCTGAACAATCAAATCAGTATATTTAGCAAATAAAGATCCATTTGAAGAAAAAAAAAGTCCTAATGTATGAAGGAAGTGTATGGAACTTTATTTGAACTCTATTTGAACAAGTCAGATCACCGAATCAAGTTTTAAATCAAATTAATAAAAACCTACTTCATTAGAAGCTGGCCATTTGATACTCAGTGCCATATGTTGTCACGGTAACAACTACCGAGTCTGCGCAAATCTCGCTCTGTAGCGGCGGAGAAAAAAGTGATTGGGTAGCTAATCGTCACTTTGAGTGATACAAAGAATCATGGGGGAAAGCTAATCTTTTCAGCTTGTTTTGTCCAGATGATAAAGCAAAAGGCTACAAGCAGTTTTCTAGATTGTTTTATTGTAAGAAGTGTCCACTGTTATCTCTGATCATTAAATGTGCATCAACAAACAATTTCATTCATTAATTGATAACAAAAAATATTAGGTTCCAAGTTTCTGTTGTTCCGGTTACCAACTGGTGTTTAGGCCAGGGTAATAATATAGGACATTCAGGGTTTGTGACCAAAACTTCTTTTTACGGTGTCCATTCTCACTTTTTAATGGACAGCCTGCAGCCAATCAGAATCGAGTATTCCCTCGCACCATGGTATAAACCCAAATTATGAACCCTTTAACACCAGAGATTTAGCTCCAATGTTAATTTATTGAATTACTATAACTCTTTACCCATTATGCAATTAATGTAATTTCGACAGATTCTGAAGCGGAAAAAATAGCTTTCTGCCAATTGGTGACACTTAACTACCGTTCAGAATCTGTTGGAATAACATAAACTGTTGAAGAGTTTGGGTAGTTTGAACACTTATGGTTGTTTGAAGAGTGTGCGTTATTTTCTGTGCTGGCGACAATTCCGGTAATAAAGGGTTATTTACTCACCCCATGCCTGGCACTTGGCATGGACTTTATTGGTTAATGACTCCGTTTTTATGTACCAAATGTTATGTATTGCACTAGAACACTGTTTACAATGGGCCTCCTAAAGCTGTGCTGCCATGTACAACAGGAACTCCATTGTGGTTTTTTTGGTTGAACTTATGTAACATACCGCTGAACATGCTAACCAAGGTATCCCTCCGTTTATTGGGTTCCACCTTCCAGTCTCTTACTGGAATCTAACAAAACTTTAGTGAGTGCAAATGTCAAGGTACATCTTCCCACACAATGCTTTCAATTTTCTCCTTTTATGGTGGATATGTCCTCGTTGTTCTTTGTCTTGCCAGGACAGCTTTTGAATAATTCCCCTACATTAGAGAAACAGTTTAATTCCAACAATTCTTGTTCCTTCAGTTCTTTGTATTAAATTCTTTTCGTCTTGCAGCAGTTGTACCTTTTTGTGCAGATGTCGTGTATTTCTGCCACTCGCTGTTCGTTAAATGCCAGTTGAAAGTGCAGAGGCCTGAATTTTATCATGTGTGAAGCAATAACTGGCTGCTGCTCGCTTCAAAGAAGCCAGTGCATCTCCAGAAAAAAAGGGGGGGAAAAAAATCGATCAATATTGTTGCACAGAAGAGATGTTCTAATCTTGTGCTCTCATTTATGAATATTTATGACCCTGAGGCTGCAGGGATGCTGTAAAGTAGCATTTTATGAATAATAATTGGGTGAAAAATCATAGATTTTTCAGAGTTATCTTCGAAAACATGTTACTAATAAAGACGATGCATCATCTGCAGTGCACATGAGACGGTGCCTGCTTTAAGGAAGGGAACACAACTACTATTATACTAATATTGCAATAATGTACAGGTTACGCTGCAGCAAGGGCATTATGTGTGTTTTCTGCCTTTTTTTTTTTTTTTTTAACAGTTTTAATGAAAAAGTCTGTACTTGCAGTTGAGTCGAGGCGTGAATACTTTTTTCTAGCTGAACCACTAGATAAACAGATCCAGCTCAAAATGAACTGTAAATAGTCACAGCTGCCTTTTGTCGTGTTGTTTAAGTACAGATCCGAGCGCATTTGGCTTCGTGTGCATCTCATGCAAGCGTGTAAACAATGCTCTTTATGCTATTCTTTACCTGTTCCGTCATTTTCCTGCGTACTGTTGCTACAGCATTGTTCACGTTTCCACATGATCGCCTTCCATGTGATTGCAGCTAATTCACTGGCGAGTGGACGGCCGCGAAGCTTTGCATGAGGCTCCGAACATCCGCAGTTATTAGAGTGGGTCCTGCTCGCGCTGAACAAGAGCCTCTTAGTCCTCATGTACCACCGCTTTCATCATTGTGCAAATTTATGCAGCAAAGTGCGGCAAAAAAACCTCTTTGTATCACCTGCCCTGGCTGAAACCTGTCATTCCAGCATCAGCTGCTTGAGATAATGTTGCTCACTGGCTCCCAAGAAAACCCTCACAGGAAGATGCAGCACATATACAGAGCAGAACCACAGTGACAGCACACAAAAAAACAAAAACCCAAGGAGGTGACTCACTGCTCTGCAGCTGGTTTCACCTGAAACACAGAAAAAAGTGAAGACAGTTCTCCAAAAGTAGAGTTTCTAAATTGTGCTCATGGATCACTAAAATAAATTCAGAGAAAGATTCAACACTTTGAGCATCAAAACTCAAGTTACAGTGAAGTCATTGTTGATCTGCAAGTTATCCCAGACGTTGTTTTAAATGGAAAATGAACCTAAATGACTTTCACAAGCAACTCATTTTTTAGTAGACTCAATTTCAAGCAATTTGTATTTTAGGCAACAAATTTGGCTCCATTTGGCAAATGTAGACATTTCTTAACAACTACTAATGCTTTAAATTTCACTTCATGTTTTTGGATTCTAATCATTAGGGTGATGATGAGCATTGGAGGAAAAAAATCATGAATATCTGACTTGGATAGTAATAAAAAATATAATAAATACCCAGAAATAATGTAAATCTTGTGATCAAGAAACGTGATATCATATGACTTCTAGCGTGACAGAAAAGCCGTACTGATACACATCTGCAAAATATTCATGTAAAGTGGAAGTTTTTTTAGCATTTCTACTAAAGATGAAAAACAACTTCATTTTGTAAAACATGTCTGTTGGAAACACTGTTGTCAATTTAACTGAAATAACTGTGTGTTCTAGTTGTTACATTAACAAGTTGCAAGTGTTGCTATCTTCTTGTCAGCGATCTACTGGCAGTGTAGTCAGTTAAACTTTGAAGATGGAAACACTGTGGAGAACATTTTCAAGATTTGTTGTTAAATGATCCAAAACAACAGTGATGTTTATGTCTTGTTTACTGCTGAAGTTCACCAGGAAGACAGAAAAACTCAAAGAGTGCGATACTGTTTAAAGTGATACAGTACATTCCATTTCTGTCTTTTCAGTGTCTTTGTGTTTTTCTCCTGTTTGGTTGATTCTGATCTCCTGTTCTAAATAAAGATGATGGTGATTAAAATGCATATTGTTTGATTATTTATACATCTATTAAAAAGGCATGCATACCTCAACCATTCAGACATATTTCTATTAAATAGTAAGAATCGTGGTTTATCTGTGAAAAGTTTATTTTGATCCATGAATCGAATTGTTGCCTAAGTAACAATCCAAACCTCGACTAATTTTTCTGTACTACTACTAAGTATTTTGTTTTTATATAGAGGTGGTTCTCTTAACACTAAAACATTTTATTTTTACTACAAAAGAAACAAACCTGCAAAATGTAAACCCATTTGTGTATTTCAAGTTCATGAGTTGAAGTTTTTGCCAGACGAAACTAACTTTGTATGGAGTCTTTAGTATGTTGTTATTGCTAAGCAAAATGTCTTGATTACAGACACCTTTGGTCTAATTTAACTAACGCAAAGTGAGTCTTTAAGACTCACTCCAATGAAAATCACATTTTGGGTGTTTTAACGGGTTCTTGCGGCTTTTTTCTGAAGATGGAAAACATATATGCAGAATATTCATCTCAAAATAGAATTTCTGAGAATTTCTTCATTTAAATATTAGTGGATCAGGAGCAGTCGAGAAAATGCAATTTGAAAAAGATGTAAAAAATGCGCTGGGTGGGCCAAAGCTTCCTGCTCCGCTCCATTCTGATGAATCTTGCAAATTCATGTGTGTCTTTGTTTTCCTTAGAGCTGGCAACTGGCTCAAATCAGTAATGTTAGATTGGAGGTGTATGGGGCTGTAAGCCAATGGGAGAGGGTGTAAACAGAGAGCTCTCAGCAGTGGGGCTGCTCTGCAGCAACAGTCCCACCCACAACTCAGAGGGAAATTTCCTAAAAACCATGAACTCTCAGCAGAAACTATGTCCAAAAAAACAACACAGGTTTTTTTGAGTTGGGCTAAAAACAGCATCATCATAATTACAAGACCACTGGGAACACTTTGAAAATAGATCAAAAGAGTGGGTTTTTTATTTGATTTTTTACAGCTTCGACACAGATGTGTCCATTATGAAATAATTTGGCAGAAACAAAGCTTTTGTGATTTTTGTGAAACTCACACTGAGAATATGCACAAAAAGAGTTTTAAAAGAAGCTGTCAATTGAAAATAATGTGTAAAATGGTGGATGGTGTGCAAAGAATATGTTTTTCTCCACTTTTTAAAATACTTTTTTGGTCTAAAAGGTTAACTGCTTCATTCCTCACCTTACTGAGCTGTACTTCTGTGCATATTTTTATTCCACTGGAACTAAATTATAAAACAAATTAAGTTTTGTATCATTGCACTGTAATTATAGGGAGTCATTTTTTGGCAATCGTATTGCGCTTTATCTTGCCATATCTTTAGCGACTTCCTGATGTGCAGCTTTTGTTCACAAATTACATCTGAAAGGAAAGAATATCTAAAGAGTTTTAGTTTTTCTGCGTCATCTCACCCTTTAGGTAAAAACAATTTTTTTGATGGAGGTGCAGAGAGTATTTTTTATCTCCCCTACTGCGTGCTGCTTTTTTTGCATTCCTTAACCCATTTGCCTGCACACAGATTCAAAAACATTTACTTCCGGATGTTGTCTGAATTGATTTAGGCACGGCGCTGCGTGCTTGATCACTCTAAACTGGGAGGTCACGGGTGTTCTCGGGAAAAAGGGAAATTATTGCGGGTGACATGATTGTAGAAGGGGAAAATCGGCCAAAAACAGAAATCCTAGCAAAGGAAGAAATCCTAAAAACTGTTTTGTGATGCAGGGGCAAGTCTGTAACACTGATGGGAGCAGCAGAAAATTGACCAAAAGCTGTTTGGACAGGTACATCCTTGCAAATATACATCTGCACTGTGGAGTGGTGATAATCCAGAGAAAGTCGTTTTTTGTCCAGGTGCCTACTGAGTTAATTAGGGCAGAAAAGGCTCACCGCTGAGAGGCGGCGTAGCCAAATTCATGTTCTGTTTGTGGAAATTACGGTCCCCCCGTTTCACTTATATTGCAATCCTTTATTTCCTGTTTCAGTTACAGCTTCTGTTTATATTCTGTACAGCACTGAAGGCACACAAAACCCAAAGAAAGAACATAAGTATATACAAAACATACAGAATAAATAACCTAGTTGAGTAGAAAAGCTACAGAGTGTGTGCTTACATGGACTCCAAGAGTATGAACGAGTAGAAATTCCCAACAATACGACATGTCAATCGCCACCGCTGACTCTAAACTGGACGTAAAATAATGTCATTGCATGGTCTGTCGCACTAACTGAAAGCTAAGTAGCTCGTTTCTTCTGGCAAAAAAAAGTTTCAGTAGGATTCTGTTGATTGTCATGCACCATCTTATGGCATTTGATTAGTGCTATGCCTTTTGACAAGACTCTCCTGGTATATATACATATATCTACTGAACTCCAAGTGCTTTTTCGTCTGACTGACACTGCTTTCTGTGAACACTTCCAGACAATAATAAAATAAGTTTCTCTCGCCGCAGCTCGTTTTGGATCAATCCTCACACCGGAGGACAGCAGTGGAACCGCACTCCTATCACACTACCCCAACGTTTGCTTGGCAATTTGCTGACTGTACGGCACTATGAGCATTCATTCTGGTTCTGGCATGAAAGCTGCCTTAGGTTGACGGAGGGTGTAATCAGGTCATGGCCGGAATCAGGATAGACTGATTAAGCAGAAATTCTGGGTCAAGCAGTGATTGAAATTCGCTCACTTGGTTCCAAAACATCTGCTTCATCCTGCGGGCGGGAGGGGGAACAGAGGGTCACCGTGTGGATCGATTCATTTGGCTGCTGGACGTTTAATCTCATGTAAAAAGCTGATTGAGTGGATTTCACAGTGGGCTTTGACCCAGGCCTGCTTGAGGGATTGCGGCAGTCTCTCCTGTAAAATATGACGCCCTTCCAGCAGCTACATGGTGTGGCTGTCGACACATAAAAACCCAACAAAAGAGCAAACCAGTTACATTCTGTGCTACAGTTAAAGAGATGTGCCAATACTATATATATTTATATATTACACACTATCACAAGAGGGAAACAGGAGAAGGCACTTGGTTCAAACAGGTTTTTTTTTGTTTTTTTTTTGCTGCTTCAGCTCAGTTAAACGCAGTCTGATGCTCCAGAACTTCTAAGTAGTCAGGTTCGGTGTGCAAGTTGGCCTTCAGTTCAAAGTACTCGTTCTTAGTTTGCTCCAGCATGACCTTGCGTGGTCTTGTGTACATAATGGCCTCCATTAGCTTCAGCTCCTCCTGGTGCCCCGGACCCTGCATGTCCATGGTGGGCTGGAGCTGGGGCATGTTTTTCCTGAAATACTCGGTAATTCCAAGCTGCTGAAACTCCTTTTCCCCTCTGTCCAGAATGTTCCTGTACAAGGAGTTGGGATTTCCGAGAGTCATGAACTCCGCCGGGCACTCTCCACCCATAGACCTGAACTTGGAGCAGGGGTTTCCCGTCAGCGGAGACGTGTTCTCCCTCTCCATGATGCTCCTGCAGACGTGATGCTTGGGGCCGGATTCATCGTAATCCAAATTGTCGTGCTCCTTATGTTGGGAGCAGTAGGTGGGGTTGCGGCAGATCTGCACAATAGGACTATGTGATCTGTCTTCATAGAGAGAGGCAGACCCAGTTCTCTGAGTCAGGGTGTGGTGAGTGGTTTTCTGTCCATACATGCTGTAATGCAAATGGATGGGGGAACTGCTGGTGGTGTTGGGGTTAGGCTGCTCCTCTGCTGCCTTTTTCTTCACCCTGCGCCGCTGTCGGTGCACCATAAACACCACCAGCCCAGCTGAGCAGAATATGATCATGAGGACGAAGATGAGAAGGCTCAAGATCAGCACAGAAAGTGGGATGGTGTCTGTGAGGGAAATGAGCAATCCCCTGCTGCTACCGTCAGGCCTCAAAGTGGCTGTTACGCTCTCCTCATCGCTGGGAGGCACAGGGTGGTAGGTCCCCAACCCGGGACAAAGCGCCTCGTGATGAAGACTTCTAAGCTCGCTCTCCATCACTTTCTTTGGGGTGTGACACAAAATTGAGCCCACCACTGTGTCTTTTCGCAGCTTCTCCACCCATTGTTTAAGGCTGAGCAAGTCACAGCTGCAGTCCCAGGGGTTGTCCTCTAAATAAATCTGCTCCAGTGAATCGAGTTGATCGAGCACGTTGCTCACTGGCAGATGCATGAGCAGGTTTTTTTTCAGGTTTAATTTGGCAAGGGGCACGTTGCGAAATATCTGCGCTGGAAGAGAACTGAGCTGGTTATTATTTAAAGACAAGAGTTTCAGGTTTGGCAGGGGATTAAAAGTGCCAGGAGCAATCTCTTTGATGAGGTTGTATTCCAGATAAAGATTTTCGAGGTTGTGGAGTCCCACAAACATCGTGGAGAAGAGCTTTTCTAGTTTATTTCCATTCAAAAACAGCTTTTTCAAGCTGCTCAAGCTAAGGAAAGTCTCGTTATCGATGTAATCGATTCTGTTGTTGGATAAATTGAGAGTCTCCAAATTATCATATGTGACAAAGTCATATTTCAAAAGTTTCTGAATCATATTTCCTGTCAAGATCAGTTTGGTAGGACTACGCTGAGTAATTCCAATATCTGAGACCTTCTGGATCCCTCCATCCTGACAGTGCATCAAAAAGCCGGACACAGGGTGATTGTGACAGGCGCAGTGACTTGCACAGGGACTACCTGGAGCATGGGATGGCGTTGGGACTCTGGCATCATCTTTGGCATTGTTCAGTTTGGGAATCTGATACGCTTTGGATGAAGGAGTAACAACCATATCCAATGACTTTGAGGGCTCCTCCAGGTTGATATCCGCGTGGGAAGGACACAAAACGTCCCGCTTGACTTTAGCGAGGATGCTCCCCTTCAAGTTTTGTGGCGTGCTGCAAACCACATCCCCGATAGCGGACTGGGATCTCATGTTTTCCATCCAGATTTTCAAATGTAAAATATCACAGTCGCAGATCCAGCTGTTGTCCTCCAGGAGCAGCTCCATAATCCGGCCAATGTGCTCCAAGAAGCCCACATATGGCAGCGTCTGTAGCTTGTTGCCTCGCAGGTCCAGGTGCGTAAGGGGCACAAAGCGGAAAATGTTGTTGGGTAAGAACTCAATGGAGTTGTCATTTAGGATCAGGACTTTGAGGCGGATCATTTTGTTGAAGGCCCCCGGTTCAATGACCTGGATGAAGTTTGTGTCAGCCTGGAGAAACTCCAGATTCACCAAGCCTTGAAAAGTGTCTTCTTTCAGAGTGACTAGGAAATTGCTGTTTATGTGGAGTTTTTTCAGCGTTCCCAGAGTGCTGAAGACCCCTGGCTCCAGCTCTTGTATGCTATTACCCCCAACATGCAGGGAAAGGGCACCCTTAAGCCCCTCCATTTCCTCAGCCCTAAGCTCAACCAGGTCATTTTTATAAAGGTTCAGGTGGAAAGGGACGCCTGGCGGGATTTTGATTTGGGAGATTTTGCTGATGTTCCTCTGCTCGCAGTTAAGATGAAGGATGCCGTCTTTCACTTCACATGAGCACAGGGAGTCACAAGACTCGCTAATGGAGGGTGAAGCCTGTGAGGGATGGATATCTTGGGATGGGGCCGCCGTTAAAAACAAGATGATGAAAATGATACAGCCCTGCATTGCGGTCTGAGACGTCTGTGGATAGAGGATAGAAGCAAAGGATGGGGGAGAAGGGGAGGAGAAAAAAAAAGAGCTGTGAGTGTTTTTTTTTTCTTCAAGTTGAGACAAAAAAAGTCAAATTGAAACAAAACCAACATTTACATACTAAAGTTCACAAACTTTAACAGAACATGCCCTTGAATTGAAGTCATTTTCTTTCAGATTTTTAGGAATGATAAGAAAAACACGCTTATTCTGGATAAAGGTGTTTTTAGCCTTTTTGCCGTGAAAATACAATACAATTCCACCTCTCCTAAATACCTAATTTCCAACAAAATGTTAACCTTTGGTTTGAAAACGTATAAGCGGTGTTTTTTTAAGCTTTTTTTTTTATCCTCGCACATGATTGTGTCACAAAAGCACAATATCTACATGGCAGAAAATACTTTTTAAAGGTTGAAAATGGAGGCTAAAATGTTTTCTTTTGACTCACTGCAGAATAATGCCACATATACGGAGACTTATCTGACTTTTTTCTCCACCCCTTACACATGCTGACTCATCTGACTAAAAGACTTTCTCGACATGACTAATGCAGGGCAAAAGAATCGCCTCAAACCATGTCAAAGAGGCACCAATTATGTTTATTGTACGTGACTGTATGAAGTGAAGTACATCAGGCAAAACTCTCCACTGTCCACAGGAAACTGCAATCTATAAGCATGCTTTATTTTTAATGACAAGAAGAATCACTGTGAAGAGACTTTAATGATAAGCAGCCTCAACACCACATCCTAAACTATTCCATTAAGTTGACGAAAATCACAGCGGATGAAAGGATAGATCCCTCGGAGGAAAGTGGTGAAAAAGCACATCTTTTTCAGAGATGATCCAGATATTCACTGTTAACTAAGAGAATTCTTCAAAGAGCAACGAAGAGGGAAGATGACAGCTCTTCTTGTTAATAAATCTGATTAGCATCTGGGAGGCTTCACCCTAGTAAGACTGGGCCAGTTTGGTTCAGTTGAATTTGTCAGAGAAGGAATTCTCTCGGTCCTGATGTGTCTGACACTCAACACTGATGAACATGGGCTGATGATGGGCTTCGTTCATGTTAAAAATATTTGAAGACGTTTTTTTTTTTTATTACTTGGAGCAAATCAACTCCAAAATGTGGCCTAAAGGCTGAACTGCATTTTAAATATGCATCCATCCATGCACCTCTAAACCCCATATTATCAAAGTCTGAAGTCTGATCTTCCTCTGAAGTTCTGCCTTTTCCTTTCATTTACACCTTTACGTAATGCCTCATTACATTCCCCTGATGTTGAGCTGAGCTGCATTATTGAACAAAACTAAGCCGTGTCTATGAGGTCTACAAGCATACACTCCAAGGTCACCTGAAGCCTCCCAGCCCCCACTCCAATTCAATAAATGTTGATTATTTAGCGACAGAACACCACCTAAAGCAAAAAGCAATCCCTGGCCCCCTCCGCCGCCTCCATTCTTGTAGCAGGATTACCACATCAGACAAAGCACATCTTGATAATTAGTTGTGTATTTTCAACTTCAGGAGCACATGGCTCAATAAGTGCAACACCTACGTGTGGAATTTCTCAAAACACTCATTAGCAACTATTAGTCACATTTACTTACAAAGAATTATGGCATTGAGTGCATTTCAAATGTAAAAGGTGCATCTTTCCAGGCAATGATTGTGATTTCTTAAGAAATCAAAGCTTTAATGATGAAGCAGTAAACACCGGTTTCCATTAAGAGCCATGTAGTATGCTATTTGGAGATAAAACACTGCACAAAATATGAAGACTAATGACTAAAAGCAGGGATGAGTGACATATCGGTGCCAGTCGTGGTATCGGACGATATTTGCATAATTTGAGATGATCAGTATCGGCCCAATTTTAAAATATTACACCCATATATGCCACCGATGTTTCTCTTTTACTTTAACCGGCGGTTACTACAGGAAATGCACCCCCGTGTGCGTCTAGCGTCCGGGGTCCGAGCACGCTTTGGCTGTTGAAGAGGTCTGCCGTCTGGAGTTTTTTTCACAGTTTTCGCACAAGATCATAACATTGCTATATGTCCAGCAATTCACACTTGTCAACAAACTGAACTTATCAATCAATCCAGCTTTATTTGCAGAAAGCATGTTTCATGTGTTGCAGCTCAAAACTGCCTTTTCCTGGTTATCTAAGAAAACTGTTGTATCATGTTCCTTCAGTGCATCTGCTATGTTTAAAGGATGATTGGAAATAAATCTTTGAATCTAAATAATCTGATGATGATTACACATTTCTCTCATGAGCCACAGAACATCAAAAATTGACAAATACAGTTATTTGGTTTATATCGTGATATATATCATCGCCTCATATGAAAACAATTTAATATCGCCCAGCCCAAACTCAAATCCAATTTTTATTTTTTTTAAATCTAAAAACTACTGTAGGGATCCTGCCCACAGCAGGAGTGCATTGTAGGAGTGAAGTTTAATTCTGTTGGTGCTATTGTTGCACCATGAGTGAAAGGGTTATTGCAAGGCATCACGCCTACAATGCTGTTAAGCGATTTTAAGCACTCAACGGTAAAACAGATTTATCATATGACTTTAGTCTGAAGTTTTAGGACTCTTTAAGTCTTAAGCCTTCCCAGCTTCCCATTGCACGGGGCTGGGCAGTACTCGAGAGGCAGGCCAGCATACTTTACACTTTGACCTGGTAGAAGGCGGCGCTGCGCTACGCCACATGTTAACACGTTGCTATGCAAGTTTTTAGGTCTGTATTCAGGCTCTGCAACCATTGAACGCGCGTTGAAAGTTAAACCAATCAGGGACTCTGATTTGGTAGTGACATATGAGTAGCATCCTTTATAGTCCCCAAAAAATGCCAACCGTAGAAAATTGATCATGTAGGAGAAATGAGTAACTGCGCTTTGTGCCCAGGCAGAATGAAATGAAATCAAGTCTTTCATTTATCGGAATAGAGCTGTAAAAGAAAAGACATGGAGCAAGGTTTCCGAGATTTGCACTACTTTGACATTTCACACCAAGCCTCTTCCAACTGTAAGTAGATGGGCTAGTATCAGGTAGCGACATCCTGTGTGAACACCACATGTTAAAAGCGCTTTCAAGAACCTGCATTCAGCGCGTTCTTGAACACGCGTCACGTTTGGTTAGAACGTAGCATAAAGTGCATTGGGCGTTAAAGCAAAATAGAAAAGAGCTATGTCAGTATTCACTATTTACCATTTGATTTGCGTTGATGTAGGACACAAGGTGTTTATAATTCTCTACCCCCTTAAGGGAAACTTGTGTTCTAATTCATGAAACATTTAGGAAACTCGGTTATCAAGAAAGCTTGTGGTAACCTGGTTAAACACACCAGTTGCAAATTAAGGGTTAAAAAACATTGAGGTTGACCTTAAAGCAAAAGAGACCAATGTGGTTCCTAAGAAGGATCTTCAACTGTCCTTGTTTGTGGTTAACATAAAATAATCTGATTTTTCTAACCTGGGAGATTAGTGTTGTTTAGATGACATTATATATCATTGTTTATCTACAATCGTCTGTTCCTAAAATCTGATGGTAAAACCCGAAGCTCTCACCTTGAACCACAGATGATATAAAACAAACCAAAAAAAAAGGGAACTACTAACAGATCTTATTATGATAACAGTTGAATGTTGCTCAAGAAAGATGCAACTAGAAGCGTCCTGTCTTCCATATATCAGACAGACTCTACTAACTGATCCATTTTTCAGGCAGTCAATATTGCGTGGAACTCAGAGTGATGGGCACAGGACATTAGAACTCTTTATTTGCTCTCTCTTGTGTGAATTCAGATGCATGTATCTTTTTGTTTAGACAATTTAATTAGATATCTAGTAAAATCCAATGAGATCTCTTATCATGCAGGCGAAGCTGACATCAGAAGCTGCACAGACCCTGAGGAGGAAAGTCTTGAAAATCAGTTAGACTGCTTATCACACATGGGACCGTCTGCAGATGCTGTAACATTGGCAATAGGCTCTGCCCTCTTAAAAGGCCATAAATAGCATGTTCACACTTCATGTCATCCGGTTTTAAGAGGCAGTGTTTCCGCATAGCAAGGTGCTCCGTGATACCTCGGGACTTGTATCATGAGTGTAGTGGCTCTTCATGGGTATAATATCATGTCACAGTGACTCAAGCTCCTTATAATTGTAGACACGTAAACAAGTCAGTAAATAGACATTTTCAGTGCCACTCATTTAGTTGCATGATATTAAAAAACAAAGCCAAAGTTCATAATAATGCTTCTTAAATAAGATGGTCAAGATTTTCGTGACATACTGTATTTTTGACAGAGTTTGCTTGAGTGGGCTGGTGACCATTTAGAATGGAAGTTAAGTACATGACCCTGACTCCAATCATGATGTGGCAGCCTTGAAAACCAGCATCTTTTCAAGCACCTAATCCTACTGTTCTCTCAATTCCACCTTGTTTTGAGTCTGTCACAACTTGTTTTTTTGTGGTCTAATTGAGAGCCTTAGCTGCCTTTTTGCTGATAAAGTCACAGGACACTACTTCTTTTTGCTGCTTCTGACAACTTCCCTACTTTTCTGATTTATTTCTTTTCAATAAGACATGGACTCTCAGGCCGTCTGATATACTGTACGACGGAACCGTTGGCTACACATCTGCAAAGCAAGTGTGCACAGTTCCACAGCGAGCAACACATACGCCCTTGCTTTCCATTGATTTTGCACGCTTCACGGCGGTCAGAGCCCTGCAGTACAGCATGTTTTTCTCATCCCAACATTTGTCATAGTTTAGTTGTGAATTGACACACTCATGGTGTAGGTACAGTGTATGACAACAACATGAAAATGGATTTGAACATACTCACTTGCTCGACAGGCGACAGTTTAGTGTATTATTTTTAGAGAAAGAACATAGGAGTCGTCGTGTTGTGTGCTCATCACTGTCAGTGGAAATAATGCATGCTGTAGCCACAAAAAAAAAAAAAAAAAAAAAACCTACAAGACAGAAGCATAATTCCTCAGTTTTGTAGCTCATATACCAAGGACTTGTTATCCACTGCAGCTCATGACACCTACAGCCTTTTCTCCAACTCCATTAACTATATTTACAGCATAACATGATATTTCATGGATTTAGCAGACCATTTTTGTTTCTTTACTTACTTTTAAAAGCTTCTTATTCAACAAAGAATCTTCTGACCTTAGCTCTTGTTGTTGCTGGGCTGTTTTTGGACATGATGATCAATGGATTTTAAGAAAGGACTATTAAGAGTAATTTATCCAAGCTCCCTTACCTGACTGCAGAAATTGTGTTAAAAATGTTTTAAGGGTCGAAACATCCGTGTAAATTGCTTTTTTGTTTGGTTGGTTTTATAATATAAATCGCAATATATTAAAAAAAATGTTAGTTTATATTTTTTTAGACATAGCAAAGCTATTGTTTGAAGACAAAAAACTACCCCAGCAATCACTTGAATGTAAGGTTGCTTTAAGCAGTACACAACTAAGAAAAAAGAAAACGATAACACAATAGAAGAAGTAGAAAGATGATGAAACTAAAACATTAGAAAAGTAAGACCGTTTATTTTTCTTGTTCAGAATAACATTTTCTGTGAAACAATACTTGTTTAAAGTCTCCTGATACTTTTTTGTCTTTTTTTCTTTTTTGCCAAAAGTCTCAAAGGTATCATTCCAACAAAGAACAACAATGAATAAAGGCAACATCTGGCGGTCAACCGAAGCCACAGCAAGCTTTTGAAGTGCAACAAAAACTGCTTTAATAATCCCGTCCCTAAACAGTTTAGAAAGGCAAGAGTGGTCATAATCTAGAACACAGATCTTTTGACACTAATGGTATTTGTTTAACACCTACAATCAAATCAGAAATATATGCTGCCAAAATAATCCATTACAAATCACCATTAGATTTGTCAAAAATCAAATGACTATTAGCTGCAACCCCATCCACTAAAGCACAAGCTATAAACCTTTTGGCCGCTCATAGTTCTCCCAGCGACTCTGCCATGCGGAAAAAGATCCTGTTGGCTGTAATGAAGGGAGCGAGGCTTTTACTGCATGTTTCGCAGGAAGCTACATGGCGTGCATCTTAAGAAACACCTTCAGTGAGTTGTTAAAAAATCAACTGCAAGCTTTCTTGGGTCTCATAAGTCATGCTTATCCCTTGACAAGATGTTGCTAGTGACATAAAAGCAAGATCAAGGATAGAAACACATATCTATATGAAAACAAACCCTTTACCTGAATCTCTTCTGCATCTATTTTATTAGAGTCCATGTTCATTGTTCTCTTCTGGCAGAACATAGTTTCTGATAGAGAACATATTCATGATAGAACTAATAATAGAAGCACAAGAACTGCATGAGGATAGGAGGCGGGGGCTTACCTCCCCTGGCAAGTGTGATTTAACAGGCTTGCATTTCAAATGGTCTGTTTAACTAATGTGCAGTAATTAGTTCTACAGAAAAGAGCAGACAGAATACACCAGTGTGTAGTGGCATCATTGGTGTGTTTTGTGAGAAGGCCCATTTGCAGCAAACACGTGTACATTTTCTCCACCCACTTCACTTGTCCCTTTAAACGGTGACACTTTCCGTGCTGGAATGGGTCACCAGGAGAACTGGCAGATTGGAGGTAGATTTGTTAAGAAAACACAGATGCAGCTAGATGCAGACGGTCAAATGGATAACAAGCAAAGCAAAGATGCATAGAAGTATAACCAGCTTTATCTTCGGTGTGGTGCAATACCGGATTATTAGTGAAACTGACATGTGAGAAGCAAATTTCTTTAAGACTTTCTCGCTAAGTTTTTATTTAACTCATGCACATTTTGGCGACAAAATTGTGTGTTTTGGTGTCAAATTTTGAAGTGACACCTTGAAGGTCTAGAATTTTACAGTTTCAGAATTGTACAAGTACAACTAGAGTTGCATCAACTCAATTATGTAAAGTCTAGAACCAGATGAATTTCCAGACACATTTCTAAAACACTTTTGAAACACTTTTTACACATTTTTAGGCATTTTTGGCAGACAGGTCCTGGGTGACGAGCCAGACAAAGAGCGGTTTCACAAACCCCTTTATGAAAATAAACATCACAGATCCAGTTGCGTCTCCCGGATTGGCGTTACCGGGGCCTCACCCTGGAGCCAGGCCTGGGGTTGAGGCGAGCGCCTGGTGGCCAGGGCTCCTCCCACGGGCCCCGGTCGGGTAAAACCCGAACGATCAACGTGGGATCACTCCCCAGTGGGCCCACCACCTGCAGGAGAGCTCAGAAGGGGCCGGTGCGATGTGGTTTGGGTGGCAGTCGAGGGCGAGTGCCTCGGCGGCCTAAACCCCGGTCATGGAACTTGGCTTTTGGGACATGGAACGTCACCTCTTTGGGAGGGAAGGAGCCTGAGCTTGTGCGAGAGGTTGAGAGGTACCGGCTAGATATAGTTGGGCTCACCTCTACGCACAGTCTGGGCTCTGAAACTCAGTCTCTCGAGAGGGGTTGGACTCTCTACCATTCTGGAGTTGCACATGGTGAGAGGCGGCGGGCTGGGGTGGGCTTACTTGTGAGCCCCCAGCTTAGCCGCCAAGTGTTGGAGTTCACCCCGGTGGATGAGAGAGTTTTGTCCCTCCGCCTTCGGGTGGGGGACAGGTCTCTGACTGTGGTTTCGGCTTATGGGCCGAACAGCAGTTCAGAGTACCCAGCTTTCTTGGTGTCTCTCGGAGGGGTACTGGAAAGTGCCCCAACGGGGGACTCCATTGTCCTCCTGGGTGACTTCAATGCCCACGTGGGCAATGACAGTAGCACCTGGAGGGGGGTGATTGGCAGGAACGGCTTCCCTGATCTGAACCCGAGCGGTGTTTTGTTGTTGGACTTCTGTGCTAGTCATAGTTTGTCCATAACAAACACCATGTTTGAGCACAAGGGTGTCCATCAATACACGTGGCATCAGGACACCCTCGGCAGGAGATCAATGATCGACTTTGTAGTCGTTTCAGGAGACCTTCGGCCGTGTGTCTTGGACACTCGGGTAAAGAGAGGGGCAGAGCTGTCCACTGATCACTACCTGGTGGTGAGTTGGATTCGATGGCGGGGAAGGAGGCCGGAAAGACTCGGCAGACCCAAACGTAGTGTGAGGGTCTGCTCGGAACTTCTGGCTGAGCCCTCCGTCAGGGAAGTCTTTAACTCCCACATCCGGGAGAACTTCAAACAGGTACCAAGGGAGGCTGGTAACATTGAGTCTGAATGGACCATGTTCTCCACCTCCATTGTCTCTGCTGCTGTTCGGAGCTGTGGTCGCAAGGTCTCTGGTGCCTGTCGTGGCGGCAACCCCCGAACCCGTTGGTGGACACCGGAAGTAAGGGATGCCGTCAAGCTGAAGAAGGAGTCCTATCAGGTCTGGCTGACTTGTGGGACTCCAGAGGCAGCTGACAGGTATCGGCAGTCTAAGCGAGATGCGGCTCAGGCTGTAGTAGAGGCAAAAACTCGGTCCTGGGAGGAGTTCGGTGAGGCCATGGAGAAGGACTATCGGTTGGCCTCGAAGAGGTTCTGGCAAACCGTCCGGCGCCTCAGAAAGGGGAAGCAGCTTTCTGCAGGCACCATTTTCAGTGCAGGTGGGGAGCTGCTGACTTCGACTGGGGACATTGTCGGGCGGTGGAAGGAATACTTTGAGGATCTCCTCAATCCTGCTGACACGCCTTCTCTTGAGGAAGCAGAGGCTGAGAGCCTTGGGGTGGGGCTGTCCATTACCCAAGCTGAAGTCACAGAGGTAGTTAACAAGCTCCTCTGTGGCAAGGCACCGGGAGTGGATGAGGTCCGCCCTGAGTACCTCAAGTCTCTGGATGCTGTGGGAGTGTCTTGGTTAACGCGTCTCTGCAGCATCGCGTGGCAGTCAGGAACAGTACCAATGGACTGGCAGACAGGGGTGGTGGTCCCCCTTTTCAAGAAGGGGGACCGGAGGGTGTGTTCCAACTACCGGGGAATCACACTCCTCAGCCTCCCTGGGAAAGTCTATGCCAGGGTACTGGAGAGGAGAGTCCGGCCGATAGTCGAACCTCAGATCCAAGAACAACAATGCGGTTTCCGCTCTGGTCGTGGAACTGTGGATCAGCTCTACACCCTGTCCAGGGTGCTGGAGGGTTCGTGGGAGTTCGCTCATCCTGTCCACATGTGTTTTGTGGATTTGGAGAAGGCGTTCGACCGTGTGCCCCGTGGTGTCCTGTGGAGGGTACTTTGGGAGTATGGGGTCCGGGGAGCCTTACTCAGGGCTGTCCGGTCTCTGTATGACCAGAGCAGGAGCATGGTCCGCATAGCTGGCAGTAAGTCAGACCTGTTCCCAGTGCATGTTGGACTCCGGCAGGGCTGCCCTTTGTCACCGGTTCTTTTCATAGTTTTTATGGACAGAATTTCTAGGTGCAGCCAAGGTCCGGAGGGGGTCTGGTTCGGGAACCACAGGATTTCCTCTCTGCTCTTTGCAGATGATGTTGTCCTGTTGGCTTCATCGAACCAGGACCTCCAGTATGCATTGGAACGGTTTGCAGCCAAGTGTGAAGCGGCTGGGATGAGGGTCAGCACCGCTAAGTCTGAGGCCATGGTTCTCGACCGGAGAAAGGTAGTTTGCCCTCTCTGGGTGGGTGGAGTGCTCCTTCCCCAAGTGGAGGAGTTTAAGTATCTTGGGGTCTTGTTCACGAGTGAGGGAAGATCGGAGCGTGAGATCGACAGGCGGATTGGTGCTGCGTCCACCGTTATGCGGTCGCTGTACCGGTCCGTCGTGGTGAAGAGAGAGCTAAGCCAGAAAGCAAGGCTCTCAATTTACCGGTCGATCTACGCCCCAATACTCACCTATGGTCATGAGCTCTGGGTCATGACCGAAAGAACGAGGTCCCGGATCCAGGCGGCTGAAATGAGCTTCCTCCGTAGGGTGGCTGGGCGCTCACTTAGAGATAGGGTGAGAAGCTCGGTTACCCGGGAGGAGCTCGGAGTAGAGCCGCTTCTCCTCCAAATCGAGAGGAGCCAGTTGAGGTGGCTCGGGCATTTAGTTCGGATGCCCCCTGGACGCCTCCCTAGGGAGGTGTTCCAGGCATGTCCCACTGGGAGGAGGCCCCGGGGAAGACCCAGGACACGCTGGAGAGACTACGTCTCTCGGCTGGCCTGGGAACGACTCGAGGTCCCCCCAGAGGAGCTGGAGGAAGTGGCTGGGGAGCGGGAAGTCTGGGCATCTTTACTTAGACTGCTGCCCCCGCGACCCGGTCCCGGATAAGCGGAAGAAAATGGATGGATGGATGGACAATTAAAGTCACTGACACTATCACAAGACCAACTAAAATGAAGCAAAATAGCTAACTGAAACTCATTGTAGCTAAATTGAGCATTTCTTTCGTTTGTTCTTCCTCAAAACATTGACAATTTAATTACTTTCTTTTCAGGACATTTGGGAACTTTGAAGTTAAGCCTGTTTTGATCTTGCTTTTCTTGAATAGTGGTTGTGAGGCTTTATACTCCTTCAAAATAAAAGACAGACCAATCCTTGCCGATCAACCTTCCTGTTGCAAAGCAAAAGACGTTCAAGCATTCACATCTAGATGTAATTTACAGTCTTCGAGTCTACACTAAAACTGACATGTAATTTGGTCACTGACAGATCTTGTGTGTGACAAGGTATAAAAACCAAAAAAGCAGAACTTTATTTAAGATCACCTGACAAATGAACAAAAATGCAACCCAAAAGCTGGGTCTGCCAAATCAGCAAGTAGATGACAAACTTTACTTTTAAAAAATAAAATACATTTAATAAACTCTGTCCTGCAGTGTTTATTATCCTTAAAAACACATTTTAAGAATACTTTAAACGATAGGAACACATTAATTGCACTTTAACACTATGTAGGGTTATTTTTTGTTTTTTTTATTTTTAAAAGCAGCATTTGCCTTCTGTCATAGCCAGCTCTTTACCTACTTTATATACATTAAAAATGGTCAACAATAGAACAAATCAATCAAAATGTTGGAATCAAACAAGAATAAACACAATTAATGTACCTCCACTTTTAGTAAAATAAGTCACAAGTACCATAATCATAAGTAAAGTGACTTGTGTTTTCCAGGAACCCTACTTATGACATTTAGTTTTCTGATAACATTCAAGTTTTCTTGATACAGCTTTCCCAATAAAATGACTCACACTGACAATGACCACAAGTTTTAAAAGATTCAAAATGTAGGTTAGGTTTTAAACTGCATTTAAACTAGTATGAACTAGTAAGTGGAAAAATAATATATAAAAAATATTCCAAAAATAAAAACTTACTGAAGCTCTGTCAATGATGCAATCTTATTGCACACTGGCAATTTTTATGTAGATGATCATAACTGTTTTGCAAGTGTCACAATATATATATATATATATATATATTTTTGACCATGCTGAGCTGATTAAAAGGCACTCATATTTACAACCAGCACAGTAAACAGACGGAAGTAGCATCGTCCACCAGACTTATGATACTACCTAAAGTAGAAATACATTATATATATATATATATATATATATATATATATATATAAAGACATAATTTATCACAAAGAAAAGAAAACAAAATCTATCATACAATTGTCATCTGACCTCCAGATGTATGACGTATGCAAACGTAACATTTTTTTAAAAATAATAAAAAACTTTAAAAAAAAACTCAACTTAACCCCTTTACACATTTCTGTTCCTATTGGAAACGTACCATTTAATCCAGGATTCTAATCAAATTAACATAACTTTGAAAAGGAAAAAAAAAACCTGAAAAGTATTATTTATATAATTGAAAACAAACTGAGCCATGAAGGGTTAAACGTGCTGTTCAAAGTACTATTGTTGCCATTACATTTAAAGGTTAATTAATCGTTAATCTCTTGATCTCCAACAAATTGCTATCGTCTGACTAAAGGTTAAAGGTGTCATGCAGTCCCAATGTCTGGATATAAATGGACAGCAGTAACAGCGTGATGTGTAACAATGTTGTTTAAAAAGGCTTAGCAGTCCCACCAGCTGAGACAAAAATGTCCTAGGAATGACAGTTTGTATTATGACCCTAGCAACACATTCTAGTTCTGTGCTTTTGAGAAAAACAAAAGTGTTGGTCCACTTGTATTAAATACTAATTAATGAAGAAGCAATAATGCTTTTGTCAATTAAAAAATAAACAGTATATAGAGTTTAAACGGTAGTTGATGCTCTTTATGTTGAAAATAATATTTCTGACTATCGGCAAAATTACATCACTATTATCAAAACTTATCAAGTAAAAAACTCAAATAGTTCAATATTTTTAACCTTTTTTCTAAAGAGTAGGTCAAGCTGTGCTAGTTCAAACACCGAAACTGGTTCGTACCATGTGCATTCAATATGCTTTGTGTCATGTTCGCTCAGATTCAGCTTTAGCAGGACCAGGGCTTTAGGTCTAAGGGTTTATGGCATATAATCGTTCTATTTTATGGAATCCAAAAAGAACCTTAGTTTAAAACAAGTATTGTTCTTTTTAGAATCCTTAACACAGAACAATCACTGCCATATACCCTTAATCCTAAAGCCCCGGTCCTACTAAAGCTTCATCTGAGCGGGCATGATACAGACTACAACAAAGACTGGTAGGAGTATTAAAAAACAGGTAAGTTATAACTATTTTTGTTATCCGTTATTATATTTCATTGACTTTATTCAGTCAAAAGCTTCTCACGCTATCAACTGAATCACTTAGTTTCCAAGCCTTTGGATTTAAGTAATCTTACCTTATTTCCTGTTGTGGAAAAATCTAAGGTCAAAAGATTCACAATAGTCACGCACTTTCTATTCTGATTCAGCACGGCTCTGCCCTCTGACTGTTTATTCACTAGACACTTCCATAATTCATTACTGTGTCATACTGGGATCAGCTTAAGTAGGTTTATGATGCAGAGGGGGTAGACCTGAAACTCCACCAGTGTGACGCTCCAAGCAAACTGATTGAAATCTGTGCAAGTTCAGTCGATGTCAAACTCAGCAGATGTTTCCCTGACATAATGCAACACAAGTATCCTTTCAAGTTAAAAGTCCATCTGAATATTGAGGTGTTTTTAATTTTATTTTACTTCTCACTGGGTTTTTACTTGGTATTATTTTTTTCTGAGAAATAGCTGCTTTTATTAGGCTTCTTTAAAACCTTTCCTAGGATTTTTTTTCAAGGCTTTATGTAAAAAAAAAAAAATACCCCCAACAGAGTACCAGAAGCTAGATAAGGCAAACCAACATTATTACAGAATAAAAGGAAGACAATATAATCAAATGGATCAGACCATTTATAATCTAAAACATATGAACTGACCATAAAGTTTTATTAACTTGGTGGTTGAAGCGTAAAACAAGAGACCTAAAGACCAGGACAATTCTTTCCCAGCAGACAATAAGCCCAGCTACTTCAAAGAAAATAGTTTTCTCCTTGTTAATATTTTATAAGCACAGGTACTATGGGTGCTTTAATTGAAAGCCTGATGACCTGACAGCTACAGAGGCGCAAAGTGACCTGCATCTTCTGGCTGAGACCTTTCAAGACCAATTAGGTTGGAATACTGCAGGGGGCAATTAAAGAAGCCCGACAGAGTTTCAAGCTCCTGTTGAAACGCATTATTGGGCGTGAAGCTTCAAAGACAAATACCACCGGCATAGAGCGTGACATCACCCATACGTCCCTGTTTGCTGTTGGCATAGATTTGTGACGTACCTAAAGATAAGGAGTGTTGGAATACCTTAAGATTATCAAGCGCCATGGCACGTGTGGTAATCACACGTGATGTTGCTGCAAGAAAATAAGAGTTACGATGCAAACAAAAGCAGTATGGGGTTTGGCAACTTGTCCAGCAGCTATGTAATCTTGTCTGACAAAAATGTTGCACAATTAGCACAGCAAGGTAATAACTACGAACAACATAAAGATTTATTTTTGAAGCTGTGGGAAAAGCCCCAACGCTGAAATAAGAAAACAAAATTAATTCAGAAATTAAAAAGAAATTATCTTGTTGCCAAGTAGGCACAAGTATTAAAAAACATTTACGTCGCCATGCTGATTAACTGGAACTACCATAACATATAGCTGAGCTCTGCAGGGACTTCCTCTTAGTTTGCTTTGTAGTCATGCTGAGCTGCTTTTTCAGGTTGTTTGCTCTGGTGCTGCTTTATCATCAGTTTTCAAGAAACCATACCAAGCTCAGTTGATTAGGGTAACATTTAAAATCCAAACCCAGTCTAACTGCTGTTATTTCATTGTATTACATGTTTGCAATCATGACTGAAATGTTCTGACGATAAAAAGCAGCCTGTGATTATGAGGCTTTAAACTAAGGTTAGCTGATGTGAGAGAACTCTTATGAGTGTCAACATTCAGATGTGGAAGATTTTAAGTTATTTTCAAAGAAGTTGTTTGAATAGAATACTGAAAAAAGATGCAGTCTGAAGTTCTGCTTCTGCAATGGTTTGTTCTGCATATTTATAAAAACGTGGTGGGAAGAAATAGTAGTGGAAATTTTAAATAAAATTCTGCCCACTTTCCTAAAAATGTCTGGTTGCCAACATCAATTTATTGAATTAATTTAAGTTTGAACAACAAATTTAGAATTAACTTGGATTTTCAAAGCACAACAATAAAATTACAGATTTTTTAATCACATTACTATCCTATCTAATTTTGATTAGATAAGATATTTTTTTTTTTTTTTACAAAGCTGATGAAATAAATTCAACAAAAAGGGGAAACTTATTTTCGGAAGTTAAAAATTATTGAAACCCCCTAAATTAACAAGAAAATATTTGAAAAGAAACCTGATTTGTGTGTTTGAATCAATGTAACATTTTGTTTGTAAAAAATTGATCATATTTAGCTAAATCTTTGCATAGCCTGATTCTTTAGCATTGCCTTAAGATATGCTAACTTTTTTTTTTTGTAGATTGTCAGAAAAGCTAAACACCATGCTGACAACCGTACAATGACGCATGTATATTTTATTATTTCGTTTGTTGACAAAAAATTTGATTTTGCAACTAATAAATATTAGCATTCAGCTAAAGAAAGACTTTATTTTGTTACATTAGAAACTACACTTAATTCCCATGTGTTGTATTTTACATATTTCCTAACACAAATCCCTTTTTGAATGACTTGCTTTGAAAGTAACGATTAGCACCACTTATGAGAAAAGAATTTAAAAATTAAAAAAATATGCACTGATTATTGTGGCCTTTAAATAATATCTAAATTGAGTGCCAGACAATCTAGATCTCCACCCTGCTGTGGTCTTCATCCTTTGTGCTTTGCTCCAAGCTGGGCAGAGTAAAACAATATAATTTACAGCCTCGCACGGTTCCATCCTTTTTGGAAGTCTACGTCCCCGCAGCTATAATAATATGGCACTTAAACAAGTTTCTGCTTGTTGAGTAGCTTCATAAAGTTCAGGCGTTGGCTGATGCCAGTTACTGAAATATGACAGAAATTGCTTGCATGACATCCAGTTTAACGGATGTTTATTGGGTCAACAAGTGTAAAAAAATTAACTTTTTTTAAATTGTATTTATTTATTTTTTTTATTATTTTTTTTAATTTTAAGAAATTCCATATTCACATTGTTGCTGGAAAAGAAACAAGGAGAACCCGGAACCTGACAAAACTGAGCAAATTTTCCTTACCTGATAAAACATCAATTTTTAAAGATCAAATTTGATAATATTTAAAGAATTGTATCAAAGTTAAGCAAAGTTTGCACATTTGCATCACCAGTGCCCCCAGTGGAAAAAAAAGGAGCACTGCAAAGACTTCATTGACTTGGAAGACTCCCATCAAGAGATCTGCTGGCCTGGAGCTCTACATTCCTATGTTCCTCCTGACAGGGAGGTTTATAGCAGGTGCCACTTTTAGTGAAGGAGGCTATTTTTTTCCAGGTGTTTGAAACAACACACTACTAGTCAACAGCAGCACAATGGCTGAAACACTAAGCACAAACAGGCTACTTTTAATGATACAGTGAACCCTGTCTGACAACTTGAGAGAACATTTCACAAGAAGTGCTTTACACAATAATACGTCCTACCTGGTAATCTAGTTCAGTTCACTCTGAGAACTGCTGTCTCTCAGAACAAATTTGATTAAAACAGATGTTCTCCTAAGGACAACCTGAACCAACAAGTCCCAGTGACTGCAACCTTTAACTGTTTAAACACCGGGAAACTGCGACACCTAAATAACACATGCTTTTTGACGTATCGTAACTCTTCAACCATTTTTGTGATCAACACGAATCAGCTGATTCTGACACACAAAAAGGCAGCTTTTCATGTTGGCTTTGCACCAATTTGGAATACATTACAAATGCAAAGTTTTCATAATGGCTTTGGAACCATATGCAACACATTATTAACGTAAAGTGTTCATTTCAGTTTTGCACCACTATGCAAAACCTCACCGACATAGTGTTTCAAAATAGCACAAAACTACTTTTATCCACAACACGATCAACTGATTTACGCTAATAGCGTAAATACTTCATTACTGTAAAGTGTTGCATATCAGTGCAGAGCTGCTTTTCTCCGATTCAGAATTGTTGTGTTGTTGTGTAAACAACTAAAGTTGAAAAGTTATGATAATTTTAAAACTGTCAACACTTGAGCTAAAGTTACAGTGCAAAAGGGTTAAAGACACTAATCCTCAATACGTTATGATATTTTGGCAAATGATTCAGTTTGCGCAACTTTTTTCATAAGCTAATAGTTACAAACCTTTTGCAGCTGTTATTGTGATAGATCTTTTACAATTAGTAACGATGATTTATTGTCCGGACTAGTTCCTGACATCAACGAAAACTGATTATAAAAAGAAAACAGGTCAACAAAACAGGTCATGTAACAACATAACCAACAAACAGTAAAAAGAAGAGTAGTAGAAGTATCTCAAACTGATTCCGAAAAAAATTACAATATACGTTTTTTAAAAACAAAGGTTTATAATAAACAATTGATGCTTTGTGATGATCTTAAAAGACTTAGATTCCAACGTCTTTGCTTTCCAGCTATCTTCGCCATACTTTCTGCTGATTACCTGAAGAGGATCGATCAGTCAAGCAGAAGCTAAATTCACCTTATTCAGCTGATCAGCAGTGAGTTGAAAAAGAAAGGAATAAAATAATCAGGGAGGTAGATTTTAGGATGGATGAAGCAGTCTAAAAGACCCACTTTGATTATTTTCCCAGTGGCCTTTTAATTGGGATTATGGCGTCTTTAGCCAAAATAAAAAAAAAAAAAAAAACTGTCATTTTCTAGGACATAGTTTCAGCAGAGCGTCGGAAATTCACCTTTGAGTAGTGGGTGGGTATCGTTGCCGTCCTCCCTGTTGCTGAGAGCTCTCTGTTAACACCCTCTCTCACTAGCTTATAGCCCCTCAGACCCCCGGCCTAACATTACTGGTTCAACAAAAATGGCGAGCAAGATTAGAGCTATGCAGTTGTAGAGTTTGGAGCCAGATGCCAGTCTGCACGAGGAAAACAGAGGCATTCTTGGACTTAGTTCTCTAGAGCAAAGCAGGGAGCTTGTAGTCCACCTAGTGTATTTTCGATGTCACAAATACAATCTTTTTCAAACTGCGTTTTCTCATCTGCTCCTGATTCACAACAATTTGAATAAATACATATTCAGAGATGCAATTTTGAGGTCATGAGATCTCTGTCATCATAAAAAATGCTTGTCAAAAACATCAAAAACACAATTTTCATCAGAGTTGGTCTATAAGTGTCAAAAGTTGCAGAGGTTGTTGAGTTTTTTTCTGATATATGTTGAGTCTAAATTGGCTTTTTTTTCAATAAAAATAAAATGGTAAATCTCATGAACTAGAGTCGGACACTTTCTGCTGATGTAGAAATGATGAGTCAAGTTCCCTATGTGAACAGCTGGGACAAAAATAAAGTGTGCTTAAAATACCATCAATCTGCCCAAACAGCATCATTTAAAAACACTAGCCATTATTTGCGTCTGGTTACGAGGGATTTGTACCCAGATGCAAATAAAATGTGAGATGACAAGTGATAAAGAGATGTGTTGCTTCCAGTGATGAGGAGGTTTTATTTCCCTGTGACATGGGATCAGAACCCAACCCCCCCCACACTTCTTTCATTACTTTCATGCTGCGTCTGCATGCATCCTCAGCCTTGATTTCTGTGTGCTCTTCCTCTGATTCTCCGGCTTCCCTGGCACCAATTACTGCGGGACTTGTCCTTTTTCTCCCTCACTATTAGAAGTGATGTGGCTTGCCCTATGAAGTCAACACCACCACTACACCCACATATCCACAGAGTGCCTGTGGCCCTCCGCTGTAATCCAGGAGAAATAATAATTATGACATCCGCCCACTCGGGAGCCAAGGGATGGTTCAACTCCCTTGCTCCTCATTCTGTCCCGGAGCTCTACACACTGAGCTCTAAACCTGCACCTGTCAAGCTAATCATTTCTTCTGGCTTCTTTACATATTGCCAAAAAACCTCCATGAATTTTCCATTGAGTGCAATGGTTCGTTTAGTCGTAAATTTGCCCTTATTGCAGTGGCTCATATCGTCAGGTAAACACTGTTTTTATAATCAGTAATTTCCTGCTGCTGGGTGATTATTGGTCATTGACGTTGGTCCACAAATAATTATCTCTGGAGCAGAAGACAATGCATTACAAAGGAGAAGCAACATCCCTAATTTAGCTTCATTTGTCCAACTGGACCTCAATCAATACACCTTTTAAATGATTTGGTGCAGGACTTCTCAGTTTGTGCTATTAAGTGATTTATAACAATACAAATAGGCCATTAACCCTCAATTTATCCTGTGGTTTCTATATTCAATTATCCAATTTATAACCTAAAGATAATTAGACGGTGCCTGCCTAGTTAACTTTCATTTACCTATAACCTTATCTAATAATTGAAGTGTGGGTGGAGTGAATTCCTGTAGGAGAAAGTGATTAAATTAGCCATAAATGCTACGCATTACTGATTTAATCTGATGTGCTGTACAAAAGAAGAAGAACAAACACGAGTGTACACACTTCTTTTAATTCCTTTGAAAGGTTAACACAAAGGGCAAAGGGATTGTTTCTGATTGGCTGATGTCTTTGAGAAGTCAAACATGAAAGAACACCTGTGTCCAATGACGTTCATTTAAATATTCATGCGCCACAAGAAGGGACTAGAATTTTAGCAGTAAAACAAATTGCGAATAAAAGTTTTTTTTTTTTATCTAAAAGCCACGTTATTGAGTAGTAACTTGCTATTTAATATAAATCTACAGCGCAACTAACGATTTCTCTTTACCTAAAAATATTTATATTTAAAAAAAAAACTTTATTTGTACTATAAGTTAGCAATACCAAAATTCTAGAAAAAAAAAAAAACGTTTAAAATAGTAATTAATAACATTTTAGCGACCGCGGCGTGACTTACCGACTAAAACTCAGTAAAAAAGGGGGAATGTAGTCCTCATGTTCATCACCAAACGCAGGGACCCGCATCGAGGAGGCGAGGATGGCGCCTCAACGGTACGAGAGCACAGGCAGACATCGGGGGTGAAACTTCACAGGGGGTCCGTCTGTCCCTTCCAACCTTCCAGTGTCTCTTTGCAGTCTGACACGGGTCACCAATTACTCCTGTTTCTGTGACAGTCCCGGGATGAGCAGCCTCCAGAGTTCATTTGAATGAAGTTTAAGGATGATTAGCAGAGGTGTAGTTAAAAATACGTAAATAAAAGGCAAGTTTTCCTTTTCTTCTCCTTTCTGTCAAGACCTCCGAACGCTCCGCGTACTTATCCGATGTGTAGTGTCGCGGAGCTGCTGAGTTATTTGCATGCTGTGGACGTTGACTGCGAGGAGGCGAAGCCCTTCCAAGCCAACTTGAATGCTATACAGCGCATCCGGTAGGATTCTTCAAAATAAAAGCGTCATATGTTTTTTGTTTTTTTTTCCAAAATAAAGCGCCTTTTAATTCCTTATTTTCTTAACAAGTTGCACAATGATGTCTAAAAGTTATGTCACACAATTACACAAAAATTTACTCCATTTAAGTCGTTTTTTTATCAACAACAAAAAAAGATATTTGTTTTACGTTAAAGCCACCTGGTGCTTCCTCTGTCCCTCTAGCAATAGCGTAAAATAAGTACACAGCTAGAAATAACTTCACAAGAGCTCCTCCTATTTTATTTTATTTTTTTTCACTGTAAAAGCACAAAAAAACTTTCATTAATTGGCTTTAATTATTTAGTAACACTATCCCTAAAGCTACGTCAGTCATTTTGTGAGACACTGTACTGAACATGGACGAAACCTTAGGCCGAGTACGAATGCGGGCCAAATCTTGGGACGCGTCCAGTACCAGTACCCCAGCCCGGTCCGTGTCCGGTACCAGTACCACGTCCGGAACTGGTACCAATCCGCGTCTGGTTAGGGTCAGGGTACCGGAGCAGTCTGGTACCGAACCGGTACTGGTTTGTGGCCTGGAGGTCGGGGAGCCTTGATTTAATTGGATGAGCCAGGGGGTCAAAAAGCGACGAGTTGGGTGCACCCGAAGCGCCAATTTTTGACGTGGTGGGCTCTTTACCTATGCGTCAATATGTGACGACTTGGGAGTGAGAACGGGTTGGTTCAGATTCCGATCAGCTTTGGTGTCATTTAATTCCATCCGGGAAAAAAACACATTTATTAATTTCTCTTGCATGATCACTTTTACATGTTTGGCACTTCCGTGTTTTGAAAAGAACACCACCCATACATCATTACCAAATCTGAGTCCAAACTTCCACTGATAGAACTTTTAACATGAAGAGAAACTTAAAAACTTGTAATGTGTGCGATTCTGGTGCTACCAGTTCTAGCAGAGTTGTGACCTTTAACCTCCCTGTGGTGCAGATGCTCATAAACGATAATCACCATTCCAACTCATGGCACTGAGAGCAAGCCAGCTGAACTGATTAAACCACTGTAAGTAACCTTGGGAAAGCACCAGATTCATCTCGTCTGCAAAGCTGCGGCTGTAATTCTCTGCTGCTTACAGATTGATCACTTTCAGATGGGGCTGGGAATGTTTTCCTCACGTTCTGGTTCGCATTTCTACTACTCGAAGCCAAGTGGGTCTGGCTTTGGATTAGTGTAAGTTTTCCCCCATCTGGAACATCAAGGCGATGGGTGACCTCAGTTCTGACCCGATGCAAATAGATCCTCTTAGAGATGGTGTTCAGAGAGACGAGAAAGCTGCAGAGTTCACACAAAATGTAAATTCTGGACTTAGCTCTAGCTTAACAAAACATTTTTGGATGTGCTGAACACAAATTTACATGATTTCGATCAAATCGACTCGAAGGTTCCTTGCAGATAAATCAGTGTTAATGACTGTCGAACTTTGCTGAAACTCTGGATCTAAAAAATAGGTCTGTGTAAAAAATGCCTGTCGCAGGTAATTCAAAGCTTTTTGAACTGCGATTTTAGCTTCAATAAAAATTAATTATAACTAAGATCAGGTGGTTTTAGGAGCAAAAAATACATCCTGCACCAACAGCTAGATCACACAAAAGAGACAGAAATAGTAAAACATGACATAATTAAAGTCTGCTTTGACTTTTTGTCTGTGCTGAACAAAATATGAATGGCACTGCTTTTTGTCCTACCAAAAAAGAAAAGACAGATCCTGACAGTTAATGTGATATAATTGTAGTTATTTTATTTATTTTTTTACAATTTTCATTTCAAAGTGATACCAGCATTTAATACCAGCAGTTTACAGCTACTGCTACATCTCTTTGACTTATGAAAAAATTTAAAGTTTTCTTCCTGAAAGTCCACCATTACAATTTATTTCACGTTTACTTATGATGCAATTAAAGCTGACTGTGCCTTGCTTTTAAATAAAGATTACAAAATAACATTTTGACATAGAATCATTTGCATGGACATTTTTTATCGAGAACGCTCACATTTTCTGTTCTAAAATTTTACAAAATCCCAAAAGTACTAAATGTTGCAATTCCACAAAAGACCATTGGGGGCAGGAGTCAGATGTAGTAATTTTCCATGGACTTCAACGGAAAGTAATCTGATTTGACACTAAAAATAAACATGCTAAAACTCATAAATACATTCAGACTTAAATTGTTTTTTTCAAAATCTGGTTGTTTAATTTTTCTTATCTGCACAAATTTAGATAAGTGTTTTTTTTTTAATGGGCTGATGGGTGGAATTATGGGTAGCTTCAACCGAGCTTTAGTCTTTGGGACATTGCTGAGTTGGGTGGAGAAAACTCCTGTCAACGCACCCATCCCTCATCAGTCTTTAAATTCACCGATCAGAATGCAGTAAATTATGTTTGAGATATTATCTGTCTACTTGTCGATGGAGAAATAGTAGGTGAGCAAAACGATGAGAAATAAAGAATTTCCCCTTAAAATGCTTACATGACTTATACTTCAAGAGGTTTGTGCAGCCTTTGTGCATTCCTAATCGAGCATCAATGCAGCACATTTATGGTAAACTTGGGTTTCTGTCTTATTTGCAATTGTTTTACTTTCAAATTCCCGCTGCTCCCTTTTTACAAGGGACACCGCAACAAAAGGGAAACTCACCATAATTGCTGTGTTGACAAAGCTCGACTCAAACCTCCAACGGTCTATACACGCTTTCACCTTTTAGTGATTTTTGTTGCGCCTTGACTAGGACATACCTTTGTAATAATCCGACTCTATAATCAGTATCTTGCTATGCCACGTCTGTGCGTTGGATGGAATTTGTCAATAAAGGAGACCTGCTCGCCTCGTACATAAGAGGCATAGATTAAGTTTTGGATCTTTGGATTCGACCTTTCAAAGGTTGCGTTTATGTTTTTGACTTCCAAACCTGTTGAACTGCAGACCAAACAAATATGGCGTGACAACATCCCTGAGATCTCTCCATCTTCAGCAGAATTCTCCAGAACATTGTGGATCTCCTCCTGTTAAGGAGAGCCAATAAAAGCTCTGAAACATTTGCACTGAGCTCTTGTGCAAGTCATTCCAGAGGAGAGGTGGGTGTACCAACCGATTGTTGGTAGGATTCCTATCAGTGTGGTTAATCTGCAGTTTCGTGAACTCAGGTGATGGCCCGACCGGTTGTTGACTCATTTATCACCTCATCAAGGGCACGCTACTTTGAATTATTTATTGCATTTTCATTGATCCCCTGTTGGCGCGCCATCCAGTTATTTTTTTTCAGCGGAGTGTAATGTTGGCACAACCGACGTGCAGATGGCACATGGCAGTCTATGTTTTATGCATAGACCCATCTAATAAACAAAATGCTTTAGGCGCTGCGTCTACTTTGGGTCATTTCTACTGTATAATGACTCGGCAAAAATTAAATCCACATATAAACATCCTACGTTTGCAAGAGAATAGATATGGCTCTCTTATTCTCTGCAGTATTGGATACATTCTGTTTCCTGTAACCATCTGCCGTGTTTTGGTGAATACCTTCAGCTGAGTTTGCCAAAGCAGTGAAATCAGAAGCGGTGCTTTTCTTCGAGGTCACACTCGTGTGTGTCAACACAGATGTTCAGGCTGAATTATGTCCATGCATGCGAGCAGTTCCCCTTTAAATTCTTTGGTATTCCTTTTATGTATGTTTTTTTTTTTCAAACGCCGGGCCTCGAAGACTTCCCTCATGTGGTTTGTCGGCTTTGACGCACAAGAGCCAAGACCTCCAGGCTGCAACACAGACATCCTGTTTTTGAACACTGAAAACTATCAACAACTTGCAGCAAAAGTGAAAAGTCCTATGTCATTCTGTGCCAGCAAATGAAATTTCTGTGCAATCATGGTTGTACTTACAAGCCTTAAAAACCTTCACTACATGCACAGCAGGAGCCGCTTCCTCGCTCCCCCGTAATGAGTGCAATGTTACCTTTACATATTGACAGGGACACTGCAGACAGTGTGTCAACACAATTACATACCCCCTACTTGTCTGATAAAGCAGAAGATAGGAGCAAGAGCCTGCAGACTTTCAAAGGAATGGTGCAAGACTTCATTTATTCTTGTTTTTTTCAAAGTGGGCTGCAAATATGTGGTTGTATGATAAAAACATGAGCCAATTCCAACTTTTTGTTCCAGTTCCAGCTGTTCCTCTGCATGATTAAACAGTCACAGGTTTCAGAGGCAACTTTGGAGAAGAAATGCATGCTGAAGAAGTTTTTTTTTTTTTTTCTCAGAATATTTCGGATAACGTTTTATAAGAATATGCACAATTATGACCCATTTTTTCTCCAATCAAGACCAAATTTTTTGTTGAATTATTGCACACTTAGAAACATACGGTAGAATTCTTTTCTGGTTTGTCTGGACCCGAAAGGCGTGTATGGCTTGAATCCCATTCGGAGCCTGCAACCAGAGTGGATTTTTCTGATATTTCTGTCAGTCTCATGGAAGCAACCCACAAAATTCATTTGTAACCTTGTGATGACATCTCTAAAAACGGAAAAAACACCAACTTTTCTGCAACCAGAGTCCATTCCTAGACACATGTGTCATGAAGTGCCAAAAATATAAAACTAATAAACAAGGCAAAAGTTTTGACAGGATTTAGAGTTATTTATTTTGTACTTTTACCTTTTTCAGTCAAAAGGCAACTCCACAGAAACTGCCCTTCCAACCCAGACTCTACCATATCACAGGGTGCTCACCTTGAGCCATCAATCATACAAAAAAATGCACCTAAATTGAATGTCTGTAGGCTAGAGGGATAAAGGCCAACAAACAATGTAGTCAAAGTGTGAAATATCTCAAAAATATGAGAAACAAAATGGTATACAGCATGTATTCCTTTGGATGAAACTGTACATTCAAACAAAAAGGCATGTCTGACCAAAGTTGTAAATATTCTGCATCTAAGATTCAATCTAAGATTTATATAATTTGCCCTTAAAACTACAAACGCTGGTTCATTTCAGGAGAACTAAAGCCAAAGACTTTGGAATTAATTTATCTTCATAAAGAATCTCAGACATTTCAAAGAGGGAATTTTTTTTTGCTCTTTTGAAAGGGAAGATTTTGAACATGATCAGAGAAGATGGGTGACCAACCTTTGTATCTCGTTACCTTTTTCTTTTCATGCAATCAGTATTTCATGTATTTATTTTTGCAGTTTACAAACATAATTAATAAAAAATGTTTATGTATATTGAAAAATGCAAAGAAATTATTTAAGAATCTTTCTATCAATAAAAACAACTTATTAAAAAAAAAAAAACACCACCAAACATTGTATTTTAAAGACCAAACTCCAATGAAAATTGTGTTTTTAACATGTTCTTGTGGCATTTTTCTGATAATGGAGGACATACATAAAGAAAATTAAGCTTAAATTGCATTTGTGAATATTTATTTGTCCAAATTGTTGCAAATCGGGATCAGAGGAAAAAATTAAGTAGAAAAAAGAGCTTATTTGTAATGTAGAAAATACTCTGGGTGTGCCATCAAATTGTTCCTTTTGTTTTTAGATGTTTTTATTTATATCGTTCTGGAAGGGATGTTTTTTTTTTTTTTAAATTGAAAACAAAATCCCCATTGGTAGTGTAATAGTAAAACTGGAAGTCTGTTATTATATATATATATATATATATATATATATA
>BSAI01000123.1:7713452-7757799 GCA_036245035.1 Adrianichthys oophorus
ACATATATATATATATGAAGTCCCTGATGAATCAAATTTCCACTGGTTTACTTCTCAATTCACGTGTAATGGCCGTGCATGTTGTACATGTAGCCCAAAAACTGATTTAAAAACTTGTGACGCATGGAGCTCGAAATGTGCATTTACGCACGTTTACATAGAATTTTCATTGGAACGTAGCATCACACCAGCTATAAATGATGTCCTGCTGAAAAAGTCAAACTTGATCAAACCAAGTTGGATTTTTTTTTTTTTTTGACAATTTCAGTTGATTCCAAACTTTGTTTGAATACTGATGAAATTTGCATCAAAAAAAGCAACTTTTTGCATCAGTTAACTTGTTGCCTATCAAGATTCTGCTATTGTTGGTGTACTGTATGGAAGGGCAAGCCACAAAGAAGTTGCTGTCATTCCTTCCGTCTTATCATCTTAACTTTGAGATCTTTTGAATCTTGAAGATCTTGTTTTGTCTTTCAGGGTAGGAAAACCACAAAGCTTAGATTGCTGGACATAAAAAAACAGAAAAAAGATAAGAGCTTGAAGGAAATCATGCAAGAGTTTGTAGTTGCTCCTGTTGGTGCGAAAAAAAACAGCCTACCATACATCAGTAGTTTGTGTGATGTACAATAGCTGTCTACTACAACGTAGTGACCTAGTATAGCACAAAATTTAGTCCAACTTGTTTGACATTTCTTCAATTTTCTCATCTGCGCTCTCGTCATGCCACCTAACTAATTCAGAGGCTTTCACTCTTGGTTAAGAGCATTCATTTAACCGCGTGGGATCATTCTGTTCCAAACAAATGTGCAACTGTTCTTTTTTAGATCGAGTCTAAGCTTGCAAACTATTTATTTGCAAACATTTCAGCCGTCCGACCGGTCAAACAAGACTTGGGCAGTGTATTCAGAACGTATGTTGTTTGGTGCTGCAAGAGGAGGTAAGTATTGGCTAAAGTAGGAAAAATACAAATAAAGCTCTGATGCTGTAATTTGCATGTTACGTCATGAAGTTGCATGTAGTTTTAAGTTGAGGCTAAAATACTTGTCACTGGTTTTTAGAGTTGGCTACGTTCTGTAGCTGAACACCAAAGAATAGAGGAACCGCAATGACTTGAGTAAGCAAACATGGAAGGATAAAGGATTGCTGCTATTACCATGCTTCAGACAGCAACATGTCATTTAAGCATGCAAGCAATTGATGCAGTGAGACGCCTCTCACTTATTAGTTTGTTTGGACTTGAGGCACATTCTAACCATGAGAACTGAATGGTCTGTATTTGACAGCAGGGATTAAACAAACGGCCACAGATTACAGGAATCACAATGCATGACTGTCAATATAAAAAAAAGCAAGAGTGTGGTATAGTTTTTACTTACACTTGGATATTTTAATATGAAAATAGAGTTCATCGGCCTTTATTTGTCAGGCTTCTTGTGTACAATCATACGACTTTGCCAAGGAAGAACACAGCATGAATAGTCTAAAAATGAGTCTTTTTTTAGTCACAGTTTCCCAGGTTATGCTTCCATTTTGAGCACAGTGATAAACTTGTCTGTAAGCCATCCTACTCAAGTAACAGCATGTTTTTGGTGTGTTTTTCATACTTGCATATCTTGTGGTTAGCAGATAACTATAGCTTATAATTACAGTAAACATCCTTGTAAGTAAATACAAAAAGAATCTTAAATTGATGGCATGCCATAGCCACTCTTATTACAAGTCATTGGACTTGCTTAAACATGTTGAGCAGAACATTTTTTTAACATTTTTTTTTCCCACAACCTCAAGTTACACTAATGCTATTTAGTACAAATGACATACTGGTTGTGCAGACAAAAACATAAAAACAGAACAGGTGGATGTGGAACACGGTACACGCGATTTAATATTATATTTATATTTAATATTGGCAACCAATAATAGTATTTGGCATAGGGATGTGTTGCGGTCATTGTAATGGTTTTCCTCAGCACCTCCTTACTTTTCACTTTTTTTACTATTATTTTGAAATCAACAAGCAGAAACCGTAAACACCTCCTGATTGCAAGTGAGCTAACAGGAGAAACTAAATAGTCGTAGTATCTACATCCTGTTAATATGCAGACCTAACCATTTGTTCTCACCATTGTTTTATAAAATAATACCAAAAGGATGTTTTTTATATTTGTCAATGACTACACTGTCAATGGAAAAGTGACAGGCAACTGTAACCATATACGCGTTACATGGCTAAGTAGTAAAAAATGTATTCTCCAAACCATAAAATAGTCTTCTAACTTTTGAGGTACAGATACTAAACTGGTAAAATAAGTAACTGGTAATAATAAGCATTAAAAAATTCACTCAACATAAAACAATCGTACCATGTTTTTCGTGACTTGCGATGGTGCATTTGAGTCACGACATACAAAATGAGAAATCGTAGAACTGGAAACGTTGGAATCCGTGATTTTAGATACTCAAACTAATGAATAATTGGGCAAGCTTTTTGACAGTTGTTTTTTCAAAAAGGTGAAGATTTGTTGCAAATTTGCTTTATTTTCGTGCAATTTATTTGTTGAATATGCTCGAGCTGGAAAAAAATCTCCTCAGCATTGGACGCAAAAGAAGAAGACAGACTTGCATCATAGACATTCGACTTTTTTACAATATTTTGTAGCCATTTGATGTTATAAATTTGTTTTAAGCAAATCTATGCTTTTACTTTTAGTAAAAAAAAAAATCTCTGCTTTAGGACCAAACTGTTTATGCTATGTAATACAGAGAGTCTTTGTCTTCAAAGTTTCCTTCTGTGACAGCAGGACAAAGGCAAATACACGGAGGTTATATGCAAAGTCACCGCCGGACAGGTAACATGACAGGTGTCAGGTCTGATCCCACCCCCTTGAAGGCAACACACTTCAAATAGATGACAGAGTGTAAAGAAACAGGTATCTTCTGGTGTCCGGCAGAGCTCAAATAGCTGACGGGAAAAGACGACATGACGCGTGTCGTGCTATTTCCCGTTTGAGCTTGACGAGCAGGATTTCGGTGAAGCAACAAAGTAATTACTACAACTTTGTTCCTAAAATTTAGATACAAATGGGGAATACAGCATTTTTTTCATCAAATTGGGGCTTTGATTCTGCACATGCTCAGTCAGGTCAAAGCAGAGGAAGGAAAAATGATAGTCCTCAACTCTGAAGGTAAACAGAAGTTAGCTTTGCCTCTGGAATGACACTGTTTGTGCAAATGCCCCAATGAGACTTATCTGTCCTTTGTGTTTGGTTATAATAGCGTCTAATTGGGTACATGATGTGCAAGAACATGCAAAAATACATGATACGTTGCCATGGCTGCAAATCAGACTGTTTTGGAGTGCAAAAAATTGAAATAAAAACACAAGGTGACAGTAAATAAATTAAATTATCACTTTGTTGGGCCATAAAGTTTGATGCAAATATATTTTAATCCCTCAACTGCAAGGAAACTTCCTGTCCTTGCATCCTGCACAACGCATCCCATCTATGCATTACTCATGCATCCTTGATCCCATTGATCTATTATTAAGCTGAAGTCGTGCTAGCAGTGCCGTTTCCTCCCCTTCTGCATCACCGCTCTTTTATCTGCGCCATGCGAGTCATAAACCAGATATGAAAGATGCTTTAACATAACAAACAAACACCTGTTCGCTCTGTGCAGATGCTCATTTGACACTGATCCAGTCATCCCCATGTGAGATCCGGTGTCCCGTACCACTCCCTGCTCCATAAACCGCTACAAAAGACCACTACCTGGGCAATATCCTGCTTATTGTTCACCCGGGACAACTTTTAATTAAAGCCAGACGCTGCTTTTGTGCTCCCGACAAGAGAAACTGCAGCGGCGGTAATCACATCAGGGGCCACCTCGGCTTTTGTCTTGAGAGCTCTTCATTTTCCGTCATTGACTGGTGATCTACGAGGCGCTCCGGAGGAACCGGAGGAAATGATGAACCCGTGTTGAACCGAGACGCAGCTGACATGAACTCCGCTGAAAGAAGACAGCTTGTTTGGCTGATGAAGTGGCTTGGAGACACTGGAGGAGCCGGAGGGCTCTAGCCCTTCTGCCACATGGTGCCTCGTCTTCTGCTCTCTGAGATCTTTTGCTCATGGGGTCACATTGCATGTCTGAGACTATATGACTGTCTCTGCCCCTGTTTTGAATTCTGGAGTTTGATTTACTGGGCTACCGTGCTGTTTGGGTCTCTGTGGAGCTGGTGGGCATGTGCTGAAATATATAAATGCATTTGGAATAATCCGCTTTTCTGTTTGTGATGTTCATTTATGAAAGAGCAACTTCAATGAAAACTACAGGAAAAAATATCAAGGATTTCTCCAGGAGGAAGGGAACGCTAGTCACCAAATGTTGGCTTTGTTTGCCCTCTGCTGGTGATTAAACATCACAACATAAGGCTCACACATTCTCTTGGATTATCCTAAAATGTACTTTAATGTGTGTCTGTATAGATTATAAACATCTAAGCGCTGCTTTGCTTAAACTGGAATTGCACCAATAACCTTTAACCTCCTGCTGTGATTCGACTGCTCTGCTTTGGACAGTATCTTTGATGATACGTTGGTTTTTGTTGTTGGGTTTGTCGTCTTCAACATCGTAGCCCTCGAACTGGGATTTTGAACACAGATTGATTGATAAACAGCACCTCCAACCACTGATCCACAGCCATGTATATTGAGCCATCTATATTGAGAACTGTATAAAAAAAATACAATCACTTTTTTAAATTATAGTCTTCATTTAGTGTGAGAAACAATAAATAAAAAAGTAAATAATAATAAATAATCGTAAATAACAAAAGTTTTCACAAAAGGCCAAACAATAAAAAAAATGTGAAAAATGTGATTGCCACCAAACCTAAAAACGTCTCGAGCCAAACTTTTCTGCAATAACTTTAATCAAACTTCTTGGTTAGAAATTTTCTTCAAGTACTTTCAGGAATATTGTTGAGCCTCCAGTCAATTTCAGACCATCACACCAACCTCCACCATGTCAAAATATAGGTGTATTTGCATGAAAAGCTGCATTGTTAATGATTTGATGTCATGTTCTGCAGAGCCCTGATCTAGCCATAAGGGCAGTTGTGTCTAAGGCATACATGGATAAAAAGAACACCTGAATCAGACAGATTGAAGCTAACCATCTGGCATGAGCATTTAGTATTAGATGCTAATGGTTGCTGTCTCCCAACCATTGACTGTATATAGAGAACTGGACAGAGCAAGTGAGCCCTCAGCCATAAAAAATGACCTACTTTTGGTTCCAACTAAATGAAGTCAATTTAATCACAATTTTTCAGCGATACGTCCGTTGCCATGTTGGTGCCAGACATTCTCGGTAAGTAGTGATTGGTCGCTTCTAGTCTACATTTCTATGGCAACCTCTCTCTCCAGTCAGTAATGAAGGCCTTACCCCTTTCTCTGGGTACTGGAGAACCTGTCAATCAAATGCTTCAAACAGTCAAAGTGAGGCCACCTGCTTTGTTTGAGGCATCTGACTGGTTAATATAAAATTTGAATAACTTGCGCTACAGCAAAGATATTATAAAAAAAAATAGGATCGGCAAGAACATGTTAAAAAAAGGGCAGCAGAGCAAGAACGGTTATTCTGACAAATGTAATAGCTGTTTATTTCTCACTAGAAGTCTATGGGATTTGGCTTTTTGGGACCAGCGGGTACTTCCTATTTGGAACATGAGGGGGAGGGATCATTCAGTCCAGTTCTCAGATAAAGTCAATGCTGTGGGAGAAGCATTTAGCCTGGCCAGGTAGCTGCTTTGGAGCTGTGGTTGTTGTGTGCTTTTACCTTTGTCAAAAAATAAACTTCAGTAACACTAGAAAGAGTAGCCAGTTTTTTCTAGGGACCAACCCTTTACTACCAAAGCTGTCGGTGGCATTAACAAGTATCAACATCTTTGTGAACTACCTGAACTTGTTGTCCACATGCACAATTAACGCAATTCCAATGAATTCTGGCGCAGAAAAAAAGTAGCTTTGTGCTGAAATGCAACTCTTGAAAATAAAGGACAAATCTGAATTAAGTCCCTACCCCTATGGTTCATCCCTATTGCTCCAAATGTAGGGGGATTTGAAGCTATAGTGGTGTCCGAAAGTGATTGTGTTTAAGGAGAAGCCATAGTGACTTAGCACTGGCTATCCCTCCGCTGATAGAGGGAGGGATTTAATGTAAGTCTTTTTGTTTTTACCATGACTTTTAAAGTTATGTGTGTATTTTCCGAGCGCTGGCAGCTACGCGCTAACGTAAATTACTGGCATCTGTTTATGATGTGATCGAGCGGTAGTAACATCCGAATTTGAAAGACACTATTTTTTTTCCTATCTCTCCGCTTCAAGGGATAAATGCAGGGATAGGGAGAAGCCATAGGGGTAGGAAAGCAACTCGGATTCAGCCAAAGTTTTTTATATCAATGCAAATGTGCTTTTGTCAACTTCAGAATCCGATGGAATTACTTGAATTATGAAAAAAAAAAAAATTACATTGATTATGTTGTGGGTCATTTTGTCCCAGTCTGTGAAAATACACCTCAAAACAGTCAACATCTATTGTTTTTGCTTTTTTGGAGAATTTAAACATTCAGAAAAGTTAAGTTTTTCTATAATTCCTCCTACAGGTATGCGTATTCTACAGGTATTCTATGCGTAGATAGATTTTGCACCACAGACAGCCCACATTTTGATGCCATACTTGGCAGGCTTGTTGGCATGTACTATCTGAAAGGACACCGCCCCCTAAATGTAACAAGACGCCCATCTACAGTAACATGTAGAACAGGATGGTGCAACAAAAGAAGAATTTTAAGCCGCTTGTCCCATACATTTTTAATTGCTGCTACTTTGTCTCTTTCGTGTTCACCAGCTCTAGTTTCATGGTTGTGGATCATCAATTATGTTGTCCTCAGACAACTTTCCTGTTTCCTCTTTCCTGTTCTGCGTCAGTATTCAAGTTAAAAATCTGTGATAAAACTTCCTCAACTGTAAGCCTGCTGGAGCTCGTTTTTGGTGTGTTGGTCAAGGAAAGGACGTTAGAAAAGTGACAAGAAAAACAAAGTGAAAGTCCTTTCTCCACTCACACCTGGGTCTCTGGCAGTCAAATATAATTGACCATACATAAAGGTAAAGTACTCATAATGTTGATTTAAGGACATCAAAGAGGCATATCTATTTTGGATCAGTCGAGGTACTTACCCATATAAAAGTGTTCGGGTCAAATTTACTTGCAACATCATTTTACAATACACACTCTGCACAGATTTTCCACTAAACATTTAAGTGTCCAGATTTTACACACTAGTTGAGGACCCCAAGTGAGAAAAAGTCACAACATTTCACAAAGAATAAGAAAGATTAGCCAGTAATTTGGTCAACACAAAAACCCAAATGGGTTCAATTGACACTTAACATAATTAGATTAGATTAGTTTAAACTGTATTGTCATTACATTGTACAGGTATGAGGCAACAAAATGCATCGCAGGTCTAACCAGAGTGCATTAGGCAGTAAAGTGCAGGGTATATAATTAGAATACGTACAGTATATGTACAAGTAGAATAATAGGGACATGCTTTAGAAATTGGTGCTGATATAGTATAATATAATTGCGTAAACAGTTGAAGAGTAACAGTAGTTCAAAAATGTCAACACTAAAGCTGAAGCTTCAGTGTTGAAGGGTTAGGCGGGTTAGGAAAATAGATGGACTGGATCTATTCCAAATCTGAACCTGAACTACAGTGCTGCTCAAACCATTACACTCCCACCAACACTTGACTTTTGATAGAAAAACATGGCTGCTTTTGGTAATTTTTAAATGTTTAAGTGTGACAAATGTTGATAAAAAGTTTGCTTTAAGAATTCCTACATAAATCAAATCTCTCACTTGTAAAAGTCACCCCTTGATGGATTATATGGAAGCCAATCAAAATGGCTACTATGTTTTAGTATTTGCGTAATTAAACGCAAAGTTCGTTTTTAAATAAAAGGCCTTGTGTTGACATTTGACAGATCAGCTTCCTAGTTTTTACTGTCTGTTTTTTGGAGGTATGTTGGTTTAATTCAAGCCTCACTAATCTGTGCGGCTTCGTTTGGATGAAAGGAAACGAATCCGTGACGCCCGGACTCACTGAACAAAAGCTGCGGCAACAAATTTCAGAAACACACAGGCCGACACACACCATTTCTGGGTCTCAGCTGCAGGTCGCCCTCCACTCGCAATTACTTTCATCCCTAGACTGTGACCAAGAACTGCTACCCTTGAGGTTGGGAGACACACATAACACATGCGCACAGCACCAGCACCAGCACCAGTAGCAGCAGCCAGCTGAATGCTGATTTTGTGCTTGTCCCCGTGCAGCTTAGATTCCGACTCCGGTACTGATCCCCTCCCTGCACAGCCGCAATCCTCCTAAATGCACCCTGATGCCTCCATGGTCACTGGTCCTCTGCCCAAGCATCCTGATCAAACCCGCAAACTGTGCACGGACGCACACGTTTACACTCCCCTCTGCGAGTGAGCTTTTAGTGTCCTACGAGTACAGCTAAGGTGAGGATGCTTGAAGATCAGCCCGTTCAGTCGCATACAAAAAACACCAAGTGAAACATGAGATTTAAGCTGCTTTCAAGACAATTAGAGAGAAAGCAAATAATGAGCATGGGCCGGAGGGGTTGGGGGGAGGAGGGGATTAAGGTGTTTGCCTCCAAGGATTAGTTCAGGGGTGCAATGTGCTTTAAAGGCAGAGGAAAGCTCTCCCACACCTAAAGGTCACTCGCCAAACAGAGACCTCCGAGGCAGCCAGGCAACACTCAGACATGTAGGGACTCAGTTCACTTCATAAATACGTTTATATTTTTCTGTATATCGGTGGGTTTTTCATTCAAATGTGTGCACTTTGAAAAGGACACTACCTACTGCATATGTCACTACCAAACCGGAGTGCCAAATTGGTAAAAATTTCCGCAGTTCAATATTCAACTCTTGTTAAATGAACATGGGTTTTGTACGTAGAGCCCAAAAACCGATGGAAAAACTTGCATAGCATTGCGTGAACGCGAGTTTTGAACGCGGAAAACCAGATACATATGTTTACCTGAACTTTTCGTTAAAAGTGGTCACTGGAACGTGCGTTTGTGAGCCCAGTGTGATTGTAGCAACAAACATTTCTCTGATTTGGCAGCTTTTCAGACTGCTGAGTCCATTTTTTTTCCCTCCAAAAATGTAGATGTACTCTGAAGTCTTGCAACAAGGACCTGTTTGTTCTAAAAAACAATTGAACCACAATGAAATTCTGCTGTCCCGCTTGATTTGAAACGCTGTTCAAAATAACCATCCTGAACAGAATTTAAAACATTAATAAAACGATCCACTTAAGTGAATGAAGAGTGTTTCTTGTTGGAATCATACAATTTTGGTAACGGTAGCTAGCTTAAACATAGAGATGTAACGTCAAATCCACTAGTTTGCTGTGTGTGTGCCATGACGGCGAAAGGTTGCAACTCTTAGCAGGGAGGCTGTTCTTGGCACAACACCATAAATATTATGTTTTTTTTTTAATCTTGAGTTAGTTTTAGGCCAGATGTAACATTATAGTTATGAAAAAAGTGAAGAAACACATTTTTTTTTTATCAAGAAAGTTATCATTTTAAGTTCCCTAAAAGGTAACATGACTGCTGCAGTGAAAGGGTTTGTAGAATTTCTTGTTTTTTTGCAAGAGTAACTAAAACTTTTAAAGGTTAAATATGTTTATAAATTACATTGAGCCCATTTTCTCTCCATACCAGTGAAACAAAAATGGTGAGTAATATTAGACGATATATCATCGTCGTCGACTAGCGGATGTAGCAGAATAGAACGGAGCAGTAAGCTTTTGACCTACCGATGTGGATTCTACGTCACATCTACAAGCGTTTTCAAACATTTTTCATCTGCTGCTGATCCACAACAATTTCAATACAGAAATACTCAAAAATGCAATTTTAAGCTTAATTTTCTTGACATGTTCTCCATCATCAAAAAATGCTACAATGTTAACAACACCAAAACCACCATTTTTATTGGAGTGGGTCTTTAAAATTTGATCGACTCTCAGTAGAACTTAAAGCTGCAGGTATTATTGAAACCCACTAGATGGCACAAGTAGGAAATGCTACTTTTTGTCCTAGCACAAACAAGCCTTTCTTGTATATAAAGCTGCATGTGTTTCTTCTGTCAGTCGAAGGCTGTGAAGACTTTATGTGTGAATCAGACCTCAGCTGCACCAAAGGCTGTTCACCTAACTGTAAGAACCATCAATTCGCTGATTCCTGCTTTGATCACGCCTCAGACGTGTCTAATAATGACTCTGTTTTCATGCCTGACATGGAAACCACCGTGAAAACATGCTGGACTGATGCAGAACAGCTTCAAAGTCTGACAGTTTCCTCCTGGTTGTCATGAAACGCGGTTTATTTACAGCAATGCCTTTTAACATTATGCAATATAAATATGCAAAAGGAATCTGAGAGGCGCTAAAGTCTGCGTTCGTGTCGGTGAATGTCTTCACGACTTTACAGAGACATCAGTGGACGTGCTGATGGGTTCATTAGCATATGCAGCGAGCGACAGAGATTTGATCAAAAGAGGCTTAATGATTGCAGCTCATGGATCCGGCGGTCATTTTTTTTTTTTTTTTTGAGAATCACCAACAGTTTGAGAACACATGCAGGCTGTGTCGCTGGATTAATGAACAGGGTTGCAAACTTTCACACGTCCAGCATGAAGCTCAGCAGCTCGTTCTTCAAGCTCTCTCAGCAGACGCTCGTTTCTGAGAGGGAACCCAGTTAAAGGGAGATTTGGAGGTGATAGAATCTCTGCGGGGAATAAAGACCACATATGTGGACGAGGCAACGGCGTGCTTTAAGGAAACTGAATTACAATGTGTTTGAGTGGCTGCTACTCTTAAATCTTATGGCTGGAATCAAAATCAAATCATCTAGCCATTTCATCCAACAATCTTACAGCCAGAATGTTTGACATTGACAGAAATATTAATTTTGGGCTGAATTTAGGCCAATATTGTAAAAGGAAAACACTGTTCATTAGTCAAAATGATGCCACTGAAGGAATGAACGTCAGTACTCGATAGTAACAAATTATATTTATTTCCATGACTTTTCTAAAAGCTGTACTCCAAAGAGTAGATTTACTGCACCACACTTTTTACATGTGAAAGCTTTAAATCAGCTCTAAATCTCAAGTGCTAGGTTTGTAGTAATGAACGATTCCTTTTAGTTCTGTTTTTTTCTGTCTAAATTTCTATGTTTTCATTTGAATTTTTAAGCATAGTTTCCACTGAGCAGTCCAGTAGAGTCTGGCGAGCGTTTCCACTCAGTTAAGCCTCGCTTCCCCCTCATATGGGGGGGTTGACCTGTACGGGTGCTGCAGTTTTTGGGTTATACCGACCCTTGGAAGGGTTGTAGACAGGAGTGGCCACATCTTAAGGGGAGCACCCTTAGTTCAGGAAAAGGCTTCCTGAGGAGACTACTTGAAGAGAGGTTCAGGCAAACTCTCAGAAATAAATAATCATCACCTTACTGTCATGTTACAACAAAGATTTTGGGAGAAAATCCTCTTGTTACATTTTTAGGAACTTTTTGAATGTAAATATGATCATGTAAATGCATTCGATTGCATTTCTTTCTTTGGGACAGTGGACATTAAATGAGCCCTGTGGCTATTTTTTATCTGTTGTCCCCAGTAAGATGTTAAAATTGTCTACCTGCGAAGCTAAGAATATAAAATAAAAACCCAAATGGGAGACAATCAATTAAAGTACCTATTGATGAAAAATACAAACATCACAAAACATTACCAGTCATATAAAATACATAATAGCACAGACCGTACTAACCGAATGCTAAGGACAACCCCAACTTCCTGTACTCGTTCAGTCTCGCTGCAGCTCAACGCTTGCGTTCGTCACAGGTGCCTTTCCCCGCCCCCACCTGCAGCCGCCTGGTCTCGCCGACGATCCAAGCCAAGCGCAAGTCATCTCAAACACGCCTAGTTATTTGCTGGCAGAGCCAACATTTTGTGATGGAGCAGAGGCTGTTTTAATGATCTACAATTTATTCATTCATTCATTCATTTTCCAATCCGCTTTATCCCTTTCGGGGACACGGGGTTGCCGGAGCCTAACCCGGCTACTCATGGGTGAAGGCAGGGGACACCCCTGGACTGGTTGCCAGTCTGTGGCAGGGGCGATCTACCATTTATCCCAGGGGTTAATGTTGACAGCCCTAACATTCATATATATACGGATATATTTCAGTATCTGCAAAGCCATCCTTTAGTGACAGGGGCTGATGAAGTCTTTTTTGTTTGTTTTTTTAAGGAAGCAGATATATGGATGGCATTCCCTTTATTTCATGGAAGTGCCAACCGTTTAAACTTTGATGGTGGAGGAGAATCTAATGGTTGAGGTTTGTACCCAGCTGGAACTGACACTAAATCGTTCATATGTTGGGTTAGAATTTAGAAAGAAAAAGCCTGGAGCAAGATTTGTGAGACTTGCGCCGCTTTGACATTGTGCAGCATGCCTATTCCAACTGTAGGTGGCAGACATGCGCTAATAACAGTAGTAGAAGAAGAAGAAGTCCCTCCTTGCTTGTCCAGTGTGAACACCATGGGCTAACCACACATTCTTAAACATGTGTCAAATGCTCAGTGTGAATGAAGGTTTGAATATTGAAGACTAAACAGCTTTCATTAAAACTCACAGCTTTTTTGTGTCTAAATTGGTGTTTAAATGAAGTTTCTTTATTGGGAACTGCCTCAAAGCAACCTATACCGCAATGGTGTTTCCAGCTAGCATTTTTCCTAAAATCTCTGATCATGTGCTTGTTTCTGCAGTGGTGTGTTCAGGTAGATGTCTCCATTCAAAGCCCCACTGACAGCTCCTGCTGGGCCTCCTTCGAGTAAACCGAGAAACCCACTGGGTTAGCAACAACCGGGCTTGTTTAGCTGCAATGACAAGGTCATTTAAGTGATAATGAAATCTTCTCATTACTGTAATGAGACACATTTGTAATGAAGGTGTTTGCTCAAAACAACACAGGCACATATGCAGCAACACTCGAGCTAACGGGCGTGCGCTTAGCAAGCGGTGACCGCACATTCATGCACTTCAGACACAAAAAACCCAACCACCTAATTACCCAGCAAGCCAAACAAAATGTACACCTTTGTTTGAGGAGAGCGTTGAGTCACCAGCGTTTTCTTGTGACAAGGTCCAGAATGGGGAGTGAGCAGCTCTTTACAGCCGCTGTGTATCTTTGTATTAGCTTATCTGTTTACTTTCAGCCGCCACCTCAAAGCAAATTACGCTGCAATGAGGTCTTAGGCTGTCAGCACCTATGTCAGACGTGGAATGACTCTGGGTATTATTATGAGCAGTAGAGGAAGCATATGTGGTATAATTGGCTAACTAGAGCCTGTTTACATTTTAGGTCATTGAAGTTTTTGTTTGTACATCATAACAAGGTATCTTCAGGAATTATACTTACCACACTGTTTAAAAAAAACTGGCCCCAAGCAGTTTCTAAAGTCATTACTGCCACTTCTATGCTTTTATGGCCACTACATTCTCTGTTATGACACAGAGGTATTAAGAGTAGCTGAAATAATTGGATGCCTACGTAAATAAGTGCTCAGTAAGAGCAAAAAAACATCAAATTTAATGTCTGTCATTTATAGAATACAGGAAAAATATAAAGTGCACAGATACTTGAAGACCCACTCTATTGAAAATTGTATTTTTTGTGTGTTTTTAGCATGTTCTTTTGGTGTTTTGCTCATGCTGGAGGACATAGATAAAGAAAATTAAGCTTAAAATTGCCTTTCTCTGTATGTCTGTATTCAAATTGTTGTAAATCAGGAGCTGACAAATAAAAAAGATCGTAGCTGTGACATAGAAGCTACAATTGGCGAGCTACAAGCTGATGGTATCGTCCACAACTCGGAGGCAAATTTCGAATGAACTACTGGCGCTCCGTAGAAACTATGAAAAAGACACAAGTTTTTTGATTTGGACTAAAAATGACATTATAGATCCTAAATTTAGAACTTAAAAGTCAAAAGATGATCAAATAGGGACTTTAAATACATTTTTGGTGGTGAAATCACAAGAGCATGTTCATGTTTGGAATTTCTTTTTAGGAAAAATGTTTGGAATAAATGGAAAACACATCAAAAACATGAGGAATTAGACGCATCTTGTCTGATTGTTGGCGTTTTTCATCAAAAATGTACTTTAGTAAAAGTAAAAAGATGCTGTGAAATTACTCAGTAGGTTCAGGTGTTTAGTTCCTGTATTGAAGTGCAACCTCCAAGTACAGCCTGCCAGTCACGAGTCATAGTAAATTGCTGCTAAATCCCATAGCAACAAGCTTAAAATGCACAAAGTGGATCAATTACGAGCTGTTGGCTTGCAGGGAAAGGTCTGAACATTTCTTGCTTTTCCAAGGACTGAACGACTGTGAAATGGTCACTAAATGTTAACCCTGAATTATAAACTGATCCTAATGGTAGATTGGGGGATTAGAAGTCAATCCAAGGCAATTGTCATGCTCTATCTGGAGCATGAAAGATGACAAATGGTGTGGAAAGGAACTGGGATAAAAAATGTGGTTAATCCATGTTGAATTGGTCTTTACTTACAAATCAATATAGATTCATCAAATACATTTATCAATTTTGCTTTAAGGTGATCACTTGTATTTTTTTTTCCAGGTACAACTGCTTTTGGTTTGCTTTTGTTCTAAGAATTCATAGTTTTATATACAAAAGGTCCATCTATGAGCAGTTTTTTTTTTATTTTATTTTTTTTTATCAGGTATTGTCATTGTCAAATAATGTATTTTAATGGTCTACAGCGTGTTAAGTTGAACAAAATCATGGACTTACTAATCAACTTTAAATTCATCCTGCACTAGCTTTGAATACTAGTGTTCCAAACAGGAAGTACACACTGGCTCCAAGAAGCTAAAATCCCATAGACTTCTATAGAGAAAAAAATAGCTATTACTCATTAATTTTATTTCATTTTTTTAACATGTTCTTGATAATTTTTTCATGATACACTTTCTGTAGTGACAGTTATTGAAGTTATGAACTGACCAATCAGATACCTCAACAGAAGTATGTAGTGTCACGTCGGACGTTTGAAACATTTGTGTAGTTTGCTTTCAAGTGATTGGGGTGTGGCCTTCCAACAAGCTCACTCCTGATTGGTGAAAGCGGTTGCGTGATGTCGTCTGGCTCCAACGTGGCAGCGTTTGTGAAAAAAAAAAAAAAAAAAGGTGACTGAATTGGCTCCACTTGGTTGGAGCCGGAAGTAAAGCATTTTCTGTTGGTGACATCACACTCACTCTGTCCAGTTTTCATGTACAGTAAATGATCCAAACTCAAAAGCCAATAGTGGAACTTGTGTCTTGTTTGTAGCTCCATAAATGACTTGTGTATAGTGACTATTGTTAAGTTTAATGAATTTTGCTTTAATACAATTTAAAAACACAACAAAAAAACAGCATAAAGGATATTGACCTCCACAAATACACAACTTGACTTTATACCGTCTATCTTTTGAAAAAAAAAAAAACTACAATAAACTTAAGCTCATTTCATGACTCCAAATCAGTCAGTAAGTCCAGAGATCTGTTTTCAATGACTGATTTTCTCCAAGCAAGACATTTGAAACCTTGAGAATTGACAGCAGTTGTCAAGAACCAAAGGCGCTTTAAAGACGACATGAAGAACCACCCAAAAAAAAAGTTCTGATTGGCTTGTAGCAGAAGAGGAAGACGCCAGACAGGAGTCGATGGGTCTGATTTGCACCCCTGAATTTCTAACCAGGACTAGCTGAATCACGACAAGCTTCAAACTCCATAATTTCCCTTTTAACCCAGCTTGAACCAGCTGCACCACCTCCTGTGTGAAAGCTCACTCTGCGAAGCAATCACATTGTGATTTTGAAGGGTGCTCAGCTGAAACTGGTTTGCTGGTGACAGATTTGACTCCTGTGGGTAAATGGAGCACTCCCCAAGGAGTTTGTGGATTGACTCAAACCCTCTTTTAAGTGTTTACATAATTTTCTCACATCTCATGAGCATAAAACATCCATCCCTTTTTTTTTTTTTGTTTGGAAACTTGTTTGCCCACAAGAGGGCACTGTTGCCTCTCCGGAATACTCAGTCTTGCTGCATAGCCTCCCAAAGCAACCAACCGACTCTTCAGGACTCGAGTAAGTAACCTATAAATTGTATGTCTGTGAATAAAAGGCATCAAAATTAAATCTGTCACAGTGGCAGGAACTGACCAGCATCCAGACAACCAGCCTTTGTGTTGATTTGTCAAGTTTGTGTCTCAACCCTTGTACCAGAAAGGGGCCACGTCAACTCCATTACTCACTTCTGCTCATTATAGCCACAAACGACCTTCTGGAACTCCCAAACTGTCCCTGTTAGCTGAGCGTCCACTCCGGTCAGGGCTGCCCGTCTTCTGCCAAGCATGTCAGATGAATGGACGTGTTGCTGTCTCGTGTCAAGTCGCACGGCGAGGAGATAAAGGCGGTGCAGGCCCCACAGAAGAAGCTGCAGCAGAGTGAATGATGAGCAGGGCTTAGAGGTAGATGTGTGTAACTCTGGATGGCTGCGTTTGTGTGCGGACATGTGTGTGTTGTGCGACTGTAATGGCTTGTATGTGTGTGCTCCCTGCAGATTGCTGCTCATCTGTGGTTTATTCCCTGTGGATAACAGAGCTGCACACTCTGAAAGGATACATCAATCACTGGACAAGGGGTAAAAATAGACAGGCTTGGTTGAATACAGATGTGCCTCTTAGCTACATTAACAAGAGGAGAAGGATCTGCTAGAGAAAAGCGGGACAAGGAGCTAATTGTGTCCTTTTTTTTTCTGGTCGCGGTCCGCAGTCAGGAGGCTCATCACAGCCTGAAAACCCGTCTCCGCCCTGCCACCTTCCAATCCCACACACAGAGAGCCTCCTGCTGCCCATATCAATTAGCAGCATTTAGCTGGTCACACCACTGCGCTACAGATGACTACATTTCCCGCGTCTCTGCGAGGCAGATTGTCTGCTGTTATTAATGGCAGCGCTGGGGAGCCGCTGTTGAATTCCTGCCATCACACTGCTGCAGGAATCTCCTTCCTCCACTGCAGGAAAGGTCAGCAACCACTCTGACGCAAGGACTCCGCTGCACGTTTCCCATCCAGCATTTTTTGGCCTCTGTCAGATTTGTCGGGCTGATGTGAAGTGATGTCAGCTGTCAAGTAAGATAAATGAAGTGCTGAGGAGGACGAATATATTTTGCAAGTATGCATATGTGAGCACACATGCGCCTCCTGGCATGCACAGACGCAGCATACCCTTGAGTGGCGGGGGGGATGTGAAGGACGCACGCTCAGGTGACTGATTGGGCTTGGCGTGGTGTTAATGGTTTCAATGATGAAAGGCGTGACTCCTCTTTGCGTTAGCATCGGTTGTCTGTGCTTTATTGCCAGGGTTGCGGGTTAATGCCAAGTGTTTAAGTGTTCAGTGCAGTTGTCAGCCAAAGTCACTTCATGAAAAAGTCCTGCAGGTGGTGAACAAGCCAAAAATGAAGAGGTAAAAGGTAAATGTTCACTCAGCGTCTCCACCAGCAGCTAGTTTGCCCCTACGTGTGTCCAGTCAAAGGTATTGGAAAGACCCCCTCCAATGAAATGGTGTTTTCTTGTGGTTTTTTTCTTCAGGCGGAGGGCATCTATTAAGAAAAAAAGCTCAAAACTGCATATTTTTTATTAAAATCATTGTGAATCAGGAGCAGATGAAAAAAAATTTCACTTTGCGCACAGAAAATCAATTGGAGATCACTGAGCACAACCAGACTTAAGGCATACTGAATTATAAGGCAGGTTTTCAATTTCTGAACAAATTTAACATTTTCAGTGTGCCTTGTGGTTCGAAAAACAGTAATTAGCTCTGATTTAACACATGTTGGTTTGATTTAGAAATATCTGGCTAAGATGCACCACAAATTGTAAAATAAACAGTTTGGGTTTTTTTTAGATTCATTTTTTAACAATTGCTCCTGACATTACACTACCAGCTACAACATTTGAGATGATCCCATAGCAAAAGGTGTCTTTTATTTTGAAAATAAATCATAAGAACCTCTGTCAAAAGGTAAAACACTATTTCAAAAAAAGGCTATAATCTATTTATGGTAAGTTTTGCCACACATTTTTTTTTATCTTTATTAATAACAGTAACAATAACATAAATTGAAAGCAGTATCTTATTTTTCTAAAGAATGAAGTGGGACTGTAGTTCCTACAGTGTTACAGTCAGTGGGAAATCGAGTGGCTCGTTGGGGTTAAAGGTTGCACACAAAAAAGCTCTCAGCAATGACAAGGGGAAAGGTCGGCGAGGTTGCTAAGTGCCAACATTCCCACCCACAACTCAAGAGGCGGGAACTCCTGCTGCTTTGCAGAAACTATGTCCTAGAAAATGACACTTCTTTAAAAAAAAAGCCTTGAAATGGTATAATCATAAATAAAAGAGCACGGAACACTGTAATTTTGATCAAAAGATGATTGGAGTGGGACAAAAGTATTCAAAGATTTTTAAATTACTAAATGGAACAGAAAGCAAAGTTACAATTTTGTAAACAATCACTTGTCCCACAGTTTAAACCCCAGTGTTTATATTTATCACTATCTAATAACATCACAGACAAGTTTTCACCTTTGCAAAGACAAGAAAAAGACAAATGTGAAGAAAATCCATTTTGGGAATCTATCAGTTATAGTCTGTCTCAGAGAGCAGCGGCCAAAACATCCAGTGCTGTTGCCAATCCGCTCCACATTTGGGACATGGGCGGAATACAGATGGACCTGCAAACCTTGATAAAAAGCTAAAGCATTGTCAGACTGTTTCGAGGTTGTAATTCAATAAAGTTTTTTTTTTTTCTCTTGACAGGGTTCTGCATGCAAGCAGCGCTCCTTAAAGCCCAATACATCCCTGGAAAGTAAAAAAAAAAGGGCTTGTAAGCAGAAACAAGGGCGGTAGCAGGTTTCTTCACATACTGTGTGTGCATTTGAAGTTTTGTGAGATTCCTTTCTTTTTTTTTTGGAGCGTTGCACCAACTTCCTGTCCTTTCTGAGCCCATACATGCAGCTTTACAGAGTTTTACAATTTTCTGCTGGAAGTTTTATCTGTTATTCGGGGGGGTTGTATTCCCTAACGCTTGTCTTGTTTAAGGTAAGTTGTTGTTCACCGTTAGGCACATCCTGTCCCCACAGTGAATTAGCTTTCACTGATGTGCACATTTAGTGTTACAGAGAGTTTTATGCCAGATGCCCTTCCTCACACAACCCTGTATTTTACTCGGAGTGGGGACCGGCACAGGGAGACCCAGACCTGGGCCCCCTAGTGGCTTGTGGCTACATAGGCAGTGGCGTGATTAGCCTTGCCCAAGGACCACTGGCTAAGGCTCTAAACCCTGTGCACCAGTTCTACACTCAGCTGACTGAGCCATCCAATTCAGACAGAATTTTTGACTCAGTGAGTTTAAATACAACAGTTCTCGATGGCTCAAACCGTTTGACAATGAGAAAAAAAAATGTACCCATTTAACAACTCTCCTCTTCTTTCATTCCAAATCACTGATGCACTTCTTTGTGCTTTTCTCTCCTTCTTTGTCAAAAATATGTCCACAGGTTTAAAATTAAAGCCAATCAAAAATTCTGCAGTTCCTTAAAAGAACACTAGAGGTTGGTTTCTTCTTCACACCTGAAATTTGCACGCTGATTTCGGATCCTTTTTCATTTTTTTATATTAACTCTGAAAACGTTGTTTTAATTAAACTGTTTTAAGGTTTTTTTTTTAGATCAAATTTGACCGTATTTAGAACCGCATTTTTTTTGCTTCATTGGCGGTTCGTTTGACCCATGGATGAACCAAACAGACCTTCACTTTGTTCTGCCCAATTTGGCAAATCAACACCTTGCCCAGAGACAAAACTGAAAATGAGCTTTGTAGGTAACATGAGCACATTTACAGAAATGTTCATTCATGCGCACTGTCCCCGTTCAAGTAAACACTGAATTAAAAAATCACCCACTAAGTCGGACCTGGCTAACTCAGATCAGTATCTCCTCATTTCTTTGTTCTTTTCCACAATGTAGACTCAAATGGCTGTTGTCAAGCACTGAACGTAACCGAGTGAGTCGTCACCCAAAGAAAATGACTTACTTCTGGATCCTACAACATGAAGTCAATTTAGTCACCATTCTTTCGCAGCACAGACGTCGCCATGTTGGAACCAGACAGCGTCTGGGATTGGTCCGAGTTGGGCTGAGCCAACATTTGCCGTCTGAATTTCCCTTACCGACCCTTTTTCTCTGGGTCACAGGAGGAAGCTCTGTGTGAAACACCAATCACTTCCACCCTCGCAAATTGTGTTTCTGGAAAGCAGCATGGCACAAATTTGGTTCTCCACATTCCCAAAGTACTCCACCTTGTTTTTTTTTTGGTGGGTGGGAGAAGTTTGGGCGTTAATAAAGCGCTGGTTCAAGCAGCACAATTGCTGGCAGCATACAACTCCACTTAGCTTAACGGGCCTCATAAAATTAACGGTGGCAATAAAACACATGCCGCCAAAGTATGTTTGTAATGACACCTGGAGCCCTGCAGGTCATTTATGTAGGAAATTATACAGTAAAATATTATGGAAGCCAGCATCTGCAGTGTTTCAATGTCGGGTGGCTCCGTTTCATACACAGCTTTTTGTTTTTAAAGAAAAGGCTGGAATCTCTAGACGAAATGACCATTTCTAAGTCATTGAAACCTGAATTTGCCAACTGTAAAAACCCAACCTATGCTGCCCAACATGTTTGTCCACTTAGACTATAATCATGCCCCTCACCGTTCTGATAAAGCGGTTGACACGTGTGTGTTCGTGGTGCTTTCTGATGATAGCAAAGGTTGAAAATTGTAACTAGAAGCTACCTCGACAGTCAAAGAAAGCTATTACTCAGGTAGGAAGTCTCAATATGTTTCTGCAAACCCAGGAGGAACGACAAAATTGAAAAATCATCGACACCGCGCTGCAATGTGGAGTAAATGATCCTATGCTTTGGTAAGAAGGAGGGGGGGTCTTATCTGTTGCTCGTCGTCTGGGGTGAGTCATTAAATCCTTCAGCCTGAAGGAAGACATGCTTGAGCTGTTAGTTTTGAATTGTTGGTCACATACAGCGTAAACAGAGCCAACCTTTCATGTTTCGTATATTTCTTTACAAGCTCTTTCCAGAATAATTTCGGTGAAAGTGATAATGACGGCCCAACCTGCTGTGAACAATTCGGATGGCCAAGGCATCACGCTAACGCTTGGTTCCAAGCTGAGCATCAGTCACTTGTCACAGGGCTACGAGGAGCCAAAAAATCCACTTTTATTCATTTCATTTATCATGAGCCGTACTGAGCTGAACGGACGACCTGAGGACGAGTGTGGCTGGACGTGTCTGATCTGGTTGATTTCTCCTGTTGAGATATTTCTGGAGGGGACACATCTAAGCAAACATCACAAAAAACTGCACATCTGTTCGAGCGGTGGCCCTCAACCTTTTTCAGACCAAGGATCAGTTAAATGTCAGACATTTTCACAGACCAGCCTGTACAAGACTGAGGAGGGTGCCTTTTTTTTTTTTTTTAGCTTCCAGTTTCTTTTTCTTTTTTTTTCCTCTTGCAGTTTATCTTAATCCTCTGTAAAATATCTGCAGCTGCAGCTGAATGTTAAAAGGTGCAACTGATAAACACAAAAACATTCAGAAAAAAATAGTTTATTTTAAAATATATAAAAAAAAATGGATCCACCGTATAAACAACTTTGTAACCAGCATCCTCGTAACGTTAGACAGCTGATTGCTAAATATTATGCATTGTTATTGTGTTATGAGGGAACAAGTGTCACAATTAACCCATATTTGGAGTACTGACTCTTGGTTTTTGCAGCTTCTTTTATTTTGAAGTCTAAGGCTCTTGTTTTGTTTCCTGCAAAAATAAACTTCCCAAATGCGTACGTTGGCTTAATTGAAGGCTTCAATTTAGCGGTCGGCGCAGCTGCTTTAAGAAATTAGCAGATGGATTTACAAACACGTGACCAAGCGACTTGACATGCGTCAAGAATGATGCCAGATTTACGCTGGTCCGTCTGCGAAGCACCTCTCTTGCGCTGCGTGGAGAGTCCGTCTCACAACCGTCAGTTAGTTCCACTGTCTGCTTTCCCCTGTGTTGACTCAGCCAGCCCCCATGCCCTCTCCTTCCTGACTGAGATCTTGAAAAATGCATGTTCTGCGTCGTAAATGTTATGTTTTTGTACTTCCAAAATTAAACTTTCTTCATCCATAGTAAAAATAGAGACCAGTGTTATCCGCGATGTTAACGTGTATCATTGCGTGGGCACGTCACTTATATATATATATATATATATATATATGTCGATATGTGTGTTTTTTAACAACAGATATATTTATTTTGAAACCTGCAGTTTTTTCTCATTTCTCCAACTTTTTGCTGCAATATTAACACGTCAAAGGCATCAACAAGCTGGAAATAACATTCTAATTGATTAATGAGTCGATTTTTTGAGTCAACGCAGCGCAGTGCAATTCAGCTTTGAGTTGGAACATGGCAGGAAGAATCCAGCAGTTTTTCAAAATAAAACTTCTTTCAGATTAGAAATACAATGGAAACTTATAGGTTGTCTCATACCGAAACGTGCAACACTTATGTTTGTCCATATAGTAAAATGTACGTATTCAAAAGTTAAGGATAGGATCACAAGAAAAAAAAAGATATGGAAGGAATGACAATTTTGATCATTTCGAAATGATCAGTTGGGCAAAGATGATGTGGTAAAAATACTTCACAATCAGCTGCACAAATCTTAGCATGAATGAATGAATAAATGCTTGAAGTGTTGCTAAAGGGTAGCATTTATGGAGTCCTTCTAAATCTGAACACAATGTGGTGTTTTACCCTCCAAATTATAGATTCAATACAAAGTTTGGGGATAAATAGGCACCAGACACTGTAGCAAAAATGATTCAACTTTCATTTTTGATTGAGCATCTGTATCCTTCATCTGTTGGTTGGTTAAAGCATGGCAACACTACTCCAAATTTTTAAGCTTCATGTAGTTTTGTCCTGGAATCACCCCAGCATGCCTTAGCGCTCCTTTTGTGGTTGCGGGTCACATGACAGAAGGCAGGTGGGGAGAAATATACCGAAACGGCATGTGCTCAAAAATGTAGTGGCTATGACGAGAAAGAAAAAAAAAAACACTGACAGGACGGAGAAATAAAAAGTCAACACGTGGGTTAAAAAAGCAGGACAACACAACCTCACCATGACGATAATTTCTACAATTGGAAAATGACCTCCCGTCACACTGCTCAGTTTGTATTTCACAGCTTAACTTTATTTTAAAATGCCTCCCACCATTTAGAGTGTTCTCATGTGACTTCCATGTTTTTGCTTCTGTGGCTTCCTTATATCTGTTGACTTTTTTTAAGCCTTGCTTGCTGTTTTGATTCTGCACAGTCCTGTTCTTTGTGCAATGTAATGAGAGGAGGTTGCCAGGTTACAAGTAGGTGGAAAATACCAGTCTGGGTTAAAAAAAAAAAAATGGAATGACAAAAGCAGTGAAAAACTGTAAAAAAAAATAATTGACAGATAAGGATGTGGTAATCACGGAGCAGATCCAGGGATCTTTAATTAAACTGGATTTAAAAAAAAAAAAAATCAATTGACTAGACCTTTCCTTGTCTTTACAAACGCTCTCTTTTTTTGTCTGCTACTCTTTTTTGTTCTTAAAAACCCAAAACACAATAAAGAACGGATATTAATAAGCGAGGCCTTTGGGAGCTCATTAGCAATTTCTTCAACATTTCATGTTCTTCTGGTGTTTAGCTTCAGATTCGGTTCAGCAGCTAACTGCTAAAGCGTCTGTAACAACGACGCCGAGACGGTTGGATCTATATGCAATAGGTTCATTCACAAACCAGGCAGGGGCGAGGCATGAACGTAGTCAAAAAAAAAACAGGCAGAGACAAATACAAGGAGTGAGGCAGGAAGGTGAGGAAGAGGCAAGGGTCAGACACAGACAGGAAAAAGACTAATATAACCGCTCAGGCTGAACAGTACAAACACAATCCAAGACTTTGTGAAGAGTACTGAGGTCAGCAGGCTTAAATGCACTACACTGATGAGCTGGAATGAGAGACAGGTGGTGAGCTAAGGCAGGAGAGGAAGCGGAGCATTATGGGAGTGGGAGTGAGGAAGAACCAGATACAGTCAATACTCAGGGGAGGGCTCCCTCTGGTGGTCGGGGGAGGAATTGGAAGGCTGAATCCGCACAGCGTCCGTCCGTAAGTCAGATAGACTTCCGTGCCAACAGTCCCACCCAGGCAAATTTCTGATGAACTACTGCAGAAACTATGGCCTAGAAAATGACACAAGCTCCTTCTGTTTTTGGCTAAAACAGCATAATCCTAATTGAAAGACAACTGGGCTAATTGGGATTGGACTTTAACAACAAACAGTGTGCAAATCAGTTACATAAATAACAAAAAATTGAAAGTGAGTAAATAAACAAAGGTAATTTGAAGACAGGTGCCTTCTTACTGTTGAGTGTCGGCACTCTGACCTAAAAGTTTTAATGTGAAGGAGCATTGATATTTGATCCAACCCTTTCTGTCTGCTTTAGGAATATTTGGATGATGGTCTACCAGTCCAACTTCTCAACCCGCGGATCCGTTTTGGGGCTACAGGGTTGCTGGAGCCAACCCAGCTACTGTTGGGTGAAGCTGAGGTACACCCTGAACCGGTCACCAGTTTGTTGTAGGGTCACACAGTCACATGCACATCCAGGGGCGATTTAGAGGTATCAGTTAACCTATGAAGCATGTTTTTGCACTGTGGGAGGGAGCCGGAGTGCAAACATGCAAACTTCCACAGGGAGAAGTCCCAGCTGGAACTTGAATCAGGGCTTTCTTGTTGTGAGGCAACAGTGAAGTGGAATTTACAAACTCGTTCAATGTTTAGTTTGCTAACATCTAGTGGTGAAAAAATAACCTTGTGATATTTTTCGTGAACATTAAAGGTACTTTTTTTTTTTTTTATTTCAGATATTGCTTTTACACACCAAAGAACTTGCCCTGGTGGTTGGGATCAGTCACATATTTTAACCAAAGTTATATTGGTTTGAATGACAGGTTGGCTTCAAACCAACAGCTTAAAAAAAAAACTAAACAAAAAAAAAAAAACATCTCCATCATAAAAATTGGATGACCATGAAGCTACAACACGACTGAGCCCAGTCTGGTTACTTTCAATAAGGTTCAATTGAGTTACAAAATACAACAAATCTAAAAAACAGAGTCTGGCCATGAAAAGACTCCCTAAATTGACCTTTGAATGTTGGAACATGGAAGCATCCCTGAGCGGAGTAAATCAAGGTGGACCCATGAATTTTTATGTAGAGAATTGGTAAGTACGGGGGTCTGGTCTTTGTTCTCCATACGTCTTGTGCCATTGTGTGCTAGGTACTACAACCAGGTGTTTATCAGATACGACATGAATGGATGTTAGGAAAGGGTTTAGATGGATGCCATCAAAAGTGCACGATGTAGAAAAAAATCTTACCCATTTAAAGAGACAAAATCAAACCCAGATCTACATAGAATTTCATGAATCTATGCGCATTTAATGAGTACGCCCCATTTTAAGTTGCAATTTACCAACTGACAGCAAGAGGGCATTCAAAGCTTGAGACACCAGCAGGGGGACATTTGCCTCTCCAAGTGCTTGTTATGTCATTCCCTGTGTCTCTCTTAGGGTCTCTGTGAGCAGCTACAGAAAGCTGAATGCTGTATATTTAGAGGTAGAAACAATAGCCTGATCTCTGCGGCGCTTATGCACCCATTTATGTCCCATTTTCTAGCCACTCTAGTAGTCCTCCTACACGCCGTACAGCAACACTTATGCCTTTGTTATTGAAATGTGTGTGAAAGCTTGTTGAACAGTAAACAGCAGGTTTAAAATTAAACTTGGCAAGAGGGGTTGCTGAGAACGTGAGTGAGAAGTGCTGATGGTGGGGGAAAAAAATATGCTAGAAGGAGTCCCTTAGAGGTTCAGAAGAGGCTCTTCAGTCTTTCAGTCTGGGCTTGAAAGTCACTTCCACCTTCTATGGATGGTGGTATGGGGAGAAAACTAAAGGATATGTAGGAACAATGGAATATATCTAAAACATTAATGGAATTTTTGTGTTTTTGTTTTATAAGAAAAGGTAAAAAGAGGCAATTTTCCTGTTGTTTCTAGTTGCACAAAGAAGCATAGCTTTACATCACTTATGCTGAAGCTATTCCTTCATCTTGATTGAGACTGCCAGAGGTTCTTACAGGGAAACTGTAATCACACTTAGACTGAAGAGGTTGTTTAAAGCCTCCTTTTGAAAAGTTTCAACATTATCCTTGTGTCAGGGAACGTTTGTCCGGTCTTTTATCAAAATTGGCACCCCAGTATCATAATCACCCCGATGTATGTTTTTGGTATACTTCCTTACACTCAGAAGGTATAGCCAGGGGCTGCATATCAACAGCAGGAGGGCAGACCTCTATGAAAACTTAGGCTTGCAAACACTGATTGTATATGATAACTGGACTGAGTCACCCCTCCCCATTGCATTCCAAATAGGAAGTACCCACTGGCTCCAGGAAGTCGAAATCCAAAGACTTCATTTGTGAATTTATTATCATTATTATTATTATTGGTCAGAAAAAACATCTTGTTCTGCTAAATTTTTTCAACATGATCTTGCTTTTTTTTCATGACTTTTTTTTTTTTTTTGGAGTGCAAGATATTGATTGACATTGATAGATTTTTGTCACCCACTTTCAAGTAGGCTACACAAGCTCACTCCTGATTGGTTAGAGTGGTTGCCATAGAAGCAGTCACTTGGACCAACTTGGACCAGTCGTTGTCTGGCTCCATCGTGGGGGCGTACAAATCACGAAAAAATGGGAAAAAAAAGGAAGTAAGACATTTTCTATGACGTCATGTTTACTCAGATTAGTTCTATGGAGTCAACATTTGCCACTCACTAGCAATCAGATGTGCGTTAACACACTGCCAAGGGGGTAATGCATCAGTGCTGCCCTTAAATAAGTAACCATTACTGCACATCGATCTGGAAACGGTAATAATGACATCATTAATTCTTGATTGAAGACAGAAATTTTAACCAAACAGATATGTTGCACACACTGCAAAGTAAAGTTGATTAACTTTAATGGGATTTTTTACCCAACAATCACTAGTTCAAGATAAAAGCATAGACTGTCAGGTACTCAGTGTTTACAATAATGGGGAAATTTTGCAGTGAGGTCATTCCTCCCTAAAACAGCAGAAAAATGAAAAGATTAGTGACATAAAAACAACGGAAAGACAAACCGAAACAAAGCGGGACATCGTGAAACCAAATGAGAAATCTGCACAGTAAGTAACTGTTCATTATGGTGTGACAAAAGAGGTTGTGTCTTCAAAACTCTGTCACCAGCTTATCAGAGCTGTGCCAATTAACGGGAGCTAGGTGGGCAGAGATCTGTGCTGGTTTCTTAGATAATGAAACACCATGCCTTCTTTTCTTCAGAAGCTTTCTTTGAATCTAACCTGAGCGTGGAAACCAGCACGAGGTTAAAGCTTTACACTCTTTAGATAGGTTCAGTGTCCCGATCGTGCAGGGTCTAACTGTGGGGCGTCACTGGGAGTTAGTGGCTACAATGTCGAATGTTTTTCCAGGCCACAAAATACGGAAAGAAAAGAAAGTTATTTTGTCTTTGTGCTCCAGTGCTGTGAATATGTAATGTTTTAGTTATAGCAAATGAGGCAAAGATATTTTTGTTTTACAGGTGGAAAATGCATGAACTTGTAGAGACTTTATAGTGAGTTGGTAGCAATTTACTGGTGAAGGACCAGGAGTATTGTATTAATTATCTCGATATATTGCTTTATTTCTATCTATACATATTTATGTATTGTTTTTATTATTGTCTTCTGTTCTTTTAATTCTTAATGCATGGTGGCCACCTAATTTTATTGTACTCCTTGTATGATGAATATAAATCATTCTATTCTATTATTTTCTATCCTGTTCTATAAATTTTTCCTGATTACAGATGTTCTAGTTTCTGTTTTTGTCATTTACATCTGTTTCCACTTACATTTTTTGAATAATTATGTTCCAGCCTACTAACAGATATGGTTTATTTAATTACATAAAAAGACATTTTGAAATACGTTAATGTTCCAGTCAAACCTAAAGGTGGTCAAGGTAGAGTTATGTTGATTCAACCTTCAGGCCAATTTAAAGACATGCCCTCGAGATTATAGAAATACAAATCTGAATAAATTCTAAATGACTGCAATAAACATCAATAAGACTTTTGAAACCAAGGCAGTAAACTAAATTTTTAGGGTAAATCTGACTGAAAACATTAAAATTAATGCCAATTTGCTTCATTTTGCAACCTGGCTCTGGTGGTCATTTGAGGAACTGCAACACTTGATTTTTCCTGTTTTTTTGTCAAGTTTAGGTGATGGTTTTGCAGGCGTGTGGAACACAGCAAAAGCTTGTGGAAAAAGGACTCGTTTTGGTAAAAAATCTTGGATTGTATCAAACATGTAAAGGTGGAAGGTATAGAATGCTCCCTGCATGGGCTTTAAGAGCCACTCCAACATAAGTTTGTAGTTGTTGTGAAAGTGTTCAAAGTGATCTTTTAATTATGATTACGCCATTTTTTTTCCAAAATCAAAAAGCTTGAGACATTTTTTGTAGCGCAGTGGAAGCTCATTAAAAATTTAGCCTCTCAGCCGTGGGCAGGACTGTCGGCCTGGAAGTAACCCCACGTTGATATCCCGGCATTCCTTTGTTTGCATTCTCTCCTGCTAACTTACAGACCCCCACAGCTCCAAGCTAACATTAGCATAGCAAAAAAATCGGTGAGCAATACCGAAGCTATCCTGTCGTTTTGTGCTTGATCAGCACAGATGAGGAAAATGAAGACATTAATGGATGTGTTTTCTGCAAGTGGATGATTTATAATTGGAGCAGAGCAGGGAGACTTCAGCCCACCCATGGCAGTTGTTGCCATCATCTCATGATCCTGATCCATCCCGATTTGAAAAAAAAAAAGAAAAATCAGAAAAACAGTTTTGATCTTAAATCCTTTGATATATGTTTCAATCACAAGAAAACATAGTTAAAAGCATGATTTTCATTATCGATCATCTTTTAAAAAAATTTTCAAAGCATTCCCAGTGGTCTTTTAATTATGATTATGGCGTTTTGAGCCAAAATCAGAAACCCATGTCATTTTTTAGAACATGCTCCTGATTTACAATGATTTGAATAAAGAAACACACAGAAAAGCAATGCTAAGCTTAATCCCTAAGAACCCAGACCTATTTTTTCCCTTGTTTTTTCTATTATACTGATGTTACTATGGGTTCTTATGGATTGATTTTCTTAACGTACATCCTCCATCATCAGAGAAATGCTACAAGGACATGTGAAAAACACCAAAGTATTTTTGATGGGGTGTGGAGGCTGAATGACACCGTTTTAGATGAACATAAATAAGCAGTCTTTATGTTTTAGAGAAATGCTAAAGGTGTTACGAAATGATCAGCTAGATTTTTCCAACAAATGTAAGTCGAATGGACAGCACTGCGCTACTGTGACCTGCAGCATGACTTGCAAACGGAGCAAAAGTGTTCTTTCTGTGTAAGCTAAATATCAACCCCAAAAAAGGACTTTAAGCTAAAAATAAAGTGGAGTTACAGGAAGTGGCAAAAAAACAGCACTGCCATGGAGAGTATTTCGACATTTCCAAATCTTTCTCCCCCCCATCTATTACAGGTTTTCAGCAGCATTTTCAGGCACTCGCTGCTGCTTTAATGCATGCCATGGGCTCCCAACAAAGTCAGTGCAGAAGCGGATGGCTGCAGGTATGTTTTGAGGGATGTGGAGTAATTAAAGCTGTGGATGGGCACAAACATTACAATTCCATGGCGCAACAAAATTCGAGTTATGAATCATCCAATGAGCTATTGAAAGCCTATCTAAACAGCAGACTTTGGATTCCGCTTTAAGTGAAATCAGGTCAACTTCTGAAAAGCTACAAGTTGATATACTTGAAAACTGTTTTACCTTCTCCTTTATCACTAAACAACTCTTGCAGGGAGTGCTTTATGAAAGGGAAATGTGTTGAAATGGAATATACAAAAAAAGATAAATTGGTTTTCCAGCCACTACAAACTTTCATTACTTCCACATGCTCAATCTATTTCAATGCTTTATTTCACTCAATTTGACAGCAGTTTTAATTTTAGACCCCTTGGTTTCACTTATATCTTCAAATGTTATATATGAAATTACACATAAAATGACATTAGAAAATAGCAACACTTTTTTTTTTAAATTCATATTCCACTCTATATTATTTCAGCCTGTGTTATGAGTTTCCTGAAAGCTGGAAACAGATAGATGGGTTGCACCTTTTTTAAATCTTTTTTTAAGATAATAATTGCAATTGTTGGATGGACAATTAAGGCCATCATAAAAGTAAAAATGTTTTAATATATGAGAATGAAGTTGTAAAAGTATGAGAAAAAAAATGTGGGAACAAACTTGTAAACATCATGAGGAAAGATCTAAATGTTGTGGAAATAAAGTCAGTAATTTATGATAAAAGAGTCCTAATTTTATGAGAATCAGGTTGTAAAATTATGGTAAGAAAGTCATAATTTTTAAAAGAATAAGGTCATAAAATTATGAAAATGTCATAACTGTGCATGAATAAAGTTATTAATAAATTAAAAGAAAAAGTCTTTAAAAAATGTAATAAACTATGACGAAAAAAGTTGTAATTTTACAAAAAAAAAGTTGCAAAATTTGCAACTGCACCAAAGTAGTAAAGAGCTTGCTGGGAATCCACTCCTTTTGGGTCTTCTGAAGAGGCCCAGCTTCTTACAAATTCTTTTCAATGTCTTTATATTTACAATAACAATAATTTTGTTGTTCATATTGTTCTTAGTAAAAAGCCTTTTTCCTCTTAAATGTATGAATTTTGGCTTAACTTATAACTTATAACAACTTATAACTTTACTCTAAAAAAATATTGACTTTTTTACTCACAAATTCAACAATTTTATTCTCCTGAAATGCTGCCTTTCACCAGCTCATTCTCGAATAATATAGGCCTTTATTCTCATACTTATACGACTTTATTTTTGTAAAATGTTGACATTTTTTTCTCGAGATTTTACAACTATTCTCATAAAATGTAGACTTTTTTCCCGCATATTTGCACGACTTTATTCTCGTAAATTACTCACTGTGAGTTTATTAAAATCAAAAGACGTAATAACTTTGAATCAAAACTGGTTTGCCTGAAAAGGTTAGACAATAGACACTGAACAGCAGCCCTTTTGAAGCACTGGAACCACACATCCTTTTCCCCCCAAACCATGAAAGCAGGGCCAATTTAAAACCACATCCACCACTCGTTAATGACAGCAAGTGCTTCCCGACGGATGTTGTGCAAACGTCTTCATCCAAGACAGCCTTCTGCAGAGACTCATTCGACTCCTTTAGGTCTTTTTAAAACCAGCCAGGTCCAGCACCGTTTTACTTTACATGCACCATATCTACAAGCCTGTTAAATTAGAAATGATACTAAAATTATGTGTTTTTTTTTTCCCCTCTTGCACTAGTTTTCTAACTTTAGCCTTACCCTTCACTTTAGTTTGTTTTCTTGGTCCATGTTTTCTTTTCTGTCCCCTCCACCTCGTCAGTCACTACAGGTTTAAGTTGCAAATCATCCACAAAGCAAACATTCTCAGTATGTTATTTGGTTTTCGATTCATCTTTTACAGGTCAAAATGTTTCCCCCCTAAGTTTTCAGTTTTAACAAATTGTTAAGTCTGAATACGGGCAGGAGAACCCTGGTCCGGGACCCGCTCTCTGACCCATCTTTCGAGGTGTTCTCGATTCGTTTCCAATCGGACAAAAGTTCGGTTTGCTCTGAGATTCCTCGGTCTGAATACAAAACACTCTGGAATAAATGGACCAAAATGGCCACCGTAGCCATGATGTAAACGTATTCGGAGTAAAGCCACCGGTGAGCCGCGGACAATTGTAAAGTATTGATTGTCGTGTTATCAAAGAGGAAATAACTGGTCCAACGATTTATTTGTTAGAAAGTTTATTTGAACACAGCTGAAGACGCTTCTTACATAATTTTCTATGTTTTGTTGCGTGGCACGCGCAGCTGTGACGACATCCTAAAAACTAGCTTGTAGCTTGTAGTTCAACGATGAGACACAGCAACTCTTTGAAATATGGTCAGATGAATGCAGGCTGGTTAAAACAACTTTTTTTAAGTTGGTACAGAATGCTTCTCACTGTTTTCCAAAAATCTATTTGTCACGTTGCCGCCTCAGTACTGCAGCTGCTAATATCCTCTGAGTTATAGCCCGCACGGCACGTTTTCTTGAAACAAATCTGTGGACTTGGACTGAACCAAACGATTTTGCCAGTCTGAATGCACCCTAAATGTCTGCCTCCAACTCCAACTTCTCTCTTCCATTTTGGGTTCTACACCACCAGTTTCTGACATTAGAGAAAAAGAACTGAATTTACCAAACCCTGTTTGCTGTGATTTTATTGGTGCCAGGATGTTCTGCTTTCACAAAATACGTCTATTCTGTAGATTGGAACATTTTTAGAATAATATATTGAATGCAAGTTAGTATTAGCTTCTTCTGCTTGCCTTTTCTGACATTTTCTGAATTCCTTGATTAAATGGAAAACTGTATACGTTTTCTTATACACAATATGTAGTTCTTGCGTATTAGTCCAATAACTAGCTGGATTTTTAATGCTTTTGTTTTCAAAGAAACACAATTTTTCTCCATAATTTCAGAAATTCCATCCATCCATTTTCTTCCGCTTATCCGGATTTTCATAAATTGAAAAACATAATTACATCTCCACAATTGAAGTTGGAAATTTGTATGAACATGGATTACTCAGTTTTTGTTGAAGAATATATGTTTTTGTTGTTGCACATCATTTATTGTTAACTCTACCATACAAGTCTACCACAATAGATCATTTTAATCATGGCTTTCTTTTTTTTTTCCTTATTTTATTTATTATCATCAATCTGAGCTTTTAATGTTGTTGCACATATAATTTAAACAAAGCAATTAATGCCAAGTGAAAAAAAAATATAAAAAATTATTATTATTTCTTTTCAACAATTCTGAATTCGTCAGTTTAAAAAAAAAAGAAAAAGATGTATTATATTATTTTATTTGAGTTCATTGTTTGAATGCACTTATACTTAAACTATAAAAATATAAACTATAAAATAACTTGAAAAAAAAATACCAAACAACCAAATTGTTTCTTTATATTATTTTGCTTATTTTCATAAACTCTTGGTCAACTTATCCTAAATAATTTTCTTATTTTACATTTTTTGTGTTTTTTTTTTTTTTTTTTTTTTGTAATTGAGTCAATACTGGATTTCTGTCCTGTTCTGAAAATTTTGCTCATCACTCCTCGGTGGGATTACGTATGTTAGCTTTGAAAAATGCCATTTTAATAGAGGTTCATTAGAAAAAAGTCAAATAAAACAAGGGTCAGACTCCAAGGTTGAGTTTGATAGATTTAGTACAAAAAAGTTTCTCAAGAAAAAAGAATCCAGATGAAAAAAAATACAGCTGTTTTTGTGTTGTTTTTTTCTTTGAAAAAAATCATAGCAAACAATAAAAAAAAAAAAGATAAATTACTGATATTACTGTAGTATTTCAGTGTTTTCATTCCAAACAAAAATGAATCCTTAAACCCTTTGTTATCCCCTAACATTGTTGAGCTTTTCACTTCTCAGAGCTGCTGACAGGAGCATCATGTTTTCATTTGCTCGCACCACATAGCTGCTAATGTATTATTTAGCGGTATGACATCGAAGCCCTCACACAGCATGATGTTGAGGTGGAAGAGAGTAAAGGCTGTGACTTGGCACTCATCTTCTGTAACTCCTCCCGATGCCGAGAGCTGTCACAGTCACCGTTCACTTTCCCATACACAGATCCGGGCAACTGTGCCAAGAAAAGATAAAATAAGGATGTAAACGCACGTGTAGGAGCGTGTGTCATCATGCCAACAGCAGAGAGGAGTGCTGCTCACATGAGCTGGAACAGGAGGCCCTCCATCAGTTTGCAACGTAAAGAACACACAACCTCAGAGGTGGCCGGATTTGAACTCATTTACCAGACGCCTCACTTTCACTGCACGTTTTACAACAGCAATACACAGTAGGATTCTAAAGGAATATTCTCTTCTTTTTTCTTTGGTCCCTCTTTTCTAAACTCTCAGTCAGTGGAATTTGGAAAATCCTTTAGTTTTCTCCTTATGGCTGAAGCCAGGGGCTTAAACCAGTGTTTGGTATTATTGTTATTATTTAGAACCATTGGTATGCAGATGAAGCTCTAACTGTAGAAATGTGTGAATTAACGTTTTGGCTGTGCGGGCTCTACGGGATCACCAGGCGCTCTATGATCTTCATAAGTTCTGCACGCCACATGCGTGCGCTGTATAGGTTTGCCCATTTTTGTCCGCAGACATCTGGACCTGCAAGGGCAGTTGTGACTAAGGTCTTTGTTTTTGGTGAGTGATAAACTGTTTCACCAAGAACTCTAAACCATAAGTTACAATTGTAGAGATGTGTGTAAAGATTGTTGACAGCACAGACGCTAGATCCAGAGTACTTTCTTAAAGCCACTCACAAAATACACATTTCTCTTTGAAATCATAGTCTGCTTTAAGGTATACAAAAAATTCCCAATGAAAATATGAAAAAGCAAAATCTTAAGAGACCATGTAGCATCGCTACACAGATGTTTCTCCTTCCTGTGGATTGAAGGTGGAAGCTAAGGAGCCACGTTTATCGCTCAAACTTCCAAAATTGGAAGATTGTTGGAAACAATCTTATTGCAGCAACATTTGATGATGGGGAACATTACTAATGTTGGGTTTCTTATAGAGGGCTCGCAGCGAATAATCATCAAGCACCACATCATTAGCACATTGATATGAGAACCGGGCTCGTAATTTGCATTGTCACATTGGAGCGGGGTTCCAAATTATTTGGAAATAAGCGGAAGTGGCGGCTGCAGCAGCGGCCGGGACACTGCAGTGTTTCTAGAAATCGGGGGTATATTCATTCTCATTTAGATACTGACACTTCTAGTTGAATAAAAATGTAGGAAAACCGATACCACGTGCCCAGAAAACTGCATTCATTTCCAGATACAGTATTTTGCTTGTAGCATGAGCAGCTTGTGAAGTTTGCAACATATTTTTTACACAAATATAATATTTTGTTTCATGAAACTCAACATCACCCTGCAAGTTGATTAGAAAAAGACAAACAATGAGTCAAAAATAGCTGCATATGTTGTTAAGTCGTGGAGTGGCAAACAATCCATGGAGTACCCCACCTTTGCTCAACAGTACCTGGGCAGGCTCTAGCAATCCCGTGATCCCAAATGAAAGTAAATTGTTGTTTGAAAAATGAATGAATTGCCATCATTCTCTACTATAAGTTTCCACACTAGTTTTTTTTCCTCATTAAGAATGCTGCTTTCCTTTTTTCCCCCCAAAATTCCCAATTATATCACATCATTTCCCATCAAAGACTCATAAAAGAAAATTACTCCTCATATGAAGTCTATGAAAAATGAGGATTTTCATAAGAAACATCTAGTGTAGCCATTGTAATTGAAATCCTTATCCAAGAAACTACTGTACCCTTGCATCACGGTATCACACCAATATGGAGTTAAAAACTTCAAATAACTGCTTGCTTTTTCTATGTGTTTAACCTTAACCCATGTTTTTGTTTCCTCTACAACCTAGAAAAAACACTGTTAAGAGAAATTCCCTCATTTCCCTCCACACTACTTCTAACAGGATGTTCACTGTGCAGGGATTGGAAAAGGCTGTGCACGCAGGGTCAGATGTGGTGTCTCGAATTCCCGTGTTGATGAGTGACCCATTTCTGTATCCAAGATGTGCTAGTTTCAGAGCGCAGGGACGCTACTTTTATAGCTGATCCCTTAGAAAAAAAATGAAACTATTTTAACTGACAGAACTTTTCTTCACCTGTTAGTCCCTTATCTGCCATCATGGACAAATCCAACCACTGCCTTATTTCCCATCTTCCCCTCACCCTACCTTATGCTCCTTTCATTTATAATCTAATTGAATCTTTAATGTCCAAAGCACCAACATCTCAATTGTACAGCCAGCATCTCATCTATAATTGGAGCCCTATTAGATCCCATCAAGTCATGAGCGTCATTTGGAAGGCCATTTCAAATTTCATCAAGCAGACTTATGATCATGACTTTAAGGGAATTTTCAATGCAGGTATTGCTACACATGCTGGACAAAAATCAATAGGCAATTATGAAAGGTTTTGGCATCTCATTAATTGATCTAGTAGAGAGTATTCTTAATTTCTTCCCATTTTATATCCATATATGCTTGCACTCAATGATGGAAACCTGATAGAAGGGAAAAGACCTTATAGACGCTTCCAAGTCAATCTGCGTAGATGAATGATGAAGTTTACGATAAAGGATTTCGATAATCCTATTTTATAACCCAATCAAAACCATAGCTTTTGTAATAGGTAAGGCCATATCTCAAACTTCAAACCCGAATCGCCTCCGCGACTTTCCGTCCACTTTACCATTCATGACCTGCTCCATCTGACTCAGTGACAGATTTGTCATGTGCCTAATTTAGATATTCCATATTCTGGGTTTCTGGACCCACAGGGAAGGACATAATTGAAAAGGCAGTGTCAAAGCCTTCCTCCACTCCAGAAAAACCTCCCAGGGACGTGCTAACGTTAATTATCTCCCATTGCAATATGGCCTAGTTTTATAATTACTGGTCCTGCCAAATATACTACAACATGCTAAAGCTCTCAGCAGACTGTTATTAATTTAGTGCGTGTGATCCATGGACATGTTGCCTGCTTACCTTATTTACAGACCGGATAACAATATTTGCTCATGAAGGGTTGATTGGACTGAGATTCACAATCACATCACAGACTGTGTGCAAGAACTTACGACAAGCTTTTCATTAGCTGAGCATATCTTATCCGCATTAGTGCGCTCATTTCAGCATCAAAGGGTTACTGAGAGCGGTGCACACCCAGATAAATTCACTTGTCGTGAGCTTTGTGAAAACAGCTGTTTAATGTGTTTTGCAGTTCTGAGGAAACTGTCTCGACTCTAAAATAAGATGAGACAGATAGTTAATGATCCGCATTGGCAATGAACCTCATAGAATTCAGTGCAAATAAATGCACGTCCAAGAAAAGATAGAAAAAACTATTTACTCCCTTTGTTCACGAGATGATTGACTCTTTTTGAGGCTATACATCGACTACATTTGCAGTTGGACAGGCTTGCATATCAATTTGAGATATTTTTGGCCTGTTATGTTGTTCATTTTAAGTTCTTTGGACAATACTTGTTTGCTTCACCCATGTTCTTTCACAAGAGATTTTTTTTTCATTTTTTCCTGTTATACCCTTCATTTGGCCAAATTTTCTGTTTGTAAAATGTCTTAAAAATTGAGTGTCAGATGTTGTGATGTGTCCCGTTGCCTAACAATTATGAATATATTTAGTTAGAAGAAATGACACAAGTTCATTTATAGTAAAAATAATTAAAAAGAAATAAAAAGGTCAGTAAAAAAGTTCATTTCTGGATGTCCTTGGCAAATGAGGTTTTTGTTAACGACAAACACATTCCTAGTATGTTCATATCATATGTTACATTGTATATATATCTCCTTGAGCCAGGGATTCATTCAGGGATTCAATTTTGACAATATTCTGTTAAAAAAATATCCAAGCAACAGCAAAATGCTGTTTTTACAAAATCGCCATGCTGATGTCGTTAACAAAATTAAACTCCTAAAACCAACATTTTTCCTAAAAAGATTTCCAACAATTCTCCATGAGTTAGGAGGTGATTTCAGAACCCCTAGGAGTTTACATTTGTTATAGATACTAAAGATGTTAGGCAGCCTCTTCCTGAGGTCAAAGGTCAAGGAAACTTGTGTAATGGTTGCAGATTTAACCAGGCAGTGAATTTTTTTCTAAGATCGCTATACAAGTTTTCTTTTCCCATATGGTTAGAAAATGTAAAAAGTCCTAAATTCCACATTTTCTCCAAAACATGCCGGCCAAGTTATAGGTCCTAAGGCCATCCCATAATACTTTTGAAACTTTTTTCGTATATCCCTGACACGGGTTTTGGTTTCATTAGTGGATTCTACAATGTTTTTTTCTTGAGTCCCATGAGAGATTTCGTCCCTATTCATTTGTTGACTGTTTCTCCGGTTGTGATTTTCAACGGTTTCTTTGTGAATGCAAATTTTGGTGAGTTTTTGAGTATGTGGCGGGGTAAAATTTTCACTCAAAGGGCCAGAAAGAAAAAAAGGTTCAACTCTTTAACACCAGAGCTTTAGCTCCAATGTTCCACTACCATAACTCCTTAACCATTCAAAACGAACCATGCTACAAGCGTATGTCTTGTCTTAAGAGTCTCCACCTAAAGAAACCGGATGACAATGGTGGTTATCATTGGTATTTTGCATAAGTATGCCAACAAAATGTTTCTAAAATGTTTGAAGCCCAATAACATTTTTTTTTTTTTAATTTTCTATGCATGAGTCGCATTGCATCCTTTTTTGTCCATTTGTCTCCTTTGCAGTTCCTGTGACCGGCACCAAGCCTATTTTGTTGAGTGAAATTAAAGCCATGACAGCCTGTGCACACAGATTTTTGCCAAAAAGAAAAGCTTAATATATATGCTTCAAGTCATTGACTACTGGAGTGGGAGGGGAAAAAAAAGAAACAAGAAAACCCATCCCAGTGCTTCAATCCATTCTGCGCTAAGAACCGATTCCTGCCTAATGAAATACATCTGGCATATCACATTTGGGGAAGAATTTTTGTAATTAAAAATTCAACAGCAGGATGAATTATTCTGTATCTCATCATCTCAGAGAGCCTGGGGTAAAACAGGCAGTTGTTGTAATGCTGACCAGGAGTGTTTTCTCCCAAGCTTGCTCTCAAACAGCCTTAGAACATAAATAATGTTCACTTTCCATTTCAGTACTTCTGCTAAAATATACCAGCAAAACAATGTTTGGATTAAGAAAGCAGGTTCTTGTGTCCATTTGATTTCTAAAACATGAAGCCAAATAGTAACTTGAATAGTAACTAGAAAATGTGCTGTTTGGAGGATATAGTGTATGTTATAAGTTTGATCAAATCTTAATGATTGAGATGAAAGTTTATCAACTATTTGAATCTTTGGCTGATTTATTTTATCTTTGCTCCTTAACTGTTGGTTTTTGGATTGGCCAAAGTCACCTGGGGCCCTTTAATGGCTTCAATTACTAAATGGTATTCTAAGATTAAGGCTACCAATTAAGAGACAAACCACTTACCCAAATTACATCATTGACTAAAGGTTAACAGCAAGCGCATGCAAATTTAGTTCAGAGGAGAATAGCGCCGTAGATTCACTTTTTTTTTTTCCTCTGAATGGTCCCAAAGCATTCGCCCTACATGGTAAAGACTCAATATATCCAGTTAACCCTCTGCTCAGAATTTACTGCTCTGATCCCTCAAGCTATGATCTATATCAAGCATATTTTCCTCACCTCTATTAGCAGCTAGATTAAAGCTGGACTTCATTATGCCGACTATTAGGGAATCATATTTTCTGGCCTAAAACAAGGAAAGCTTCCAGGCTGGCTCGTTAATGACATGCTATCGCTTCATTCTCCTCTTTTTTTCTCTTCTCCTTTCTATTGATCCAGGGTGTAAATCATTGCAACAAACCTTTGTCTTGCTTTTGGCTTCTGTTTCTTGGACATGTTCTTGTGTTCTTCTGGGAAAATAAGGATCAACGTAGAATTGTATAGGAACCACAGAGGGCAAATGAGCCCATTCTCATCAGGAGGCATCATCTAAGAACCTATTTCACAGTTTCACCTTCTTTACTATCTTCCTGTTTCCTCTTTTACAGTAATTACCTTTTGCAGTACAGCCAATTAAATAAGACGTTTCTAAAGCAATGGCTTCTCTGTGACGGAATCAAGAATTCACTTTTCAAGCGTTTTCTTTTAAAATATTCTTTTAGATGACAGTATGTTGATTTAGATATTTTAAAATGCATACATTTTCAAAATTATCATACAATTATAGTCATAACTTAAGTGAATTTTAAAGGGAGTAGGAAATCCAAAGTGCAAATTGCAGAATTAACAAAAGAGGAACAAAAAAAAAGATACATAAATAGAAAGGAAAGTTGAGCTGGTGAACACAAAGATACTTAGCCATGACATGGAAAAAAAGAAAGTTCAAGCAAATGAGCATTTTCTACACAAATTAGCACTTTGTGCTAATGTGCGTACAAAATGCTAACTTGTACGCACAAAATACAAATTTGTGTGCACGCACATGAAATACTGACTTGTGTGCACAAGATGATAAATTGCTACCTGCTGGCCTTCTCTAATCTTTACCACTACCTCAGCGCTCTTGGTCTCGTGTTGAGATCGACTTCATCACCGACCTGCCAAGATCCCAAGGCAACACGGTCATTCTGTGATTGATCGTTTTTCTAAATCATGTTGTCTCCTCCCATTGCCCAAGTTACCTTCTTCCATGGAAACAGCAGATCAACTCATAACCCACGTCTTCCGGCACCACGGTCTACTCAAAGATATCATATCGGACAGAGGACCTCAACTCACCTCACGGGTCTGGAAAGACCTGCGGAGAGGCTTGGACATTAATGTAAGTCTCTCTTCTGGTTACCATCCACAATCTAACGGACAAGTTGAACGTCCTAATCAGGAGGTCACTCGGTTCTTGAGGACCTACTGTTGTTCCCATCTAGAGGATTGGGGTCGGTTCCTGGCGTGGGCGGAGTACGCACAGAACTCCCTCAGGAAAACAGCCACCGGCTTGTCACCGTTTCAGTGTGTGCTGGTGTATCAACCTCCGTTCGTCCCCAGGTCTGGTGAACCCTCTAACCTACCCGCTATGGACGACTGGTTTCAACGTTGTGGAGAGACGTGGCGGGCAGCCCGTGTCCAATTGGGTCGCACCGTTCGCAGGTTCCAGAGTCAAGCCGACAAGCGCCGTTGAGAGGGTCCCAGTTTAGCTCAAGGACAGTGGGTTTGGCTTTCCACTCGGATCCTACGACTAAGGCTGCCGTGTAAAAAGCTAAGTCCTTGGTCTGTGGGTCAGTTCAAGAACATCCAACAGATCACGCCTGTATTGTTTCAATTGCAATTGCCACCTGAATACCCGCTCTCACCCACTTTTCATGTTTCTCTGTTAAAGCTTGCTGCGGCACCCAGAGAGGAGGGTGTGCGGCCAGCTATGTCCCTCTCCGGCCACCAGAGGGAGTCCTCTGCCGAGTATTGACTGCCTCTGCTCCTTCCTCACTCCATCTCCCTGTATGCAGTGCATCCTGTACCAGAGCTGTTCCATATCTCGTTCATTACTCATACGCTACTTTGCGTAGTCTTGAACTTTCTCCCCTGTTGGTCAGCCTAAGCGTTGTCTTTATTGCCTGCCCATGTTTTGACTAATGCCCGTTTACTCGCCTCCCACCTTACTCCTGTGTTTTACCCTGGCCTGTTCCTTGACTTGGCCTCTATTTTGCAAATAGATCCACATGCCTCAGCGCCTTTTGTTACAAATAGTTTCTGAAAATATCATACCATTTGGGTTCTTTCCTGGTAAATGTTTCATTTATTTTAGGTATTTTTTTTTTGTTTGTTTTGTTTTGTTTACTCAAAATGTATCAAAAATGAACAGAAACAAGAAAAAGCAAAACAACAAAATGGAAACACAAAATTCAACATAAACATGAAAAATAGGGGGAATTTATTTGGAGATAAATTGAATCACCATAAACTTATATCGTTGAAATATCCAACACACTCATCTTTTTTTCAATGTTGGGGAGAAAATGGGATGGAATTTTTTTTATATCATACTATAAAATGTCAATGACATGAAAGTCAAGGAAAGTGCTCTGAGATTTGTCTCAGATTATTTTGGACAATGGGATTCAACTACAACATAATTTGTTTTGTGCATTATTACTTTTAAGCTTTTAAAATCAAGTTATGTTTTTTACTTACTTTTGTTCTTGTTTGCTTTGCATTAGATCCAATCGCATTTTTCCTGCCTTTTCTTCACTTCAAGGGTATTTCTTTCCACATATTAGGATGACAGATGGATTAGAATAATAAAGCCATCTCTGTGTAAATTATTCAAACGTGTTTTGGATCTGTGGAGCACTTTTTGTATTTTAAGTAGGTAAAAATAAATCATAAAATTAGAATAAAGTACCTGGCCGCTCTATTCTCTCAGGGTGAGAGTCACTGACTGGCACTGGCTTCTGTCAAACAGCAAAGCCTTTCTTCAGATTTATAGCCTGTAAGTGGACAGTAAATCTTAAGCTGTTGTGGCAACCGAAGCATGATCTTGAGTCATGTCACTTCTTATTTGGATCATTTGTCAGGCATGAGTGCTTTTTCAGTCTGGGTGTCCCTGCTAAGACTGCCATCCTAATCACCTTTTCTCCATATTTCTCTTTCTTGTCCTGCAAAATTTGTCTTTGGAGTTGGATTTGGAGCAGATCTATCTATTTTTCTTCAGAGTATCTTACCCAAACAAGCAAAGTTTTAAAAGGACAGGCTTCTGCTGCATCTACCTGGGGTAAATCATGCATTTTATTTGGCAGATTTGACTTCTATATCATAAAAAACACTATAAATTTTGTCAGGTTTGGGGGAGGTCGATCATCACCAAATATTGATGCAGGTTCAAGCCACGCTCTAGGATCCTAAGAGACAGTTGGGCAAAAAAGTACTGTAGTTGTGCTAAACCAAAGTCAAGTTTTAAAGTCCAAGTCAAGTGGTCATTACTATGATAAAGTTGAATTTCATATTAAATATTTTGGTAAAAAATTTAAACCAAGTTCAAGTAAAGTCTCAGGTTTCTCGTCCCAAGCTAACGTTAAGCCTCAAGTCTTTGATAAATGTTTTGTTTAGTCCAAATTCAAAGTTTAGGGCATGTCTACAGTAGACGGCAGTCTTTGTTCAAAAGTTCAAATCAAAACTTTTTTTTCCCCAAAACTTTGATTTTGTATCGAGTCATCTTTTGTCACAGAAATAAAAAATCTCAAAAGTTTTGGTCACAAGTTAACTTTCGGCACCATTGCTTCTAACAGTCACTTTCAATAAAAAAATCAATGTGAACGAGCGTATACGTGTGTTCAGGGCTTCTGTGTTCAAAACTCTTGTGTTCACTTGTAGAAATGCAACTTTTTAGACTGTGCACATGCGCTACTAAACAGTAGGAAATGAAAAAGAAGCCACTCCCTGCTAGTTTAGTATGAACTCCAAGGGCTAAATGGCATTCAGTAGCACAAATTTTGGTTGTTCTTATGCACCACGTGCCCGGTGTGTCGGAAGCTTTAGACACTGAACAAAGGATGGTACGAGAAACAACAAAGGTATCAAAAAGTACAATTTACATTTACCAGTGACATTTATTTACATGTTGTATTTACACATATCTGTAAGAGTTGAAGAGCTAAAAAAAAAATGAAATATAGTTGACTGAAAAAGTATTCAACTCTAAGCAAAATGGGCATGCAAAGTGCATGTGGTCTGTCTGTTGTTTGCCACCAGTTCATAACTTTAAGCTTCTTTAGCTGATCTGCCAAAAAACAATCATATGACAGCAGATCAGAGAAGTATTAGATCCTGCAAAGAAAGAAAACAGGCACACACACAGACACACACATAATATATGGTTTAAAGGCTACTGTCAGGGTTGACGTGTGAACACAGATGCAGACGACACTCGTAAATACAAAGTCTCTCGTTTAATCGAGAAAGGTTCACAAGAAACTGAACACAAACTCATGAAGGTACAAAAGACCATCCGACAACCAGTGCAGGGGAAACGAAGACTTATAACAGGAGGAGGGGATGAGGTAAATGGAAACAGGT
>BSAI01000123.1:7757809-7782604 GCA_036245035.1 Adrianichthys oophorus
ACGAAGACTTATAACAGGAGGAGGGGATGAGGTAAATGGAAACAGGTGTGCCAATAAGGAGGGAGAGAACACAGGAAGTAACAACCAGCAACAAAATAAAACAGGAAGTGGAACCCAACAAAAAAACAAAACAAATGTCCTGGGTCCATAACCCCACAGCTACAACAGTTCCTCACAAATTTGGTCAAATCTCGGGTTTTTGGTCACACATTTGAGGATTTCTTTTGCAGAATTTGGCATAAATGTCTTTGATTTTGAGTTCAGTTTATTTATTTCTTATTTATAACAAAAAACCCTAATTTCAATTCTGGCCTGGCAAAAGGGCAAGACCTTTGAGAAGGAGAAAAAAAAGTTACAAGAGGCACAGGAAAATAGCAAAGGAATAAAAAGGCTATAACACAGACAACCATTAAAATGATTCAGATCAATAAATTATTCAAATCATTAGAATCATAAAACTAGGTTACAGCAACATTTTTCTTTAGGATGATCATACAGATTTATTTTAAAAAAACTGTCTTTGAAATAAAAGAGTTCAGTCTAAGGGTTTTTTGTAAATTATTCCAGTCTCTGGGTGCTGGAGACTGAAAGGATAACGAACCCAATGAGAAGTTTGATTTAGGGACTGTTAAGAGAATCAGTTTGGCAGACCAGGCGTTGTACATGTCCAAAAGCTGGCCCAAAATAGGAGGTGAAAGACCATGGTGAGTTTTGTAAATTAACAGCAATCGCTGGAATTTACGTTGCGTGAATAAGGAAGTCCAATTCAGGGAAGAGTAGAGGGTAAAGTGGTGGGTTTTGTAGGGGGCATTTGTTATACACCAAACGGCAGGATAGTAAAGAGGGTCCAAATGTTTCAGCAAATGCTTTTTAGCTGATTTGTAAACGACATTGCCATAATCAAACAAACTCAAACCTTATTTATTTGTATTGAGCCTTTCATTCAGCCGAAACACAAAGCGCTTTACATAAAAGCAAATAAACACCTATTAAAAATGCAGTGTTTAAAAAACAAATACACAAAGAGAAAGCAAAAAAATAAAAACCTCTCCCTCCCCTGGCTGGAGGGGGACTCCATTCACACAGTTCCTCCATTTAACTCTAAACAGTAAAACTGAACAAAGACTGAGAACCGCAGCTCTAAGGAATCAGTCTGGCTCAGTACTGCTGTGCAGAAACAGTATTACGGGGATCCATTTATTCCAAGGACTAGCTCAACCACAGCAGCACAGGGCAGCGCAGAGTCACACTCTACAGAGCAGTACTCCAGTCGTCCAAATGTGACCAACCGCCACAGCGGAAATCACTTAAACTTACACTTCAATAATGTTAATACAGTAATAACAACATGGTTAGTATGTTAAAATATTTGTGTATATAAAGTAACTACAAAATGATTGAAGTAAAAGTTAAAGTAAATAAATAAATAAAATTAAATAAAAAATTAAATAACTACAAAACTCATAAAAAAGCCAGATTTAAAGGTGGGTCTTGAGCTTCTTCTTAAAAACCTCTACAGGTTCTACAATGTCTACCTGAACAAGGGAAGGATGGTCATTTGGACTAATGTTTTTCTTGCAGATCAAGTGAGAGAAGAACATATTCTATAAAGAAATCCTAATTTTGACTCAACCTTTGACTGCAAATGGTCAATGTGGACTGAAAAGGATAAAACATTGTCTTGCCAGATCCCAAGATATTTACACTCTGTGACTTGATCTAGAGGAGCGCCAAGACTAAACATTTTAGGAGGATTTGAAGGAACATGTCCTTTCTTGCCAAACCACAGCATTTTGGTCTTTGAAACATTTAGCTTTAGATGCTGTCTAGGGAGGGGGCTATGGAATAGAGGACTGTGTCATCAGCATAGAGGTGGATCTTCTATTAAGAGGGCTGTGGTTAACATAGACTGAGAAAAAGGTAGAAAGATAGGTATCTGGGGAATACCGAAGCAGATTTCTATGCATAAGCCTAGCGACAAGGAAATTAGAATAGGATATTAACATGATGGCAGATGCGCCTGTCGACCAATGCGCAAAAACACGCAAACAGACACGAACACAGGCACACAAATACACACACAGATCAACGTGACGGGCAGTCTACAGAGTGGGGGTGTGGTTTGGGGTGGAAAAACACAATCATGGAGAGAGGCAGAGAGCAGTTGGCAACAAGTCAGGATGGACATGTCAAATTAATTGTAGAAGTGGAGAAGTACAGGGAGTTGAACGACCCCCAACTCATGTTCTGCAAGGTCTACAATGTTCTGAATAACCACAGCTGAGCAGAAGCGCGGTCGATAAAAATACGCGTCTGGTGTGATTTGCAAGTGAAAGCAAAGACTGGGCGCACTCCATTCCGCGGCGCTTCGTTGTGCTTCTGCATACAGTGTGAACCTAGTGTAAGAGTTTTTATCAGTGCAAAGAGAGATTTGGAATAATTGTAGTGGGACCTCATAAGTCAAGTGTTTTCCATGCTATATTCTTTTCTCGAAGAAGAACAATGAACTCATGGTGAAACCAGGGACCGTGACAACCCTTTATTTGATTGGAGCATGCCTATTTATAACATCATTAAATAGCTCACTAATTAGTTGTAATGCATTATCAATAGTAAGAATCAAGATGATTTCAAACCAGTCTATTTGGCTGGTTATCCAAAACGCTTGGGGAGGTTTAACATTTTTAAGAATTTGCTTGTAAATAATCCGAGTTTGTTGCTTAACAGAACAGGCATTACGAACACAGATAGTGAAGCAGTGATCATAATATCTACACAAAACACCTCTGAGAAATACTTGTAAGGGGAATTTGTTTTGGGTTTTTTGTGTCAAAGTTGGAGACTTAAAAATCTGTTGTGAATTTAGTGCATCATATAGATGTATGCGCTTGTCAGGTGGCTTTAACATGTCCCAACAAATTCAGCATTGGTAAACAAGCTATTACATTAAAAAGAGTGTAATGTGCAGACAGGAGCTGAACAGCCAGCAATTGAAATGATTAGAGAACCTAATGTTTAGAATGAGCAGATCAAACTGCTTTGGAATTCCTTTGGCCTGTGTCAAGATACTGTTTAGTGTAAAATGCTACACCTCCACCTTTCGTAGGCCTGTCCTGTCTAAGTATTTTATAGCCTTGCATATGCAATTTAGAATAGGAGATGGACTTTTCCAGAAGTCAAAAACAGCAGGATAATTAGAGTACAGGAAGAATCCTTCCATCTTTTTGTCAATTTCTTATCAGTCTTTGTCAAATCGGTCCAAAAATGTCACTGTGGAACTTTGGCACAAGCAGGATAATAGTTATGTATCTGCACTGCAGGAATTGTTTCATCAAGTGCCAAATGAATCCTACAATGGCAAACCAACATTCTTTGGTCAGACGATAAGAAGAAAGGAACTTTTGAAGAACGTGTTATCCTCGAGGCTGTGTCACAATCTCAATTTTTTTTTTTTTCTTTCTTCTTGGAGAGGTTGACTTAAAAGTTTTTTGGAAACTGCATACATTATTGCACAGTACGTTAGTGGCTCAACTATAAAGTGAGGCTTCTCACCTTGACAAGAGCAGCTCCCCTTCATTTTTCCAGTCTTATCTGCAGGGCTTACACTGTCTCCCAGTGGGTGCAACTTTGTAAAGACAGATCAAACGTACTGCAGACATCAGAACGCCTGTCTTTAAAAAGCACGTGATTGACAGCGCTCTTGGAGGTGCCTCACTTGCTACCTGCTAAGTACCAAACGCATGCTTAGAGTGGCCGTACAGCCAAAGAAATCAGCAAGGGTCGCCATGCCAACCAAACAATTGCCATGCCAGAGTGACTGTAGATGCTAGTGAAAATTGTCAGGCACAGAACAATCGTGTCCAAAAACTCAGAAGCGAACAATTCTCTTTGGAGAAATTCATTTTTTTAGCTATCATCGGACACATTCAGATTGATAAAAGAAAAAATGAAAAAGTTTTTCTAATAAATTGAGATTGAGAAAATCTAATGTATTAAACCAACATTGAGTACTTTAGTTGTTGGACAGGAGGAAAAAAATAGACAACATATTAAAAGCAAGAAGTGAGACATCACTCATCTTGTGTGACAAGTAAAATTATAAAGCACAATATTTAACAAGGTTTTGACTCACAATCTGCTGTGTCATTCATCCAACCTGGTTTGACATCCCGAGCTGGTTATTTCAATTTGCTAAGGGTTGTGAAACATTATCATTATGTATTTGGATTGTACTCCTCAAGGCAGTATAAATCTTTTTTTTTTTTTTTTTACAAGTCCTAGCTCGTTCATTTTTCACTGGCTCTGGTTAATTAAAAGGCTGAATAGCACACTTTAGGTTGCAACATGAAATTTTGCTGTTTGACCTTTCCTTTTTTTGCCAATATGTGGTGCTGGCAGAGTACGACGTGTTGATGAATGGATAATGTACTATCTGAGCTGACAGGCCTTTTTGGAAAAAATAATGAGACTGTTTTGAGGAAAGATGGCTTTTTTTGCCTCCTTCTTTGATACTTGATGTTCTCTTCAAGGATTTTGTTGCTACAGACACTTGGAACTGGTTAAGAGATATATCTGGCACGATAGACTGGTTGATAAGAGAAAGCATAAAAAAGGCAAGCAGAGACAGGTTGAGTGGTAGAAGATGGAAATTGAGGAATAAACATCATAGGTGTCATTTGTCTTTCCTTCCTTGGGGCTAATATCTTTTTTACACCCCGTTTGCTTTGCTGCATGTTAAACTCAGAGACATAAGCCGTGACACAAAATCAATGTTTCTGGAATGAATAGCTGCGAGAAGCAGTCATTTACCGTACCCCATCTAACAAACAAAACAATGTCTCCCGAACCGCGAGTGCCAACGAGCTGAATGCCAAACAGCGTGCAGCTAAAAGCTGGGATGTCACTGAATCCCAAACTGATTGTTGAATTCTCCAATCCCTTCAGCCTGTTTCCCCCCCCCCATTGCTTTAGACTTTATTCTGTCATAGTGCTACCAAGATGAGAAGCCAAAATGGATCAAATCTATTATCTGGTGCAAATTAGTCAAGCCCTCTTAAGTGTCTCATGAGTCATTACTGCAACGGTGAAAATGATTCTCCAGTAGATTAACACATCTTCCTGAAAAGTAATAAATGGTCCTCAGCCTCAATGACGACATTCGTTGGAGACAAAGACCTCCATTGAAGGCCCAGTGGAAATGTACGGTAAGTACAAGCTTGGATATTGGACAAGGCTGAGTATACTTTAATTAGACAGGTCTTTATTAAATGTTCCTAGAGAGTACTTGACGATTTATAGCTACATTGTCCATCTTACTAAATGGAGCATTGCACTCAGAGGTTAGATTAGTTATGTTGGTTGACTCTGGCTTTAGGGTTTTTGATAAATGCAAATGCAGGTATACGGTTTGCACTGGTTACCCTGCAATTCTGCCGCTAATAGTCTATGGCTGGGGAAATTTAAAAAGCTTTGTGAAACAAAATGACTCCAGTGATTCAGTTAACACTGGTGTTGTTCAGGTCTCCATTATGTCTCGGTTAAGTCTTTGGAATTAGAATTTGACCATTAGGTTTAAAATTATTCATCTATTTTACATCAGTTACCATGTTTTTTTTTCTTCTTCAATGTTTTGCATTTAAAATAAAATAAATAAATAAGAACTGGGACTCAGCCAACCTTCATAGTTAAAAATAAGTTAAATGACAACCACAGAAAACATTTAGATATTATTTTACGGCTGTTAACGTTAATGCACACGAATTATTAAAAAAAAAATATGCGTCACTATTTATTAATGCAAATGAATTACACATCTCGCAAATTATACTTCTGAGTTTATGAATTTTTACATTTCAAACAAAAGGAAATAATGTCCTCTTAGGCCTGTTTTTGTTCAAAAGCTGCATATTGTCATAGAAAATGTACCTAGTAAAACATTAGTGACTTTAGATTTCCAGATGAAGACATTGGGAGCACATTTTTGGTTTTTAAATGTAAAAATAGGGCAATGTTATTTCAAATATTCAGAAAAAGACATGAAGAATGCAACTGTTGTTCAAATGTGGTGGTTTAGATTGTTTTATTTTATTTTTTTTTTACATAGGATGTGACCGTCGTTGGGCATAAATATAATTTCTAGGACTCATAGCGTTCCCATTACTTGTATGTCAAACTAGTAGTCTTTTCTTACGTAAACACTTTGTTTCCTTTTTTGGGGTTGCAGGGTTCCGTGAGCCTGTCCTGGCCACTGTAGGGCAAAGGTGGGTAAGGTGGGTTACACCCTGAAAGGTCAACAGTCTGACGCTGAGTCACCAAATTCTACTTTTGACTCTTCAGTCAACCTTTGAAGCGTGTCTCGGTACTGCGGGAAGAAGCCGAAGAGCCTAAAGAAAACTAACGCATGCATGGGAAGAACATGCAAACTCGACATAGAAAGGTGGGATTTGAACCAGGGCCTTCTCGCTGTTTGGGGCCAACTGCTCCACCAACATGCAGTCCTATTTGCCACCCAATGAATAACACGCTTTATAAAAATATTGGTTGCAAAACCAAATTTGGATGTTTGTTACTAAAACCCTTCTTTCAAAAAGAAGAATTACATTTTTCAGCTTTTTTTATAAGGAGGATACAATCTGAAACCATTATGTTTACCCTTACCTCAGTAAAAAAAATGTATGCTAAAATAAAAAAATCTCAGTATGTGTTTTGTCTTCATTTTGACAGATATGAGAAAATCAAGATCTACTTTACTTGGACGTGTTTTGACCACCGTCCTGCAGCCTTCCTCAGGCTCTGCACCCTTCACGACGTGTCACTATCAGACTTTTGTGACGGTCGTGGCTCGTTGGATAGACCTGCCAGAGTGACCTGCCCCCCTCTTTCTGGTTGCGGTCCATCACCCTGCTGTCTTCCCTAGAAGATTGGTCAAAATATGGTAAAGTCTAGTTCATTTTTGTGCTTCATATGGTCATAGACAACAAAAAAGAACCAAATTTTTCAAACAGTCATAGTACTTGGATAATTCTGCTTTTGAATAGTTTTTCTGCTATGTTACCAGAGATGTTTTAGAATATAAAAGGTACAACTATAAAATAATTATTTGCTGTCATTAGCTTGTTGGACTTACAATACTCAAATACTTGTGTAAAAAGTGGGTCTCTTAAAAACTGCCAGCAAATTCAAATTTGAAAAGCTGCAGGGCTGTTGCTGACAACTCCAAGGTCAAGCATTTCTCAATGGGGAGCGTTTAGAAAAGAAGGCATTTAAAAGAGACATAAAATTCCACTCCTACGTTTTGATCAATATTCCAACCTGCCATTTAATACTTTAGCTTCTACCATATGGCTAACAAATGTTATGCTTTGTATGGAAAGCTCTAACATGCATCAGCTCATTTGAGGGAAGGCATCAGTTCAAGGCGGATGATCTAAATTACTGTTGATATGTAGTATAAAGATCTTCTAAAGAGAACTTGTCTGTTGTGTTTGCCATTTACGTGTCACCAAAAAAGCATATTCCAATGTAAACTCAGACTATATAAGCGATAAAATGTATATTCCATGTTTATTAAGGGACAATACTGGCTGTTATGTACTGTTTAGATAGATGTTCTGTTCAGATTATCACAACATTCTGGTTCCCTTGGAATTTCAGTGCTTGTCCCCATTTAACACAAAAAGGATAGTACTTGTATTCCAAATTTAAATATATAAAAATTCCTAATACTTTCTTTTCAGATTAAGCCAATTCTTAACTTTTTAAAGCTAATTTCTTCTGATGTAAATAAATAAGATATTTCCAAATTCAGTTCTCAAACTAGAACTGGCATGGACTGCAAATGTCTTACATACCATCAAATTGGAGGAAGACATTTGCTTATCGTGTCCATGGCCCCCTCCATTTAATGTGGTGGAGGGGTTTGAATGCTCGAGCGATCTCAGGAGCTATGCTGTCGGGGGTTTCAGCCCCAGGTGGGGTAAGGTCCTGGGGGACGAGCCAGACAAAAAGCGGTTCAGAACCTTTTTATGAGAAGTTTAAGCACAGATCCAGTTACACTGCCTGGATTGGCGTTACCAAGGCCCCACCCTGGAGCCAGGTCTGGGGTTGGGGCTCACAGAGGAGCACCAAGTGGCCAGGGCTCCTCCCACGGTCCCCAGTTGGGTAAAAGCCAGAAAGAATGACGTGGGATCACTCTCCAGTGGCCCCACCACCTGCAGGAGAGCTCAGAAGGGGCCGTTGCAATGTGCTTTGGGTGGCAGTCAAAGGCGGTGCCCTAAACCCACATCTTGGAACTTGACTTTTGGGACATTGAACGTCACCTCTCTGGGAGGGAAGGAGCCTGAGCTTGTGAAATAGGTTGAGAGGTACTGACTAGATATACAGTGGCTTGCAAAACTATTCATACCCCTTAAACTTCTCATTTTCTCACATTACAACCACAAACATAAATATATCTAGCTGATATCTTAACTTGAAGCTGTTTATCTAGACGTGTTTGTTTAGTAGACTTATACTTGTTATTCAACAATGTAGTTGTAGAATTAATTAGGCTCACTTTTCTTTAATAGTTCTAGCACATATCCCGTCCGTCCGGGGTTGAGGATCTCTCCTTCATGTGGGCAACCCTGAGGTTTCTCACCCCACCCCCCCCCCCAAAAAAAGAGGGTTTTATTTTATGAGTTTTTCCTCACCGAGAAGGAGGGTGTAAGGGCAGAGATGTTTTTTTCAGCTTAGTCTGTTTAACAACCAGCTATTGTTTACTTTTACATGTTTGACTTTTTGTTTCTTGCAATATACTGATGTCAGTTCAATGAGACGGCTATGGCTGTGATATTGGGCTATATAAATAAAATTGAGTTGAACATTTTATTTGAATTGTATCTGAAAGACCAACACTTGTGAAGTGGAAAAAAAATTCTACAAGAATTAATTAATTAATTAATTAATTAATAAAACTGAAAGGGTATGAATTTCAGCCTGAAAAGGGTATGAATACTTTTGCAAGCCACTGTATGTTGGTCTACCAGCATAAACAACAGCCTGCCTGTAAGAATCAAATCAGAATGATCTAGAATGTGGTCTCTGCTGTTTTTTTTTTTTTTTTTTTAAGAAACTGAACACGATTTCTATAAACTCAGACATCTTGGGAGGCTGTGGATATTTTCTGAAGCATGTATGAGTCAGAAGTCTGTCCCATCTTGTCCAAATGATGCATAACCAATGACATGCCAAAAAGTAGACTCATGTGATAAGATACATTCGCCTTCAAAGCCCATTATCGTGACAAAACAAAAAAGTAGGGTACCTGTTAACATAGGACCTCAAAGGGTAGAAGTCAGATCTTTAAGTTCAGACCATCCTCGGCAACGAACGTTCAAGCAACAACTTTCAATGAAATGTTTATGTTAATACCTTAATGTGCGTTTCAGGCTTCCGCTGTCAATACTTTCAAATTCACGCATCGCTACACAGATTCTTTAGAGCATTTTTTTGCACACAGCCATTAAATGCAAGGTGAAAGTTAAACCAGCTAAACTTTGACCAATCAGGGACTCAGATTTTGTAGTGATGTGTGTGTGGCATCCTCTTTAATTCACAGACGTGCAAACTGTTTGAAAATTGATCAAGAAGGATAAATTAATTATAGCGACCTGTCGCACCAAACCTCTTCTAACTGCAGGTACAGTACATGCACTGGTATCGGATAACGACAGTGAACAACATATACTAAACATGTAGTGAACGTAGCACAAGTAATGCAGAAACTATCCACAAACCATACACAGAATTTTGCAGAATCAGTGTCAATCCCTTTCTTTTTGTTAGAGCTAATCAAAGAGGTTTTAGAACCAGCGAGGACCAAAAGATCGTCATAAAGTCTTGCTTTTAGGCATCAATAAAACTTTGAGTAACATAAGAGTTTCAATCTAGAAACTGTTTAGTGTCATCTTTGGTATTTTACATTAAAAACACACAAGAGACGTGTAATATTTGAACACTATTGACCTTTAGTAGTCATCCAAAGGTGCTACTGATTTTGCTTGTTTGTTTGTCATTTTATAATTGTAGAAATTTAATAATCTGTCAGGACTTCAACTGTTTTGTGCCATACATGTCCAATAGTTTTATGTACCTTTTCATTTTATCTTTAATTATTATTAGTGGTTACAGACCAAACAATACAGGACTTATTTTAGTCTCTACTACATCGGAAAACAAGCACTGGTTTTGCTGCAGTATTATCTGTCATATTACTTAGTACTTGTGTGTGGATGCTCTTAAATACGGTATAATCTCTTTACCAGAGGAAGACAAATCTTCAAGACTTCACATCCTTAGAAACAACTTTAGAAAAAAACTGTAATACAACTTGCTTTTAAAAAAGCAGATGATGAGCATTGGAGAAACCAGGCAGAGATAGAAGCTGAAGCTGTTAGGAGTCGTGTCGGTATTGATTTACCATTGTGGTGCAGGGTGACCCTGACGCAGTCTACAGAGTACATTTATGCCACCAAAAATTTGTCTTTATTTGTTTTATTTTTTTTCTGAAGTCTTTGGAGCGGAAAAGAAACAAATGACTCATTTCAGGAAACTGAAGGCAAAATTATTTTTGTTTTCCCTTTCTTTACAGTGTTTATCTAAGTATAAGGGTTGTTTGGTTCAGTTTTACAGAAATAAGTAGGACAAATTTATTTTTAGTATTTTAAATTTTACAGAAAGTTCAATAGAATTAAAAAGCTTTGTAAAAAACACTTTAATACTTAGAAAAATAAATGTCTCATCCAAAGGGACCTCAAAGACATTTGTTCTGTGAAAATGGATTATGCTGTGGCCAGAACAAGTTAAAAGAGTGGATGTTAGGTACAAAGGGGCAAATTTATTTTGGCTACATCATCCTTTAATAATAGAATTCCCATTAGGGAACTTAGAAGTATCTTTACTGATTCTGAACATTTAAAACTGGTAGATAATGGTTTGGCAATGACAAATGACAAAGCAATTGTCGTCAAGACCATTTTTGCTAAATAACTTTTTTTTTTTTTTGTAAAGGATAAAGATTTTTTTAAGACTAATTGATTTAACAGTGTTTGTATTTACAACAAATCTACAACAGCATTTATTACATTTACTGTATTTTCCTTTACATGTATCTAACAAGGTTGGGAGTTATCATCATCACATTTGTCTTAGCGGTATCAGAGTGTATTTTTTTCTGTTGATAACAAAGTCTGGAGTTAGTGTAGTTACAGAAACATTTTTTTTCATTTTCTGTTTACCCGCAGTATCAGTCAGGGGGTTGAGGAGTTAGAGGTATTGTAAATACGCTATAGCTGTTAGCGTGGCTAACGTGTAGTATGTTAAAAAAACATGTTCTAGACTTACTGTGAATTTAGCAAATGTTTTGAGTGGTTCAATTCCCCCAAATTTATTGGAAGTATCTATATTGTCAACTCATAAATCTGCATGTTTTTCAGTCTGTCCTTTGGTACTTGAACTCACCACGCTAACATAGCACGAGATGATGAGTATTCACACAAAACTGCTTTCCATCATGACTGAGGAAAAAAAATTGCATCGAGAGGGACGTTGACTGTTAGAATTTTGTGCTAAACAGAATTAACACCAACCAGTTGTCATCGATCCACACCAGAGCACAAGGCAAAGTATAAAAAGGAAGGTGACCCAGCTACATGAACACAGTTTATGAAGTCTCACTCACTGACAGATTCATCTCTGACTTTTTTGTCTTGCTTAATGCACCCTATACTTTGGTGCGTCTTATTTATGACATAATTTTCAAAATAGACATTTATTGAAGGTGCACCTTATGATCCGGTGTGCCATATAGTGTGGAAAATTCAGTATACGGTGCATTAAATGAAATAGAGAGTCAGAGATACATCTCTTCTATCAGTCAGTCAGACTCCATTAACTGCACTGACTTTAACAATTTACACGTTACCATATTCACAATACCTGTAACTCCCAACCTTGTTTGCAACACGTACACAATATTTTGGCATTAGTAAGTACAACCAGAATTTATCCATATTTAATCCAGATTATAGATCACATTGACTGTTTTAATAATAAGGCTTTTAAGAACACCTTATAGTGCATAAAATATGTTATGAAATCTTTTTGAGAGATCAATTACAATGTAAATACAATATATCATGAATAGTAAATACAAATGCAAAAATCCAGCAGGTTTAACTGGAAAATAAAGTATTTCTGCACCAAGACTGTTTTTGTTAAAACTGATCATTTTCATTACAGCATTTTACCAGTTAGTTAATGTGTGTCGTGCGCTTGTAGATTTGTTTAGCTGCCTGTTTGTCCTTTCATCTGTGTTTTCTGTAAGCATTCATCACAGCCCCAGCAGCAGCCCCTGCCCTCACATCATGAATCATGACTGAATGCTCAAACAGTCTGAGCCAATAGAAAAGCGCTCCCAGAGCAACTCTGCTGCGTAATCACACGCATGCACAAATCAGTGTGAATCTGAACGAGGCCTTTGTCTACTTCATCTTATATCTTCTTATCCTAGCTCCTCTTTCTCCAGGGACATTGTTTGGGTTTTAAGTCATCCTCCCCCTCTATCATTTTCATGTAGGACACTGTTGCCTGGTTGATGTTAAAATTGTAGGGTGGGAGTTCCTGAAGACATAGCTTCTTCTTCTGTTTCTTTTTTTTTTAATATATTCAATGCTTTGACAGCTGTATGCCAAGGAGCAAAACAACATCTATTTTGGGCAGGACAGCATCTCACCCAACAGTTTCAAAGAAGATGGTAAAGATTGTCTTATTTTCCACAAGAAAAAAAAATATACAGACTAAAAGAAGGAAACATAAGGCTTTGGTAGCTGGTGTTCTTGCTAAGAGTAGAGTCTAGGTACAACTTAAGTCAACCAAAGCATGAAGAATTAACTGTCAAAACAACATCTTAAGCTCTTTACCTTAACATGGGTAATAACAACATGATTACTGTACTCCTCAATCTACTTCTAATGCACATTTGCTGCTAGGCTTTGAATTGTCATCTTACGGGATCCTGTTTTGGCTCAGCTTTAGCTGCTGATCAGCTTTATAATAGCTGAGCATATTCCAAAATCAATCAGTCAATCCATCCATCCATCCCAATGTGAAAGGTATAATAGGGGCAAGGTTGTGGATGAATTTATAGGCCAGAAGTAGTTTGTACATAATCTGTTGTGTGATGGGGAGCCAATAGATCTGTTGTAGAACATGTGTGATATGTTGGATGGACAGTTTTGTGTGACAATATGGGATGTGATGAGGATATGGACCAGGACGACGGTAGAGTGAGGACTGAGGGAGGGACAAAGACGGTGGATGCTGCAAAGGAGGAGATAGGCAGATTGAATTATGTTATAGAGGAGGAGAGGAAAGTCGAGGAGGAGAGGAAAGATTCAGCAGGCTGTTGGCACTAAATAGGTGGCTTTCAGTGGCTTGTCCTGACAACGGAGTTAACTTTATTAACAACTTTCACATTTTCTGGGAATGCAGGCATCTTTTTAAAGCAAATGGATTCAGTTTGAACAAGTCAGGGGTTACATTTTTCTCCTCCAATCTTTTTTAATACCTGCGTCATGCCAAGACTGAGATAAACAAAGACTTGTTGTCAAGGCCAGACACAGACTGGATTCAAACAAGGGATGGACTCGGCCCCACTGGAGAAAACCTTCCAAAATGGGAAACACTTTTTATCAGCCTCCAAGCCCTTGAAGAACACAAACAACAAGGACAATGGATGTTCTTCACCCTCCCAAACACCACCAAACCCCTGACAGGTCCCCCCCCCCCCCCCCCCCCCCCCCCCCCTTCCCCCACCTGAAATTTACTGAACAGATGATGGAGCGAGTAGGTATTGGGTTTAGATCTACTCCCCTGGCCAATTCATTTTTGTCCCCCATAACCCTAACCTCATTCAAAACCGTATTTATAAATATCTACCAGCCCCCTAGATACTGTGCAGATTTTAACCATGAGTTTAGTGAACTGCTGTCTATGATCCATGTTGATTTTGACTTTATAATTATTGTTGGAGATTTTAACATTCATGTTGACAACTCTCAGAACAAAGGGACTAAAGACCTGAATAACACTCTGGACAACTTTGGGTTGACCCAACAGGTTGTTGTGGGTTGAGCCCACACACAACAGAGGGCATAATCTTGATTTATTGATTTCCAAAGGTCTGAACATTTCCAAGATTACGGTATGTGATTTATGTCTGTCTGATCACTGCTGTGTTTTCTTTGAAAGCACAATTCCAGTAAACACAAATGTTTTGAGGGATGAGATCACAAAATGGTATATCACTGAAAATACCAGTGAGATGTTTAACCAGATTCTCTCTCTAACACCTCCCCTCTCAGGGGGTTCAGTCAATGAACTTGTCAATAGTTTTAAAGCCAATATGGTAAATATCATGGATAGTATTGCTCCCAGTATAGTGACGGTGACCTATGGCAAAGAAAAATCTCCATGAAGAAATTCCATACTCGTAAAGAATGGAAAAAGCAGATAACTAGAGAACTAAACTGCAGGTTGATTATGACATTTATAAAGATAAACTTCACTTTTATAATTTACAACTGAGCAATGCAAGGAAGTGCTAGTTCTCTGACATCATTACCTCTCATAATTCTCGGGTCTTATTCGCTACAGTTGACAGGCTGACAAACCTCCCTGTGTCAGTGGCATCAGAACTGTACTCCACTAAAGCTTGTAATGACTTTGCTAAATTCTTTACAGAGAAATTCTAAAACATAAGCCAAACTGTTGTTTCATCAACTACAAGTCTAGAATATGAACTTTATCCAGTTAAAGCCAATATGAACCCCATGGCGCAGTTTCAACTTATAAACAGTAGACCTGGAGGACATTCTAAGTCAACTGAACTCTTCCTCCTGCTGTCTGGATATTCTACCCACAAGTTTTTTCAAACAAGTTTCAAAGATCCTGGAGTCGGTTCTGCTCCAGATTGTGAACTTTTCTTTAACATTTGGTGTTTTTCCAGAACCACTGAAAACAGCTGTAATCAAATCCCTCCTGAAAAGGACTTGACTACTGTAACAGTGTTTTCACAGGACTACCAAACAAAATCAATCAGGAATTGCTTATTCAGAACTCACCGGCTCAGGTTCTCACAGGAACCAAAAAAGTAGACCACATCAGTCCAGTTCTGAGGTCTTTATACTAGCTGCCTGTCCACCAGATTAATTTGTATTCAAAAGTTCACATCCGCACTATTTATCTATGCTTTCTTTAAATTCAGTTCTTTTCACCTTTCTTTCAATGTTATTTTAATGATCACACCTCTGATATTTCTTTTGATTGTTTTCCTTCTTTTATGCTTTATGCAAAGCACTTTGAATTGTCGGTGCATGAAATGTACTACACAAATAAACTTGCCTTGCCTTGTAGCATCAATGCCAACAATGTATTTCTTTTGTTTTTTTCAATGATAAGTAAATGACATTTTAAGCACTAGATGAGTCTTAGAAAAAAGCTTTTGTTTTTGTAATTTCTACAAGAACTGCATAAACAAAACTTTCAGGGACATCAACTTATTTGGAGGACTGGAAGCTGTCCTGAATCCATTTGTCTTCCATTTTCTGAGAGTTGGGTGGTGATTTATAACCCTTCCCAGACTGATAGGCTCCAAAAGTTGGTCCTTTTCGTATTTCCTTTTTGGCAATTCGTCAACACGCACCTAAATGCACCTGACCAGCAAGCTGGCAACATTTCTGCTTTCACAGAAGTCCCTTCTCTTCCAGATGCTCAATTAAGAGGGTGCATTTCATTAGCAGCACTTACCTGCTGCTTACCCTTTCATTAGCAGCACTTACCTGCTGCTTACCCTTTCAATTCCTAACGGTCCCGCAGTTTTTTGGCTGTTTTTGAGCAACGGTGTTTAATTCATGCTAATCTGAGCTTTCTATTCATTCTTATGACTTAAAAACAAGACAATCAAGAAAATTACTGGAATGTAATTTTGTGTTTCAATTTATTACGACCGTGTTTTGTAGACTTGCATTTAAAAAGGACAGCTTTAGTTAGGGAGCGCCAAAGTTCTTGAAATATTGTAACATTTGTATTCATTCAAGTTTTTTGCTTGTTTTACCTTACATTGATTTGCTTTGATTATTTAAATACAACAGTACAAAAAACTGTTTTTTTCTGAATTCTTTCTTGAATAATTATTTCATTTAATTTAATAAAAAATATTGTTTTTGTTTTCCAACCTTAATCTGGCTAAAGATAGTGGGGCCAATAACCCATCCCTTAAGCTGACTATTTCACCCCCTGTATTCTCTGCCTTCTACCATGTATTTTTAAAGATACATAGAGAATTCTACCGAAAAACACAAAGAAACAAAATAGAGAAACAACAAATCTTGCAGAGTTTTCTTGCAGAGAAAAGCTAGGTGGAAGAAAAAAACAGAAACAAAAGAGGAACAAAACTGCACATAAAATACCAGTACAGTAAGTCTGGGTTGATGGCAAAAGATGGGCATCATTGCAGGAAGAGTGAAAAAGATGAGGGAGCAAAAGTATAAGAGGATGACCTGGAATCATCAGGGATTAAGGGGGAAGCACTGACTTTAGCAAAAATTGTGTGTTTATGGTTGTCCAAAATAAAAGCATAAAAAACAACGTAATCTTAAACGTAATCTTAAACTGAATCATATTCTGGTACTTTGATGTTAACTTTGTTTTGTTTAGTTGTTGGTCACGGACAGCCTGTACTGTAGATGTTGAACCACCATGGAAATGAGTGATTTCTACCATTACTAAGGAACCAGATTAACTTGTTAGATTTGATTTTAGGCCTGGCTTATTCTGATGCTTCTCCCCACTGATGAAAACATCGGCATCAGCTCGTAAAAAATTCAAACGCCATTAATGATGCACTTTATTTAGGAACCAAAATAGACGTGTTACGTAAAAATGATTACTGCATCTTTTGCACTTTTGAAGGAAATGCTGCCATGACTGACAATCTTCCAACTCCTTACAAGCAATAATTATAGTACATGAAAACCACAACAGAGGGCAAAAGTGGTTTAAAAGGCCGGGTCTGATATTATAATTAATGAGGAACGCTTATTTCTTATTCTCTTTTCTATATTCTGTCAGGTTTGTTCTTTTGTGTTTGGAGTGTGGCTGCCAAGACAACACGTCAAGGTCTGCATCATCTATGTTCATTAGAGCCACTGTTGCGCACTGTGTCCTCATTCATGAGAGCTCGCAAGGATCCAACTGTTTGGAGCTCGGCGATTATCCTCAGATCTCCTTTCAGTGGAGCGTGACCTCCATGAGCATCTTTGGACAAAAAAAAAAAAAAAAAGTTCAAATTACTCCCAAATATTCACTTGTTCCACATTAGAGATGAGGAAACACATGGGTGTAGGGCAAAATAAACTACAGGGGGAAATTAATAGACACTCATTTTGACCTTTATATGCTGAATACATAAGAGTTCTTTTAAAAATGAAATTTCACTCAGGCATGATGGAAAACATCTCAGTTAATTGTGATTTCATTTTGCAGATTCATAAAAATTAGAGCTCTAGAGATTCATCATAGTAATTACCATCAACAAAAATAAAACTGTTGACCCCCATTCTCTATTATGAATATGTTGAATGACAAAAACTTGTTGTGTGAAGACTACAAAAAGCAAAGAGGGAAAGATGTTTGCTTGAATGAACTACTTTAGAAGACAAATGGGCTTTAGTTAAGCATTTGGTAAATTTAGATTTTCACTGCGTGTCCTCTGTACATGTACTGTGGGGCTTGTGGAGGACACAGGTAAGGCCAGTTGTGTCTTGAAGTGCCCCTTACAGGTTTGCCCTTTTTTTTTTTTTTACCAATATCCACTCGTAAGGCTGACTGAGGCCTTTCCTTAACCTCACTGAAAGGAAAAACTTCCAGTTTTTCTTGTGTTCTTGATTTGTTCTTTTGGTCTTTTATATGGACATAGATTTACAGTTGTCCGTCACTGTCTGTTATCTCATAGATCAGACAGGTATGACTGACATTCTTCACCAACAAGATGAACCAGTGCTCTACTCTAATTAAGAGAAGCACTTCGAGCAAGAAAACTTCAAGCATTTGGGAAACAGCAGAACACCAAGAGATAGAAATCTCCCACCATTCCTTAAATTATTCTAGCTGTGAATGAACTTTGGTGAAAAATCAATGGGTTTTAGTTGCAAATCCAATACATTTAGGCATTTACTGGATGTTTCCTCATTTCTTTTTTGCTCTTGGCAGATGTAAGGTTTACAGATTTTTTTTTAAAAATTATGATTATTCTGGTCTTACTTTTTCAAATAATGGATCTCTTTGGGTTTATGACATAAATCAAACGTATTTGACAAAGCCTGTCATGCCAGGAGGAAAATTCCCAAATGGTAAAATGTATGGGAATCATTTGTAAATTACCTTTTGTTTCACATTATAGACAATAGTTAGTATTACTTAGAGGAGAAATCAGTCTAACATAATTCTAAAAGTATGGTAAATTATTCAGGCTTTCACTACACTAAAAAAACAATGCATTTTAGTTACACATGCAATAAATCTGCCAATTTGTCACTCCTCATTTGCTTCTTGCAGTGCACAAATAAATACATACACATAAATCTAGATAAATCAAATGCATGTAATTCCATGCAGAGAGAATCGGCCTGCCTCCTCCTGCGCAAAAGGTGATTTGTAGCGAGTATTACAGTCGTTCATCAAAAAATATTACACATCTTGTATCTGCTGTCCTACAAGGCCTGACATTTTTGTCTTTGTTGACATTCAAAAAAACTGCATGTAGAAGTGAGTGAAAAAAGACTAATGCTTTCTCAAAATCCGGTATCAATAATACTGCAGTTGTAATAAACATAGAAACTTTAAACTTAAATGAAAGTGCTTTTTCATTTGGAGGCCCTGATTGACTTCAATTTAAACTTGCAACATACAAAAACACAAATTTATAGATTTTCTTGATAATTCCATTACTATTTTTACACATAAGTGCTTTAATTGATCTAAAGAAGAAGAAGGATTTAGTTTCACCACACATTCCTTCTTTTGTTATACATGTGAAAAACTTAATCACATACAATAAATTAAGAACAGAATCGCAAAATGGTTTATTGGCATAAGCAATAGCTTCATAGAGAAGTTTCAGAAAATGTGTCACTGGAATCTTGAAAAAGTCAATTTTTCTATGTTTAGGTCCATGAAACAAAACTTTCAGTATTTAAAATGAAAAAAAACAAAAATTACATGAAGGTAGATTACAGTAATGTCACAAAAAAATTGAATGGGGAATCAGTTATATAATTACTGGTTTTTATTGTCAGGTAGCAAACGATTTTGACCATTTCCTGTTCATTATTCGCACAAAAATATTGAAATAATTAATAAAATGAAAGTACACATTTTGACAAGGAACCTTGTGTACAAATTGCAGATGCTGAATTATGAAACAATAAAACTTGGGCTTTACATGAAGTAAGGTTTGTTCTTGCCTGTGTGTGTCATTGACCAAATTAAACTAAGTAATGAAACAAATTAAGAAAACGATAAAGGTATTGGACAGTACCACTCAGCCAACAGCAGAAAAGACTAAAAGAAAAAGGCCTTGTGATGAAAAGAATAAATAAAATGAAGAGGAGCTTTGCATGTCATGGGTTATGTTTTGATTCTTGTTTTTTGTCATCCATTTTTGTTTATTGGTTTGTTTGATGCAGGTTGGCTGTGGATCCTCCTGGATGTCCCACCTTTTTCCTGTGTTATCTACAGAGCTGTCACAGCTGCCTGCATTTTGGCAGGATGGTTGTGTGTGAATTCCCTTGCTACTGGCTACAGTCACATTTTCCATATGCAAGTTTTTCATCAAATTCGGCGGGTGCCCACGCAGCGGCATTTGTAATCAGGAGGCGGCAGTCGCATTTTTTACACGTGTATGGCCGCCGCGGACGTTTTAAGTTCAAATTTTATGGTATAAGTATCTCTTAGAGGTGATATCGGTCAGTGGTCGCCCAGGGGCGACATTTCGAGGTCGCGCAGTGGCAGTCCAGTACCAAGATGGGATGATGCCATTACGAACAACAACAGTTGGGCAACCACAGGTCAGTGGCTGCTGGAATTGCCGTCTGGTAGCAGCTCTGGCTGGACGATCTGTAAAAGCTTCCAGACGGCAAACATCCACGTCAGGTGCCACCAGCTGCCAGCCACCCGGTAGCCCCAGGGTAAATCAAAGCGGGCCATGCCACACTTTCCTGGCGACTGCTGTACATTCATGGTCTTGCTGACAAATTTTTTTAAAATTGGCCGGCGGCATAAAATCTTGAAGAATCTGTCAATACCTCCACATCATGCGGTAACAGTTGTATATGTGAACCTAGAATTAGTGCACCATTTTGCCGAGGTGTCCAAATCTGCAATTTCAAAATCTACTGACCTAGAATTTTCCCAGAAGTCTCTGTGTACTCATACTATGTACTCATACTCATACAGTGCTCTTCAGAATATATAGGGTTAAAAAACTGTTTTTTTTTTTGTTTTTTTTTGACGAATTGTCATGAAGAGAGGTGTTTTGTTTAGCTACTTAAGGACAAAAACTAGCAGGAAGCACTTGAGAGAAAGCCTCCTTTTCACTCACATTCGGTAAAATATCTTTCTTTTGTGTTTCTGCATTTACCCCAGAAACACTTTCAAAGAGAATTTTAACAAAAAAAAAAAGAATTATTGATTGACTTTGATGAGCTTTGGAGAAGAAACACTGCTCCCATTGTGTTCTGCCACTTTTAATGCCCCCGTGGCTTTCATTTTGGCAGCAGAACCATTTGTGGCGTCAAACTGCTCCACTTGTCGTATTTGCAATGGGGAACAACTTGCTAACATACTATCATCATGTTTCATTTTAAACAAATTTCTTGGGAGTAGAGCTGTCAAACATTTCCACAACTCAAGGTCACTCTGAGTGGACTAATTGGAGTCAAACCAGCAGCCTTTTAACCAAACCAAGAAATTTGAAAAGAAAAAAAAAGTTTTGATTATATGCACCTAAAAAAAACCAAGAATGAATCAAATTTTTATAAGAAATAAGTCTTCAGACAGGCTGCACACTCACTTACTCGCTGGTTTACTTATTCCATCCCCCCACCTTCCTCAGGATGACTTGCCTCATGTTGCCATAGAAACAGGAATTACCAAAAGCTCAATAATGTTTTGATTGAAGACAGAAAAGCGGGTGGAAAAAAGATGGAAAAAAAGGCTCCCAAATAGAAGCTATTAGTTGTTTTTGTGTTTTATATACTTCTTCACGTTTGTAAAAAGTAGAATTTTCCTCAAAGGTAATTAATCAAGAGTCCAGCTGTCAAGATGAATTACATTTTACATTGTTCACGATGTTGTGAATCAGAGATGTATGACTGAGTCTGTTCGCGGTCAGAAACTAAAGTTTCATGAGGCAGTTCGTGTAAAAGGCTTATTTCAGCTCTAATTAGTTGTAAAAATACAACTACATTTGGTTCAAGCAACACCAGATTAGCAAAACTAATAATTAGTGCTGCCATGTGATACATTTTTTTGTTAGATGAATTAATCATGACTTGTAATTAATGAATTTGTAATCTAGCCCAACAAATGCTGTGAGAGACATCATTTTGGTGTGTTTTCATTAAAAAATTTGATATTGTGGCACACGAAAGAAGTAAAAAAAAACGAGAAAATGTTTGCCTTTTTTTCTACAAAAACAGGTTTCAAACCTTTACTTTGACACCACCAAAGATTTGTTTTCAATCTTGACATTTACGAGAAAAAAATTATGAGACCAAACACTTCATCGGGTTTTATATTTTACATAATAGATAATGATTGTGGCATAATAGAATTGTTTTGGGTTAATTCTTGCCAAGTCTCACATTGTTGCAAAGTTGCACATTGATTACATCATGGCAGCAACGGAGGTGCGCTGTGTACAGACACTGAATGTAAGATGCATTTTTAGCAAGTAAAATCTTCATGCAAGTAAACAGTTTGACCCTTGTTTTTATATCCGAGAACACAAAATAGCTACTGTTACAAATTAGATTAACATTATTAAAAAAATGATTTTGTCTGTAATTAATTAAAAGCAATTAACAAGATAACTTGACACCCCTACTAATAATATGTATGGATTTGCAGAAACTAATGCAAACATAGAGTAGGAAGTTCTTACTACTAGTGAAGTTTAAACTTTAGTCATAAAAAAAAATATATATATTTTTTTTTCATTATTAACTGGGATCAACAATCTACAAAATTTGCTGTTATAGAAGGTTTGGATTTTAGCACAGTGCCAAAACGGAAATAATTCAGCAATTTTCTTTAAAATAAAAATAAAAATAATGTCTGCCTCTCATCAATCTGTTAATTGTTAGGAGACCTTTTCTGAACAATTTCTAGTCAATCTTTTAGATCATTTTCAATCAGGGAAACATTAAAGATGCTTGCTAATAAGTGTGACCCAGCCAGGTCAGACAGTGGAGAACTGAGAGAAACTGCAAAAACCCTAAAGCAAATATTATGTGTAGGAAGTTTTAATTTACACTATTTTAGTTTGAAATTATCTATAATATCATTGAAAAATCTCCTGCAGTCTCCATAGGTTAGATTTCCGATTCTCACTTCAATTGATTTTTCAGACTTCTTTATGCAATGAATTTAGGTCTATTTAAAAAAAAAAATGTTACAAAGGAGGATAGTACGAGAATTCCAGTAGTTTTCTGCCAAAGTCTTGAATGTTCTCCACCATGGGTTCCGTTGTCTGGTCTCACAGTCGAGGTTTTGTGAATGGTCTGTAAATGTCTTGAGCAGCAGAAGATTTTAAAAACACCACAATTTTTCATCGAATGGGGGTCTTTAAAGACTGCTTTTTGTTGGGTATTGGCTCTAATACTCCCCACCTGTTATCTGCTTTTAGCAGCAGTCTGAGAGGCTGCTAAAAAACAGTAAGGAACCTTTTTGCCAGGAATATACTCTTTAAATTGTTCTGCAGAACTGCATTTGATGTAAAGGTAATGCAAGGTGATGCAAAAGATATTAATGCACCGAAGCGTGTCTCCTACATGCTTCACATCAGTCCTTCACAATCGATTTTCTCTAATTTCGTAGTCCTTTTTTCGAGTAGTCAGCACTCCTGTTTATGTCTCAAGTTTAGCTTTAGTCACACAGTTTCCATCTTTCTCTTCAATATCACAGACATTATTACATACCTTGCCACCACAGCAGCAGAAACACTTTTTTTTTTTTTTTTTTTTTGCCTCTTCTGCCCCTATGAGTTCATCTGTCAGCAGCAGGATCACTGCTTTCCTCTCCTACGGCTTCTCATTGGCGCTCTGAGGCAACATCTTTACTGGGAACAGGAGATAAGATGAGTCAGAGGAATGAGATACCGCTGACTAAATTGAGGCTTAATTCGAGATGGAATTTCTAAACGTGCCGGTTGATGGCGAACAGGTAACACTTTGGGAGGTGGGAGACTCTTCTCAGGATAAACATTTGCTGCCGCCTGTGCAAACAACACCTAATGACTTCTGTCTGATTAGGAGGAGATTTGGAGTCTCAGGCACAAACGGGGCCACAGGTGTCCGCCGACACATTAGCTAGGCTCTAAGGTGCAAACACACTAACTTTTTTTTATTGTATTTGACTGAAACTCGCAGTAATCCAGCTGGTGTTTTATAAAGGGGATAGTTTGAGGAGATGAAATATAACCCTTTAACACTGGAGCTTTAACTCCGGAGTTGACATTCTTTCAACAAACTCTTCAACAGTTAAAGCAATTATCCAACAGATTCTAAAGTGGAGAAAAGCAGCTTTGCGTTGATATGCAACATCTTAAAATAGTAAATTGCTTACAAAAATCAATGGGAACCAGTTCAATCTGATGCCTAGAAAAGTAGATTTGGGCTGGTATGCAACCCTTTCAAGTATTGTACATCAGAATCTGTAGGAATTTTGACAGTTGCTTGAACAGTCAGAATGTTGCGATAGTTGCAGTAGTGGTATTTAGCTGCCACCGGTGACAGTTTCAGTGTTAAAGACATTTTCATTTGAGCTGCAGTTTTTTAGTCTTTGTTCAGTTTTCCTGTGGGGGGTGTCATGTATTGTGGGAGCTGGGTGGATGGAGGGAGGAGCTGGGGAGGGAAGGGTGGTTGTAATTGTAATTGTATTTTTTTTTTATTATTATTATTTTATTTTTATTATTGTTGTTATATATCTTATTATTATACTTTTATTTTATTGTATTATTATTATTATTTATTTTTTATTTTTTATGTAAAGAGCCTTGAGTTTTCATAAGAAGGAAAGGCGCTGTACAAATAAATAAAGTTTGAGTTTAAAGGAGCCAGAAACAGACTGATCTACAGAAAATATTTGAAACATTACCACATAATCAAAACATGGACCAAATATCCATGGTTCTGAAACATACTACTATAGTAAGACAAGTGCAGTAATTAGGCTTTTTTGGATTGAACACTTCTTAGATAATTCATACAGTATACAAATGATTTAGTTCTTCTGTTTGTTGGATTGAATCTGGGTGCTGCTGCTTTTCTACGATGATCTACACGTTGGATCTCTATTTTGCGGGCTGCCCTTTCGAGCTAAACCAAGTTATGAAGTGATAAAGGATGCTTGAATGGAAACCAATAATAGCATACTTGCAACAAGGTACCCCAAATCCTGTCTAATCATGCCCCCCCC
>BSAI01000123.1:7792735-7813074 GCA_036245035.1 Adrianichthys oophorus
TTTGTTTATTTATTTATTCATTTATTTATTGGGGGGGGGGGGGGGGTTGCTCAGCACTAATCTAATTAATTCCTGCTGCTCTGCAAAAACTGTCCTAGAAACTGAATTTTTCTTTTAATTCAGGCGAACAACTGAATAAAAGTAGTTTAAAGACTACTGGAAACAATTTTACAACAGATGAAAAAATTATCAGAGGAGGTGTTTGAAAGCTGGCCTATTTGTGCATCCAAAAGCTATACTTAGGAAATATAAAACAACAGAAGTGTTTTGTGTTCCATTTCCCTCTGCTTTTAAGGAGTTTAGATGATTATGGAATACAGGGGTTGGACAGGAAAGGCAACAAAAGTCATAATTCCGGGCCTTCTTTTTGCTTTGAAAACAAGAACTTTAAACAATATTTTTGAAGTTGGCAACAAACAAAGCGCATTAGATGTCTTAGGCACACATTTAAGACAGAAGTTAATGGTAACTTGCTTGAATCACAGCAGTCCAAAGCTAAAAAGCAATGTGCAGAAGAAAAACCAGGAGAAAACAAATGTCTCCCTTTAAATTCTATGTCCAGGTTTTAAGAAAATATCTCAAGATTCAATGTGACTGTTAATCAGGAGTAAAAGTTGCAGCAATAATTTTGTACTTAAGCTATTCTTTGATTAGGTCGAGATATTAGCATGAATGAAGGTTTGCACTACAGTTCTGAACATGAATCCAAACTCTCAAAATATGAGTTTTCAAGACCTAAAATATTTATTATATGGCAGAAGTCAAAAAAGTATTTCACAGGCTCCACATTGCTAAAGTGCATTCATTCATTCATTCATTTTCCAATCCGCTTTATCCCCTTCGGGGCCACGGGGTTGCCGGAGCCCAACCCGGCCACTCATGGGCGAAGCCAGGGCACATCCCTGGACTGGTTGCCAGTCTATCGCAGGGGCCACAATCACACACCCATACACACTCACATTCACACCTAGGGACAATTTAGAGTAACCAATTAACCTATGAAGCATGTTTTTGGACGGTGGGAGGAAGCCGGAGTACCCGGAGAAAACCCACGCATGCACGGGGAGAACATGCAAACTCCACACAGAAAGGTCCCCCAGCCAGGACTTGAACCGGGAACCTTCTTGCTGTGAGGCAGGAGCGCTAACCACTGCGCCACCGTACAGCCCTGCTAAAGTGCAATAACCTGTATATGAATACACCCCCCAAATCATCCCTTTGTTAGAGTAGGAAGAGCGAGAGGTGTGCAGTGTAGCTCGCTTGCTAACATGCATAATGAGAAGTGCAAGCTCTATCATTTTCTGCAGATAAAAGTGTTCTGATGAGAGCCAGAGACAATAGCGGGGCATTAATCTCCTTGACGTGCTGAGCTCCGGCTTTAAAACACTCACTTCCCCCGTTCACAGGCCCTCTATCTATCAAAAGCTACACCCTCCAAAGCCATATTGGTTCAGACACACAGGATTGCTGCCTTGCAAATGTTTCACACCAAAAAATTGGATGTAATATCCATGTAAAGTAGGAATAAACTCAAACAAACACACACATTTATATATAGGGCAAATACCCACAGAGATAGGTAAGCAAAAGTGTTGCATTTACATCAAAACACTTATTTTTTTTATATCCTCTCCACTCCAGTGGAGACGGCCTTAATCTGAAAATCAGTAAACACAACCCCAACATATTTACAAAGTTGTTGACCTTAAACACTGCGAATAAAAGTTTGAAAGATACTAAATCTCTTGGGAAAGTGCTGGGGAAGTGGTGATTCGAGTAGTGATTTTCCTGCGGGGGCCTCACAACACCTTCTTTGACACGTAACTCCCCCCGTTTCAGAGAGAAAAAGGAATTGTTTAACGCAGTTTGTTTATGAAAACCCCCCAAAACATACAGATAATACCGCAAATGAAAAACTTTCTTCAAAAAAACTATTTGACAGAAAATACGACAAATTTTCTTGAAACAAGGGTCTTTTTGACCTTTTTTTTTAGATTTAGGTTTTGCAGTGTGCTATTTAAGTACTGGCTCCCTTTCTAAAGAAATGAATTGGCACCAGTATCAGATAAAACCCAAGCAGTAGCCATCCCTAAATGTGTATAATTTTTTTAAACCCAAAATGTGTAACCAAATGGCTACCTGAAAAAAATGTTCACAACAGAGGCTACTGGCATATGTAGGCTGCCACCCTTCTCCTTTGACAGCACCAACCTGTTGTTTTCTCTCTTCATCTAGCAAAAATTGGCAAAATGAGACATTTGAATTTAGAGCTTTTTTTTGTTGTAACAACCAACAGCAACCATTATGAGATTTAGTGGCTAATTCTCTACACCAAATTCACAAATTTTACCTGTCGGATGTATCAAAAAAATGTGTGCTTTACTCCCAAAATGGCGGACAATGGCTTGTGCATGACATCACTGGAAGGGGTTTATAGTCCACTAAGTATTGGTTTGTAAAGGAATTATAAAACCCATTCTTACACCGATGGGGAAGTGGCCATGACACTTGCGCTTACTCCGCAGAGGCAACTAGGCGTTCAGTGTTTTGCACAAGGACACACTGACATGACTGCCGTATTGAACCACCAACCGTTCAGAAGTATAAGAACTGCTTCACCTCCAAACCAGAGCCACCTTGAGTTTGTTTGAACATGGGTTGAAATCCGTTTTCTACAAGCTCTTATTTTGTTTATTGCTTCAATCAATTTGTAATATTTGATCAAGTTGTTTTGAAAACCTACACGGCTTAAAAACCTAAACCTTTGAGTTGAGTTTTCTAGAGAAAAAAAAAAAAAAAAAAAAAAATCTACTCTTTAATTTCTATGCTATTCCAAAAATTGCATTACTCCGACATTTTTCAGGACAACAAAAAGCCCAGGCTGTGTTGTTTTTCTTGTTTCTCTCTGACCTTCACTGCAGAACCTCCCCAAACAATGCTTTCTATAAGCTCAATATGATGAGTCTGCAAGTGCCCTTTATATCTGTGCGCATTTTTTTCTGATCTGCGATGCAGGGAGGATTCATCTCCATGGAGTAGGATGCAGGAAGCATGCATTATCTGCAATATTACATTTGTCTCATTTTCCCAGCTTGGAAAATCCACTTTCATATCATCTCAAATATCAAAGTACAGTATATATCTTTTTAATAATCAGTTGCCGAGTGATTTATGGTTTGCTGAGCTTTGAAGATCAGTGACAGCCACGCAGGTTGTGAAGTGAGATTTTGACAAGCTTGTAAAAAACCCTCCAGCAGGTTATTGTTTCAATTCCCCTCCGAGGTTTATCTCTGCTTTGCGTACGGCGGTCATTTCCCTGCTGATTCAGCAGGGCTTTGCTTTGAGCCTGACATCGCAGCCCCGCCATAGTTGTCTGGTACGACTGAACGCCCACTGCTATGCTCAAGAGCATTTTAGATTAAACACCAATTCAAGTTGCTTGAGAACACTCATTGGTGACCTGGTTCAGATTCCAGCCAATATACGTCTTTTTGGTTCACCTTTTTTGCAGACTTGCTAGTTTGGGTCTAAATTGGTTGATTTTTATTGCAGCATAATTCAATTTTTTACTGGAAGTGTTTTAAAGCTATTTGGCTGTATTAACAAAGCAGTCACTGTGACCTCCACCCTGCCTTTGTGGGTGTACGCTTTGGCCTCATGTTGAGGAACACCATCACATTGATGGGTGTGACGCTGAACCCCCTCCCCTTCATTCTTCCTGACAGGCCAAGGCAAAGGAGAGTTCATTGGAAACTCCTAATGTGGCCCTGACAAGTGCGCCCGACCCCGTTAATGATGACAGAGGAACTTCCCACGCAATCAGCCACTGCATCTGTCTCCCAGGAAGAGAGGTGAATGGGGGAGAGCAGGAGGTGAAGGGAAGAGGGACGGTGTGCATGTGTCCTGGAGGAGAAAGCAGCTGACATCAGTCTGGCAGGGAGTGCACACTTGGCGAACATGCCTTGACGGACAGAAGTGACATGTTTAGGCAGCTTAAGGACAGCTTGCTCTTTTGGTGATGTCAATTCACTGTAGTAATGCTAAGCCAAGCTTTTCTGGGTCAAAGTCTGAGATTGTAGATTTGGTCAATTAGACAAACATACTATAAATTTGGTGCAAGTGTGCTATGCTTTTAGCTTTGTTTTTAAATACTTAAAAGCTTTAACCACCTTTAAAGACTTTGATGCTTATTGATGCACAAGGGAAAGTGTTTGGCCACATGTGCTGTAATTTTCTATAAACCAATATATAAAACCCAAAACAAAAAACGTAGAAAACTTGCATTACCTACGACAATGCTAGTGTGAATGATTTTTGCTGAATGTGGTAGCTGAAGATGCTGAAGTAATTTACTGTAATTGCTGAATAATGTCCTGACTGTGCAGAATGTTTTGATACCAAGGTTGCATAGGTTTTAAAGTGCACAAACAATTTGAAGAACTTCTTTAAAAATAGCAAAAATTGCGAAAAATTTCAAAAACCGCAAAAGGTATAAATACCAAAACAAGCATGAATGTCCTGAACGTGCTCAACGTTGTAACACCAATATTGCTTAGAGTTTAAAAGTGCACAAAGAATTTGAAGAATTTCTTGAAAAAATTACAGAAAATTAAAAAATGTGTGAAAGGTACAAATACCAAAAGTACAAGCATGAATGTTGTGAACGTGCTGAACATGTGACGAGTCTGTGCTTGGGTTTTGGTCGTGTTCTTTTTTGAATTGTCTCTCAGTCACACCAGTTTCAGGTTCAAGATCTACAGCTGTAATTGTTTCAGTTAATTACCCTCAGCCCATATAAGTGTCTGGTTTTCAGTTATTCCTGGTCAGGTGATTCCCCCCCCCCCCCCTTTTTTTTTTCTTTCTCCATGGGTTTGTCATGTTTGACTTTATTTATTGAATGTTTTACTTTTCGGCCACCTTCCCTGGTCTCCTGCATTTTGGGTCCTACACCACCACTACCCCCTGACAGAACATTTTGATCCCAACATTGCTTAGGTTTTAAAAGTGCACAAAGAATTAGCCTATAGCCTATAAAACCTCAGCAGATCCCAAATGAGCTAGAATAATGCTAATATTACAGCTCAATGCTAAATTGTTTGAAAATAACTATAAAAGTTGAAAACATATCCCATGAAGCTAGCATGATGCTAATATAAAGGATTGTTGCCAATCTACTTCAAAATACTGAAAAAAAAAACCTGGATTTATTCCACATGTATAATGAACTGGATCTGTTCTAAGTAAACAGTGAATAGTACAAATAGTGAACAAAAACATGCATGTGTCATTAAAAGCGTCTGAGGTCCCCTGTAACTCTCAAAAGCCTGTGACTGTGTGTCTGTGTGAAATTTGGTTCTGTCGCCATGGTAACAGGTTCAAAGTCCAGGTCTGCTCTAGAATAGCAACTGCATGTCATCTACTTAATCGTTCACACTGCAGATTCTGAAATGGGCAGACTTTGTCCCGAACATATTGACGTTTTGTCTAAACTACAAGTCAGATCTAAACAACTCTTTGGGTTTCAAAAGCTCACAAGTTGAGGATTTCAGTGATAAACTTTAGTAGTCTCAATGATGAAGTCTTCATGTAAATTTGATCAGACAAGGGTTTTTTTTATCCGCTGTGCTAAAAATTCCATGTTTTCCAATGGCAAGGCTTCAATTTGCTCTGCTACCAAAAAAAATTTCATATCTTTAAAACTCTTTCACTTGTCAAAATAGTCGAACCCTTATGCGACTCAAAAGCCTTTGGGCTACAATGGTGTCCAAGCACCAGGGCACCAAGGGCGGTCGGCCTCTGATCGAAGGATTGCAGGTTCGATTCCCACCTTGCCTGCCCATGTGCCAAAGTGTCCTTGGGCAAGACACTGAACCCTGTATTACCTCTGATGGAAGGTTGGCGCCAGTGTTTCTGCAGCAGAGCCACCATCAGTGTGTGAATGTGTGTGTGTGAATGGGTGAATGGGACCGTGACTGTAAAGCGCTTTGGGCCTTCAATGAAGGTAGAAAAGTGCTATATAAGTACACGCCATTTATAATGTGCGAACATTTCATGCCATTAAGTATGTTCTCACAATCGCAAGTTCAACACATAATTTGGTGTAAAAACCAGCAAAAAAAACTTAATAAGGTGGGAATAGGCAAACTGAGTGGATTTTGTGTCAGACTAGGGGCTGTAGGGGCAAATGTGTTTGCCACACAGGTTTGAGGGTCACATTTTTCAAATCCAGTGCCATTTTCCTGCATTTTGGTCTTCTGTGATTGACTTGGGCAGAATATGCCCAGAACTCCTTGAAGAAGGCGGCCACAGGGCTGTCACTCTTCCACTGCGTGCTAGGAGTCCAACCATCATTTTTTTTCAATGGCCGTGTGAACTCCAGGAGCTGCCTGCTGCTGACTGGTTTCGTCATTGTGAGGAGACATGGGAGGCATGGGAGACATGTTTAACTTCGGCACGTTGTCTGCCGGCCCCAAGAGCAGGCTGACCGGCACCTTCATGAAGGTTCTAGTCTGGCTCCCGGTAAGTGGGTCTGGCTCTCCACCCGAGATATCTTGCCACCTGCATGCTCAATAAAAGTAAAAATTGTTCTCCTGATTAGGCACAAATTTGAGCAACAAACAACCAAAAGTACAAAGGTTTATTTTCGGTGTAAATTTGGACTTGGTTCAGTTGGGTTAGTGTTTGAATACCCTTGAGTCCTGGAGTCAAAGTGCACACAAAAGTGCCGACTGAACAGGGATCATGGAGAAGTAATTAGTAATTGCAGTTTGTGCCCAGCCTGAATTACGACACCAAGTCTTTCGAATGTTGGGACAAAGCTATGAATGAAAAAGCCTGAAGCACGATACACCAGATTTGCACAGCTTTGACATTTTGCACCAAGCACCTTCCAGCTGTAAGTCCATGCGCTGGGATGGGGTAGCAACAGCCCAATGTGAACACCATATGCTATACGGGCGTTCAGCACATTGTTGTATGCGGATCACATGCCCGATGTGAACGTAGCATTAAACAAAGGTAGAAGTTCAAAATAAGTACAGGCTACACCACATTTCCTTTATTGTAGAATCATGAGATAAATCAAACCCAAATGGAAAAAAAACAGAATTTAAATTTGGGGGCTTGTCAGGACACATTCACTTCATGTCTGCAGTTTTTCAATATTGTAAAAGCGGGAACACAATCACACAACATGGTACCATGGCAACGACTTTTTGTCGGCTGTGATCATGAGCTTTCCAAAATAAGACTTATTTATAGACCTTTATGCTCAAGCTCCTGCTAGTAATAAAAAAAAAACAACAAATTCAAACTAGCCCCCTGAATTGGATCACCTCAATGACAACAGTTATTTTAGTTGGCTGCATGTTGTGTAGAACATGCGCATCCATCATTTATGACACATTAATTGAAAATTTGTAGGAATAAATGGAAATGCAGCAGCTGAAAGAGTCACAGCATTTTAAAATGTTTGCATTCCTGGTTTTGTAACGGACAAATATGATAACTTGTCATGTCGTAAATCTCTTTCTGATAAAATGCTTTTATAAACTTATAATGGCACTTTGCTCTAGTTAGTTCTCGTGTTTATAAGCAGAGTTTTCTTCAGACAGCTGTGCTGCGAGCCACAATGCCTCTTATACTCAAATCACATGACACTGAAAAGCGCGCCTGCGAGCTTCCACCGACTACTGTTGGCAGCAAAACCAGAAAGTTTGTTTTCACTCGTCTGCAGCTGTCAGCTCATATTTATAAATCAATCTGAGAAGCCAGTCTGCATGCAGCCCATCGCTGTTTCATAACAGGCTTGTCTTGCTTAGTCAGTCTGCCTCTTTTCCCTCCCCCACTGCTTTCCCTCCTCGGTTTCCTTGTGTCTAGTGTGCCTCGCTTATCTCCTTCCTTTTTGACTCATTTTATCCCGTCACACTCATCTCGGTGTATGTAACGAGACTCTCTCGGGGTTTCAATTGGACCGCGATGGATGTCGGCAAACCTCTCCGCAGCTTTGTATCTGGAGGGCTGGAAACGTGCTTTATCTGCAATATCCTGCCAGATTTCAATGGGGAGAACCAGCAAGGAAAAAAGGTGGGGGAGGGAAATAATAATGAAAATAATTAATCATTCGTCAGCTCCAGCAGTGGCAGTGATATTTAGATACAGTAGGGTGCAGTCATTCTGCTCTCAGAAGCCGGAGAAGATTGGCTGTGCTGCAGACTTCAAGGCAGTGGATGTCTCCCTGAGGAAAGAGCATGTGACAAGGCATCTGTGTGCGAGAACACAAAGTAGCCAGGGCACGAGGCAGAGCGTGTGCGTCCTCACGGAAATCGGCATCAAATATTTAGATTTCTGTTCCCCTGATCAGTTAACATCTGATGCAGCATAAACGTCTGAAAGGCGTTCTTTTCCATCACACTCGTAATACTCAAAACTTCATACACATGTAGAAGTTGTTAAAACTTCATAAAAAAGAATGAAAGAAATCTTTACCAGGGAGAATTTCAAAGCAAATTTAAATCGTATGGCGGTAACACGGTCACCATATTTTCCTTTTAAATAAGAGGCCATTGTTGGCTAATTTCAATGTAGGAATCAAGATGTGTTTCTCTCAATGCAAATGTTAGCTTTATTCAAAATGGTTATTAAAAAAAAAAAGAGAGAGAGAGAAAAAACATGCTACATGATGAATAAGATACTAATGAGAGTAAGTTTAACCCTTAAAGTCCCATTCCGATTATTTTTCCGAGCTATTTTCAAAGTATTCCCAGTGATCTTTTAATTAAGATTTTGCTGTTTGTTAGTCAAAATAAAATTAAAAAAAAGAATATGTATTGTTTCCAACTCGGAAAAAGTACTCCATTGGAAAATCATCCTTGAGTTGTGGGCTGTTGGTTCTTAGCAACCCGGCCTCCACTTCCACTTCCCCTTGCCAATGGCTCGAAGCTGGCCCGCCGAGAATACGCTCTACGTAAAAATAATCTTTTTCAAATGGCGGTTTTCATATAGTTCTTATTAATAACAAACTGAATGAAGAAATACTCAATTATGGGATTAGTTTTCTTTACATATGCCAAAAACGTGACAAAAACATTTTAAAAACACCAAAAATCACATTTGCATTGGAGGGCGCATATAAAAACAATAAAGTAATGTCACACAAAGAATAAGTAAAAAATGCTATTTTTAAAAATTAATTCCAAAAAGGGAAAGGATGCAGTTACTGGAGTCTCACGAAATATATTAAAGTAAAATGTATGTATTCAAGTTAACATGGTCATAAAAAAAGATGATAATAAAGAGGCATCACCATTAAATGTGAAAACAAAAAGGAAAAATCCAAATATTTTTTTAAACAAAGATATTTCATTTTTATTTAAAAATGTTTGTTAATTTAAAATAAAATAAAAAAATATGTATTTACATTTATTTTAATTTTCGTTAAAGAGAAAAACGAAAGGTCTTCTAGAAGAGCTTATGCCTGGGAAATGTAAGGAAACAAAAATGAAAAAAAAAAAAATTACCCCTTTATAAACTTAGAAAAAAGTTGTAAAAAAATGTAAAAGATATTGTATCTGAACTTAAATGTACATATCTGCTTTTGTAGTAGATACGTATGCTTGTAGTTTTAGATCTCTTTATACCTTATTTCTTAATTTGGTAATGAAGAAACAAAGTTCATTAATGTAATTTTTGATGTCTAACTGATAAGAGTAACTTACCAGAGAGAGATACGAAAAGTTAGAATGTCACATTATTGATCTGAAAAATATAGAATGTTTTGTTATTTTAAAAAAAGTGCTAAAAGAGCAGCAACCTTAACACAAATGAAAACATTATGCAATTCCAATAATTGCAAAAAAAAAATTGTAGTTAAAAATTGGTGTTTTTTGCAGTAAATATAAGCCATACAATGATGTTACTGAATAGTAAATATGTCATAGATGTGAACTGCGTCTGAATGCAGGAACATCCTGACATGGAGCATTTGTTTTCTGCCACAGCGACATTGCTCCTCCAAGAGAGAGGCAGAGATTTTTCTCTCTAATCTCAGCGCCGACTTGACTGAAAACTGACAGAAGTGTGTCAGTCAGTCTGTTCATCGTTCATTTTCCAATCCGCTTTATCCCTTTCGGGGTCACGGGGTTGCCGGAGCCTAACCCGGCTACTCATGGGCGAAGGCAGGCTACACCCCTGGACTGGTCCCCAGTCTGTCGCAGGGGCCACAATCAGACACCCATGCACACTCACATCCACACCTAGGGACAATTTAGAGTAACCAATTAACCTGTGAAGCATGTTTTTGGACGGTGGGAGGAAGCCGGAGAACCCGGAGAAAACCCACGCATGCACGGGGAGAACATGCAAACTCCACACAGAAAGGTCCCCCAGCCAGGGCTTGAACCGGGAACCTTCTTGCTGTGAGGCAGGAGCGCTAACCGCTGCGCCACCGTGCAGCCCCAGTCAGTCTGTTAAAGCTGGTAATCTTTAATGCATTCATGTCAACAGCACCCAAACCTTCAGACTGGTGGGTCTGAAAACATCTTATCAGTGACCCACAACCATTTATCTTATGAATGCTAAACTGCCTTCATTGTGGCTTCTTTGTGAAAGTTTCTTGCTCAGCCTCTAAGTTTTTTCCAGGCCATTGATCCCTCAGAGATAAGCAAGTTGGAAAAAATTCTCTATTAGCTGGGACACAGAATTATTGTGAACATGTTAAAAAAAGTCAAAGGACACATTACGGTTTTGAATTCTTCATTGAATCCAATACATGTGGAATTGGTAATAAAAAGGTCCCTCAATAAATGCTGACTATATTTATAGTAACAGGAGTTCTCATACTCATACTTTAACTTCATTAAGTTGTGGTGCTGTTCAAATGTGTATAAAAATAGATAAAAGTGAAAATATTTTACACAAAACAAAAAAACATTTGAACAACAAAAAAAATGAAAATATCAAACAACAAATCTTACAATCTAAGGTGATCTTTTGGGCGCTTTAGTCAAAGAAAATTGGAAAGTTAAATTTTATGCAACGTTTACACATGTGGTGTTCACACTGGACAATTACCCCATTATATCAGCACCTGTCCAGCAACTACAGTTGGAAGAGACTTGGTGTAAAATCCAAAGCGTTGCAAATCTTGTCAATCTTGCTCCGGGCTTTTTTCTTTCACAGCTCTATTCCGATACGTGAAAGCCTTGGTGTTATATTATTCCGGCCGGAGACAAACCGCAATATTTATCTCTCCTTCATGATCAGTACAAATGGTTGGCACTTTTGTGTTTTGAAAATGGCACTACTTGCATGTCACGACCAAATCCAAGTCCCTGATTGGTCAAAGTTCGACCCTGTTTAACTTTCAATATGTGTTTAATGGCCGAAAACGGTCATAAAAACCTGAATAGCTATGTGTGGATGTGAAAATTTTGAATGCGGAAGCCCAAAGCGTGCATTTACATAGACTTTTTATTGCCGAATGCAGTGTTAATGTATCTTTAAACTTTCATGATATAACGTTAAAAATGTTACTATAGGCACAAAGATCTCACTTGGCTATGCACTGAATTGGAGTTCGACAACTTTAACTAACACTGAAATCTGCTTTTGTTCATTTTGTTTAAAACTCACGTCATCAAACCTAAGATCTCAAAGTATAAGTTCACACTTCGAAAGTGTTGTCCGGTTCTCTTGGTCTGGTTAGAAAGGAAGTAATTTTGAGCAATTGGACTGAAAATGAATATAGGTTGCATGTGTGTGCTGATCACTGCACCCATTGGCTAGAAATTGTGTGGGCCAGGTAACACATAATGCATAAAAAACAATCATGAAAAAGACTTGAATGCTACACTTTCTGTGGGAAAAAAAAATACTTTTTAGTTTTATTTTTGTCAATAATTTCTAAAAATGTTTCCGTAGTTTAACAGCAACCGCTTAACCTTTAACACCAGAGATTTAGCTCCAATGTTTACAGTCTTTCAACTACCGTAACTCTTCAACCGATAACCCAATTAACGTCACTCCTGTGAAGTCTGAGGCAGATCAAAGCAACTTTGCACCGATGTGCAACATTTTAAAGGAGTAAAGTGTTTACACAATCAACGTAAATCAGCTGATTCTGTCACAGCGAAAAGTGCAAAGCCCATATAAAAAGTCAGTATCGGCTGGTTCATGTTGATCGTGTAAACGGTCAAAGAGTTTACAAAGCTTATAATGTAATTTAGCCAACCACAATTAGGGAATTTTAAACAGTTTTCACAAAATGCTGGGGTCTGCACACTGTTGATTGTACAAAGAAGCCTGTGGGCCGGTAAATTTTTGAATGTGGGACATTCAAATATGGATATAGAATAATTTTGGCTGGACTTTGGACATGCCACCAGTAGGTCAAAAAGCATTTTTTTTATTAGGCGTTGCAAGAAACATCACTTGTTAAAGGCTTAAAGCCTTTCTCAACACTTTCTATTAGCTATTTTACAACATAGCAACATGACAAAGCCTAGTCTCTGCTATATCTACAGTACAAATTGCTAGGCTCTTTACAAATTTTGCTAAATGTTTTATGTAGCTTTGGTGACATATTTTTTACTTTTATCGCGTCGAAGTTTGAAACCCTTTTATTTAATCTCATCGCTATATTTGGAAAATACAGAGGTCAGAAGAAATTGGACGCCTCCACAAAAGCATAACCTTCTTTGGCATCATAAATGGGAGCCCCCACGCAAGTTTAAGCCCAGACCCCTGACTCCAAGTTATTACATGTTTCTAATTAGTGTCATTTGTTGTGTCTTTAGCCGTTTACAAGCTTTTGCAGACTTTTTTTGGATCAGGTTATTCAAACAAAAATGTCTGCTTTCCCTTTTGGGTAGCTAATAATCCTTTTCTACCAGATGTGGGATCTCAACTCTTCAAAGTGGCTTCAAGGCAACCATAAAAGCTACATAGAGAGGCTATATCAAAGGCAATACAGTATCATAAAGGTGGTGATCATGAAGTCTCAGGAATTTGTAAAGTTCCTATGCGTCTTTATTCTTTTATCTTGTTAGGCCCCCAGGCATTGACCTTACAAGCCTGCACATCACTCTGCTCACTTAAGATATATTCTCCATTTCTGTTTTATATTCCCCCAGTTTCTGCTTCCCAAGTATCATTTATAGCGTTACAATGAAAAGAAATGCTTCAGGGTAACGGCTCTGCCTTCTTTTTGTTTCTGCTACAAGTGAACAAAAGCATTCAAGGTAGAAACATCGCAGTTTTTGAGTTGGTTAGGCTTCAAAGTAATACATGTAAATCCTCTCAATGTATGCAGAGTTCCTCCACAAAAACATGGAGAGGTTTTGAAGGAAGTGCTGGTGTGGCAACATGGAAGAGGGATTTCAGCAAAGAGCATCATTAACTGGAATGTCAGCCCAAAGCATTCAGCTTTAACTAGAAAGGGGTTCGAAATACCTTCAATGTGACTTGTTGGAATTACCAAGACACACGTACATTTATTTAAAAAACAAAACTGCCACTGTTTAAAAAGGACAAAGTAAAGGCATTAGAAGCATTAAGAAATTTGAATGCATTAAATGGATGTTGAGAATTAAAATAAAAAAGTTCAACCTGGTTTAACTTTCAACATGCATTCAGTGGCCAAAAATAGTTTTAGACACTTGTGTAGTGACGCATGAATGCAAGACTTTTGAATGTGAAAGCGCACTTTTACAAAGACTTCAATGGTCGCAGCAAAGTCTGACGTTTTTCGTAACTGCGTTACAACCAAGATTAGTGATACATTTACAAGTGCAACCCAACATTTTGTTTAAGCATGCTTTTAAAGCTGATTTTCTCAAAAACGTATAGCTAATGGTATCAAATCCTTCTTGAATTATGCTTTGTGCAGTTTCTATGAAAAAGAAAGCAAGAAATCTAAACAACTGTCAAGCGAAATTTAGCTGACACTAATTTGAGACAAAAATGAAATTCTGGGCTAGTTTTAAAATTTAAACTTGCAGTTTGTGATAGTCCATTCCAGTCCAATTCGTTTTGCCTTCCCATCAACAAAAAGAAACAACGAAGACGGATGGGGACTCCTCAATTTGTAACTGAACATTGTTACTGTTGCCAACTAAAACAGGATAGTCATTACACACAAATGTAGAAACATACTAGAAACGTATGTCATCATTTGGATACAGCTTCCACATAATGAGAAATATTCATTGCAGAGCCTTTAGCCTTTATTGGAAAAGGACAAGCTTTGTTCAGTGAACCATCAAACCTATTAGCTGCTCTGTCGTGACATTTGGTGGAAATTGAACACACATTTTGAGGGAACATTGCAACCCTTTGCAGTGGAAGATGATGGTGTGTGTCTGAGAAGAAAAAAAATGTTCTGACCGTCTGCACCTCTAGCCAGAGGATTGTGGACAGTTTTTCTTCCTTGATTGTATGAGACTGAAGGGTGCTGGAAGAATGGCTTATCTCATATTTGTGCAATGCGTTTGGTGTATGTTTTTTTTTTTTTTTTTTTTTTTGTTTTAGAAGCACATTTAAAAAACTCTCATTCAAAGGAAACTTAACAATTTGCAAATTTAATTGGTGCTTGTGCCGTTTTTTAATGATAGACATATTCAAAGAAAATCAAGCTCAAAATAAAATTTCTTAGTATTTCTTAATTCAAATCCTTGAAGCAGGTGCAGAAAAAAAAAAACGCAATTTGAAAAAGAGCTCCAATATGTTGCTTGCCAAAAATGATTGCCATTTTTGTGGCATCATTTTCATACGGGAAGGCATGTAAACAGAGAGCTCTCATCATTGGAGAGGGCATGGGTGCTCTGCGCCAATGGGCCTGCGCACAACTCGAAGTCAAATTTCCAATGAACTGCTGCTGCTCTGCAAAAACTACATCCTAGAAAATGAATAAAAACAGTCTAATCATAATTAAAAGATCACTGGAAATGCTTTTAAAATAGATCAAAAACTGTATAACAAGAGGAGCATGCGATTCACCAGGTGAGGTTCTATCCATCCATCTTCCTCCACTCATCCAGGACTGGGTCGCGGGGGCAGCAGTCTAAGCAAAGATGCCCAGACTTCCCTCTCCCCAGCCACTTCCTCCAGCTCCTCTGGGGGAACCCCGAGACGTTACATTCCCGAACCAGCTGAGAGACGTAGTCTCTCCAGCGTGTCATGGATCTTCCCCGGGGCCTCCGTCCTGTGGGACGTGCCCAGAACACCTTCTGAGGGAGGTGTCCAGAAGGCATCTGGACCACATGCCTGAGCCACCTCAACTAGCTCCTCTCAATGTGGAGGAGCAGTGGCTGTACTCCCAGCTCTATTCGGGTGGCTGAGCTTCTCACCCTATCTCTAAGGGAGCACCCAGCCACCCTACAAAGGAAGCTTATTTCGGCCACTTGTATCTGGGACCTCATTCTTTGGTCATGACCCAGAGCTCATGACCTTAGTATTGGAACGAAGATAGACCAGTAAAATTGAAAGCCTTGGTTTCTGGCTCAGCTACATCTTCATAACAATGGACCGGTACAGCAACCACATTATGGCAGACACCTCTCCAATCTGCCTGTCGATCTCATGCTCTGATCTTCTATCACTCAAGATAAAGACCCAAAGATATTTAAATTCCTTCATCTAAGGAAGGAGGACTCGACCCACCCAGAGAGAGCAAACTACCTTTCTCTGGTTAAAACCCATGGCCTCAGACTTAGCGGAGCCAACCCTCATCCCAGCCGCTTCTCACTCGGCTGCAAACCGTTCCAATGCATGCTGGAGGTCCTGGCTCGATGAAGCCAACAGGACAGCATTGTTCCCAAACCAGGTTCCCTCTGGCCCCTGGCTGCGCCTAGAAATTCCGGTGATAAAGGGCAGCCCTGTCAGAGTCCAACATGCACCAGGAACAGGTCTGATAGGGCTGCCGGCTATGTGGAACAAGCTCCTGCTCCGGTCATACAGAGACCGGACAGCCCTGAGTAAGGCTCCCCGCTCCCCATACTCTCAGAGCACCCTTCACAGGACACCACGGGGGACACGGTCAAACGCCTTCTCCAAATCCATAAAACACACATGAACTGAATGAGAGAACTCTTATGAACCCTCCAGCATAGCTGCACTGTTGTTCCTGGATCTGAGAATCAACTATTGCCTGGATGTGGAAAAAATATAGTAGCCCTCCGATCTGTGCGTGCGTAATTTTTGATTTTTAACTCATACATTTTGTTCATAAGTACAAAAATGGCAAAATTCAAAAGAAAACAAAATATAATGTACACACGCAGAACTTAAAATTACAACAACTTGATTCTAAGTACACACACACAAATCTTTAAAAATTACGCATGAATCGCTTGTTATGCACACACAAAACCGCATTTATGCACAAATTTGATGTGAGACTTTTCACGTCTCCAAGATTTGTGCATTGGTGATGTGCTTAAATGCTGCTAGAATGCTGGGTCAACAGAGTTTTCTTATCTGCTGCTTTGAGCTTAGATTGTGAATATTATTTGGTGAAACTTGATACTTTCCAACTTTCTTAAACAGATATTCCAGCTAATTGATACAAAAAAGTCTAAATAAGCATTTTTGTAAACACTTATCCCTTTAAAAATAAATATATTTTCTAGAACTGATTGCTTTCTCTCTGCAGCCCCTCCGCTGACAGCTCCACGGACAGGGGGCTCTTTCCTGAGCGCTGGTCACCAGTCTTTTGACATTTTTGACAAGCTGCAAGAAAGGTGACCTGAGTGAAAGCCCTTCTGGATCAAAGGACATCCTTTTTTGTAGCTTGTGCTAACCCACTTTGACCATAGCCCTAAACATGAGGCCCAAAAATGTGTTTAAACAGAGCCTCCGGGGCTAATTTGTACAATTCACCAATATATCCAAGCTTATAGCCGCTATGTTTCTCATTTCTACAAATGCAACTTGACTCAGGTTATTGCTCTCCATTGGTTATAAAAGCCATACCAATGCAACTGCCCCCACCCCCACCAGTCTGTGCAAACTTTGCAGGTGAAATATCGACACTCTGTAAAAAGTGCCGCCTTGTCCCAAGCATACAAACGAAACAAAATCAATATAGTTTAAAAACCCACGCTGCCAATCTCTATGTTTACGACCCAGAAACATTACTCTCTTAATTATGAGCAAAGCAAAAAGCCTGGCGCAGGCTCTCCAGTGTGCGCGCACCCAGCTCGCAGGTTCCTGCCTTTTGTAATACCTTTTAATATCAGAGTTTGCACTCCTGGGTAATCAATCTGTAATTCATCATTATTTACCCAGCGCACAAAAAGCCCCACAGGGCTCCTCCAGCACATGCTTACAAATCTACGCACACACCTCCACTCCCGTGGGAGAGGGCATCTCTGTGTGTATGCGCACCAACGTCCAGACTCCCCCCCCAGGAGGAGTGTTTGCCCATTTTGGAGGTATGAATGGATCATTGTGGTGAGGTAATTACAAAAAAAGAGGAGGACAAACATGACCACACCATGTGGCTTTGTCATGCCTGCTGACAGGACTGATACGAGAGCAACTGAGGGTCTGTCTGAACAAAACACGAGGAACAGATGACTTCATCAAAAGTGCTATGTTCATTTTTGTCTTTTTTTCCATCAACAGTGGTGCTGCAGTCCCACTGGATTTCACTTAATTGCGTTAAGAGATGCAATCAATGTTCCTTATATGAGCCAAAGGGATTGTCCAGTCATCAAAAATCGACTTCAGAGCTGGAAATCTAATGAGCCAAACAGTCTATTTATTTTCTCCTTCTTTTTTTTCAAAATCTCTTGCTGTTTTTAACTCCACAAAGCAGCATTTTACTCAGAGCAACGAGCTAACCGAGGTGAAAAACATGTAACTATAACCGGACGCCATTTTTATGCAAACAAAAGCTTATTTTTTTGTTCAATTTAGGTGAGAAAAGTGACTTAAAATGACAGAAAAATACATTGGACAAAAGTAATCGGATTAAAAGTCTAATCAGAATAAATATGCTTCATGTAAACGACATGTAAAAGACAATGTTTCTCTGCTGACCTGGGAAAGGCTTAGGGTCCCCCCAGAGAAGCTGAAGGAAGTGGCCGGGGAGAGGGAAGTCTGGGCATCTTTACTTAGACTGCTGCCCCAGCAACCTGGTCCCGAATGAGCGGAAAGATTTATAAATAATGCTTGATTGAATTGATCAATTTTCTACATTGACAAACAACAAAATAAAATGTAATCACACTAAGGCACTAGTGTTAGGTTTAAAAGAAGCAGATGTAAATGGTTGAATTTGAGCACACATTTATCAAATGTCAAACCACTAAATAAACAAAAAAAAGAAAAAGAAAAGATGTGGCAAGAGAAAATGTATTTTGTACAATTTTTTTAAACTGACAATGGAACTCTGTCACAATGATGTCATAACTGCCTTTGTGATGTCATGCTGATGTCATCTTCAAAGGACCCCAAACTGATGATGTCATCCTCAATATGGAAATGTTCTCATCCTCTAGCTAATGATGATGACATCATCAAAATAAATCTTGTGACCTCATTTTACATCATGAAATCAATCTGTTATATAGAGGCCAACTTCTATAGTCTGCTACTTCGTGTTGAAGAGAACTGCTTTTTCAAGAACACAAGAACACAAGTACGCAAGAACACAGGATTTTACCAGGCAAGACAGTTTTTACCATTTCAACAAAGATGTATCATTTCAAGAAAGACCAACCTGAAGAAGTTTCCCTTGGGGAAATTTTGCACACGAAAGCTGTTTCTTCTTTTAGTCTGACTGACATCAGTTCCATTCTGCGTCGGGTGGCAAGAGTTCTACAGAATCCCCAAAACGTTCATGGAGTTCTGACACCTGAAAGAATTAAGTTGATTGTTAAAAGAAACCAGGAACAGCAGATAATTTCTACGGAATTTAGTCGAGTTGGAAGTTTGGCTCAGGGTTCACGTGGACATTTTAGGTGGTACATGGCCCCTGAGAAACTTGTGGGTTCATGGACCACTGAAAAATCCCACGTTTGGTCCCTTGGTTGCATCGTTGCAGAAATGGTTCTTGGATTTCCCTTCTACACTGGCTATAGTGATTATGAGATGATCTGGAACATCACACAAAATCGCTGCCATTTTCCAGATTGTCTCTTAAATGAAGGATCCAAAACTAAAGAGTTTTACTTCAAAAGTCATACCAACCAGTGGCTTTTGAAGACACCAAAAGAATATGGAAAGAAGATCCAAAAAGATGTCAGCTTTGTTTCACCAGATGACTTCAGAAAACACCTGCAGAAGTCAGGACTCATTTCCAAGACACAACAGACAAAGTTGGAACATTTTATTCACCTGGTCAAAGGAATGCTGCTATTGGATCCTGAAAAAAGACTTCCTCTTCAACAGGTGCTGCAACACCCATTTGTCGCAGGTGACAGGGATCTCCCAAGAAGCTCCAAAGGAAATGCCAATCATTTTGCAGGACAGGAAAATCCGTCTTCATCAGCAAAGATAGAAAAGAAAGACTCAATATGTCATTCTGGTAAAGAAAGGAAACTGCCCACGATCTGGATCCTTGGCTCAGGGTATTACATCACAGGAGCACAAAAAACAGCAGATGAATGCTTTGGAGAAAACCTTGGACTTGATGCAAGAATGAACTGGATTGGAAAAGTTAACATGTGCTGGAAGGATGTCCTCAATAATTTTAACAGTGAGGTTTCCCAACAAAGAAAGTCTCCAGACATTTTAGTTCTTCATGTTGGCAGCAACGACCTGGGGAACATTAAAGTCTTCGATCTTGTCGTTGAAATGGTGAAGGACTTGATACATCTTCATGACACTTTTCCCAGGATGAAAATTGTATATTCCTTCATAACTCCAAGATTGGCATGGGGGAACTTTGATCCATGGAAAATAAATGAAGACAGAGTAGCAGTCAACAAAAATATAAACAAATATGTTGGACTATTCAATGGTGCCGTCGTTGAGCATCCAAAACTGACCCCATTTGAATCTGACCTGTTCAAACCGAATGGAATACATTTCACCTCAAAGGGATTTGAAATGTTTGTAAGCTCTATCCATGATGCTATTGACAAGATTCTCAACCCGACCTTTCAAAAAGAGCAATCCCAACCTCAGTCAAATGTTGAAAATGTCTGCACAGAGTTCCCATGTTTTGATTTCCCTTCTAATTTTTCTCCAACTCAGCCTGAAAAAAGTGAAAGGAATGTATTCAAGCAGAACAATGAGAACACCCAATACAAGCCACATGCCAGTGATCTGAAAAGAAAATACATTTCGGAAACACACTTGGACAGAAAGTTGCCTGTACAAACAGAGAAAAGAAG